>JAJKFI010000116.1:192235-223589 GCA_029204185.1 Lerista edwardsae
TTTCTCCCAAGGCAATGGATGTGACACAATTAACTCCCCTTGGGAGACCCCAACTACAGCCCGCAGGGGTCTACTCAGGGAGCCAATTCTTGGGTCAGCCACCCCAGCATGCGTCATGCGCGGCATTCCGCACAGGTGCGGTTTGCTGCGAAGACCCCAGGGCTGTAGTTGGGGTTTTCGCGTTCCCCCAAGCAGAACAGCAGACGTTGCTCACTCGGGGGAAGGATCCGGGGTGGACGGGACGGGACTGGATCCGGCTCGCTGGCCAGAGTTTGGAGCCGCCTGGCTTAAAGAATAAAAATTAATAATAAAATAGAAGTTAAATGTACATCACAGGAAGTTAGGTTGGTAACTTTTGCAGACCTTAATTATAGTTCCGGGGTAAAAAGTATCTGAGATAATCTTATAATAATACCCTACTACACGAGGTAAGGCTGGCTGGCAGTATTATCCCCATAATGCAGATGCAGAAGACTGAGGCCAAAAAAAATAAGAATGGCTTGGCCATCGTCGCCGGATCCTAACCCCCATGGCGGGCCGCATGGCCTGACATGGAGGCCCTCACCTCTGTACCAGTAAAATTGCCGGCGCAGAGGCGAGGAGACCCATTGCCCACCCTGCCCCCTTCTCCCAAGCAGTGTCTGGTGCTGGGTAGGATGCAACGGTAGCTGCTTAGCTGTTGCTGCTTCTACAGGCGCACAGACAACATAGGATCGGGCTGTAAGCCCTTACAGAACAAGTCTATTTAAAACTCTTCTTGCCTCCAGTTGTCCATGTGAGTCTGTGGGGGCAAGTGACTTAATTGGAGCCAGTTTAAATGCTGAATCTCAACACTACGGTTGCGCTCCAGAAAGGCAAGCAATAATCCTCTAGGAAAGACAGATCCTCTGGGCTTGTCAAGTCTATATTTTCCCTTACCACCAAGTAACCACACCTGGAAGTGTGCAGAGACGCTTGCCAGCCAGAGGGCATAAGGTTTTACGACAGTGTAGCCTATGTAGATTTAAAAAGCAGAGGGAGTGCGGGGTGGAGGGGAGAGAAGCAGTTTGAAGCTTCCATTCAGAGGCAGCAATTAACCCAGGAAGCTTCCATTCACACCAGCCCTACAATTTTATCAATTTCTCTGACAGGCGGTAGGAAGAGAAGAACCCCATCAATCACAGAGCACGTTCAGTGAGAACCAAGTTCAAGAGCCCAGTTATGCCAATCTTCAGCGCTCCTTCTCGCCCCCACCCTTCCTCCCTCAAGCTGTCAGGCGCAGTTCACCCAGGTACAAATGGGTCCCAGTTGGCCATATTTGTACCACTCTGCTAACTTTAATATTTATACATCATCAACACGTGTAGAACGCTGAAGAATGCCGGAAGAGCCCTGTTGGATTATTAGACCAAAGGACCATCGATTCCACACTCTATTTCCCACAGTGGCCAACGTCAAACTTTTCAGGAAGTCCGCCAGCAGGGCAGGAAGTCCCATCAGCAATGGGTGCCTAGAGACAGACAGCTTCCGGCCCTGGGGCTTCTGTTCGGCCTGGATAATAGTCACAGATTGATCTAATGTTTCATGTCATTTATCCTCCAGTGCCTGATATTCAGAGACAGTGTGCTCTGAACCGAGATCAGTGGATCCCAAACCTTTTTGACTTGTGGCTCCCTTGAACTACTGTAGCCCATCAGGGCTACAATCCTATATATCAGCGGTTCCCAAAGTCCTACTGGCACCATTGTAAGTTGCTGTGGGGGCAGGGCTGGATAGGGCGCTGCCCCTACGGAGCTGCAGCCATTGCAGTGCCACTGGTACCCAGGGGCTTGACCCTTTACCTGGGTGATGGGGGGGGGCTTCCTGCAGGTTTGGGGAGTCCCACAGCCCCCTCCACAGGTCTCCCTGATGCAGCGAAAAGCCCTGATTTGCACTCAGAAGCACACTTCCAGTTTTCACATGAAGGCAGAGAAAAAAAGTGTAAAATTAAATCCTCATAGATTTCATCAAATAGTCCAAAAGGGCAAGGTTTCGAAATCGCCCCTTCCCTGCCTTGGCAGCCCGTTGGCATTTGTGGAACAAGATGTACAAGCCAGCAGGGTGTCTTATTGATATCCAAAGGCAACTCATTCAAGTAAAACAATCCAGAGTCCATTAAGGTATACTGTATTCTTTCTTTTGCAAGATCATTGCAATGATGATATGGACAGGGTTTGGGTTCAAATCTCAGCTGAAGCTAAAGTCAACCCCAAGTCAGAGGTAGCCCTCAAACAAGGCGAGATGGCCATCTAGGGTGACACATTTTGGGTGTCATTATAGGCTGCAGACAGATCAGGCTCCATGGGTCCCAATCCCCTAGGTAGGTCTTCTTAGGCAAACCCCACTTGGTGGTGGTGGGGGCGGCTGCTGAAGAGCATGGCACTGATACTCCGTTTCAATGGGGCAACTTCCAAGAGGATCAGGCCCTGCGTTAAGTAGCAGCACAGAGTTTAGACAGAAGAAAGCAGATCCAGGAGGGACAAAAGAAAGTCTTCAAGGAATCATTAATGAGGAAATCACAGCCAAGCGAGATGTGGTGATGGCCACTATTTTAGATGGCAATAAAAGGAAGTGAGACCACCTTCATGGTTAATTTGCGTATCAAGGGCTATGGGGCATGATGACACCTCCATACTCAGCAGCAGTCTATCCCTGAATACATTTACTAGGGGGGAGCAGCAGGTTTCCCAAAGGCATTCAGCTGAGCACTGTGGAAAGCAGAATTCTGGATTAGGTGAATCGTTGGTCTGATCTCACCCAGTCGTTCTTCTAATGGCACAAGGATGTCTGGGGCTTGCCTCAGCTACTGTGCAGTTCGGAATCTAAGCACTGACACACCTTCACCTGCTCTCTGGTTTCATCCCACAGTGTCCAGCAGTGGAATGAAACACAATTTGTGGATCCCCAATAAGTAAGAGGAGTTTGGATACATGTTTCAAAGCCATCTCTTCCCCAAAGATTCCCACTAACTTAGAATCCCTTTCCAATGGTTAGCCGTTAAAAAAAAAACAACCCCAAATAAACTTTTACAACTCTTAATCATCCCCCTCCTCAAACATGTGAAAATCTCCAAGGAGGAAAAAAAAAAACCCTACATCACAATCTTCATGATTCCACCCCTCTTTCTCCCGCTCCAGGTTTAGATGAAAGGTAAGGGTTTGTTAAGCCTACTTTTCACTCCCTCCCTCATCTGTGCCAGAGGTTCGAGCCGATCAAAGTTATTTAGCCACCTCAAAAGGGCACTCTGCACATGCGTGGGTGCGCCATTTAACTCCCTCACATGTCCTGATAAACCAGGCTCCAGCCCTGAGGACCCCAGCCTCAAATTAAGAGCGCTCCCCCTGCACCTCTTTAACTCTAGGGTTCACGCTGGGGGAATACAGGCAGAGATGGTGGCAGAGGCAAAAAAAGGAAGAGAAGTAGGAGCAAACTGGTGTGCCTTTGTTTATCCATGTGTGTGCATTTTGGGGTGTGTGTACCTGTGATCTGTACAGGGAGAAACCTTCAAATTACCTCTGCCACATCTTGTTGGTCATTTTAAAATATCCTCTATACTATTTCAAATACCATTTCCTCCACGCTCCCCTCTTAAAGCATGGAAGCTCTCCCCCCTCTAACAATAATCATCCATCCACCCCGCCCTGACCTGGTCTCCATTCTTTTAGAAAGTGCTCTCTCCCATTATTAACTCTCACCTCTCCACATTCCAAGTGGACCCCCTTTTAGTTGCAGCTCCTCTCCAGCCTTCTCCCCCATTTTCCCTCCCCCAGCATCATGATCTTAGGCCAAACAATGGGGTCCCTCTTTTCTTCCTCCTCCTCTTCCTCTTGCAGTCCTTTCAAACAGCAACACCAGCAGCAGGTAGAAAGATCAGGCAGCAAGAAGAGGCCCCTTCTGTTTCAGTTCTTACCCTCTCCCCCAAAATCCGGGAAAATCGCCCTCCCTCCTAGACGGGGAGGGGGGGCTCAGACACTCACCAAAGCGCTAGAAGCAGGATCGGGGCCCTGAAGCCAAGCCGCCTCCAGCAAGGCAGGGAGCAGGGTGGGTGGGGTGGGTCAGGGCCGCTGTCTTCTATGTCTAAACCCCCCACCCCACCACCCCCGTTTTTCCTTTCCCCTTGCGGGGGAGACCGATCAATGAACGAGCGCCAGCTCCACGTGGGGTCTGGCTCCTTCTCTTTTGCCACAGACGAGCGCGCCAGAGCCAATGGGAAGGCAGAGAAAAGCGTTCGGCCCCCACGTGGGGAGAAGACAAACACAAAGCCGACGAGGCTCCTGATTGGTTCGAGCCCACAGCCCGTAGAAATGTGTCAATCTGTGGAACGCGATGTAGCCAAGAGGGGAGAAGAGAGGGAGAAAAAGGAGAAAGAAGACGGAAGGGAGAAGGGGGTGGGGAAGAGGGAGGGAGAGAAAGGTTTTTAACCCTTTAAAAGGACCGGGAGCGCAGGATGGGCGAGAGAAAGAGGAAAATTGACTTAACCCTTAAAAAGAGTGGAAGACTGGAATTAGATCAACCCTTAAAAGGCTGGAAGGGCTAGGAGGGGGAAGGGGTTGTTGGATTTAACTCTTAAAAGGCTGGAGGAGAGAATTGGCTTAACCCTTCAAGGGCTTCAGAGACTGGGTTAAGCTGTAAATGGCTGGGGGAAATTGGTTAACCCTTCAAGAACCGGAAGACTTGGGGGTGGTGGTTGGTTTAACCCTTAACTTAACTCTTTAAAAGGGGCTGGCGGCGGGAGGGAGTGGATTAACCCTTAAAATTGAGAATTGGGAAAATTGGGAATTGGCTTAGTTGAAACGGAGATGGGGAAATTGGCTTAATCCTCAAAACGACTAGGAACTAGATTAACTCTTAAAGGTCTGGGGATGGAGGGGAATTGGTTTAAGTTTTAAAGATAGGTATGGGTAGATGGAGCTCTTGGAGAGGGGGCATTGTTAGTGGATGTGAAATGGTTAAACCTTAAATGACTGGAAGAGAGATTAGTTAATTCTTAAAGAACTGGAGCCCAGGAGAAAAAAGGAGAGGGAAGTGCTTAACCCTTATACTACTGATTGGGAGAACTGGATAACTTCCAAGGACTACAGCATTGAGTGAGGGGAAATAGCTCTTAAAAGTAGAACTTTAAAAGAAGAGTGTAAACCATGTAGGCTGAACCTTTTTTTAAGCAAGACTTCTGTGCACTGAAACAATTATGCAACAAGCAGAAATTCAAGAGGTAGGGTTCCCCCTTGGCTTGGAAATGCAATAATAATAAGTATTTCACCTGTTGATTTTTTTTTGTCTGTTCTGCAGCTATTCAAGGCTTTCAGAGCCCTTCCAGGAGGTGTGCAAAAAGAAAAGGGGTCAGTTATTAAAACTGCCGCCATATTTCACATTTCAATTACTTGGCAGCAAATACAGAGAAATAAAAGGAAGAGCATAAGAAAGAACCGTACTGGATTGGATAAAAGGTCTGTCTAGTCCAGAGGCATAACTAGAAGCCCTGGGGCAGTGATGTCACATGACATCATTCCAGGGTCTTCCCAGAAGAGTTGGCAGCTTTACACTCCCTGTGGAGGCAGCCCCTTGAAAGGGGCGCACAACAGAAGGAACAGGGAGCACAAAGTTGCCATAGTCAGGTGACCAAATACAAACTGGGACAGAGGGCCTATACTTTTAACCATTGTATAGACAGGGAATTTTCGCAGGTGCCGCTTTTGAAACTCCTCCATGATGAGCTGCACCTGCAGAAAATTCCCCTTTCATACAATGGTTAAATGGTTAGGCCCTCTGTCCCAGTTTGTATCCGGTGTCCCTATGCAGTGAGTGCCCCTTCCTCTGCGAGAACAGTAAGTTGGTGCAATGCAGTCATGTTCCCCTCTTACTTTAGCACCCGGGGCAGGTGCTCCTCAGGTGCTGCCCTTGTTATGCCTCTGGTCTAGTCCAGTGTCTTGCTTTCCACAGTGGCAAGTCAGATACCACGAACAAGGTACCAAGCTATCATCCCTTCCTTGCATGTCTCCAGCATCTTAGGTAGGTTGTCTCTGAACAAGCCTGCTCCGTCCAGCTATTGTAGCTAGTAACCATCACTAGATGTCTCCTCCCTACACTTGTGACATTCCCTTTTAGTAAAAACATAAGAAGAACCCTGCTGATCAGACCAATCTTCATGTAAGCCACTAACCTGTTTCCAACAGTAGCCAAACAACTCCAGGGCGCCCACAAAGTTTGGAGGCCACAGCCCCCCATTTATTTTTTAACCCCACCCTTATATTAAGACTGTTTCTGTCCATGGAGGTTCCATTAAGCTTTTATGGGAAACAGCTATCAATAAATCTCCATAAGCCAACTGGTGTCAGACCAAGGGTCCATTTAATCCAGTATCAGGTGGACAGCTGGCTGTCTTGAGGAAGCTAATAAATGGGACATGACCTCCTCAGCTGAATGTGCACAGCAGGTAGTGCTCAGTGGTATTCTACCTGTGAAGATAGTTCCAGATAAGCCATTATCATAAGGTTGATCATGACAAAATCTTTTTCTCTCTCGCAGCTTTAAAGAGAAGCAAGATGGGTCAGCCCTTTTAAGCAAGAAGTACCATTTTAGAGTTGGGGAATTCTGAGGCTCACAATGTGCCTTGGGTCAGGTAATCAGACACCTATAAGATGACAGCCTTCCTGGTGCTGTTGTCATTAAATAATTGGAAGTGGAAAACCTCTGCTCATCTCCTGCACATCTCAAGGAACTCTTCTAATAGAGCTGGATCAACCTTCTGTCCTCTGACATGAAGGCAGACAGACCCACCTTTGCTATGCAGCCGTGTGATCTGAGCATGGCTAACAGGTTCTGGAGCAAAATCCCAGACACATTTGTGCTGCCTTTCCTTCTTAAGGATGTTTTTCCCCACCAGTCTAGATACAGATATAGGTCACCTTTTGTGTTTGTTCCCTCCCTCTTCCCACACCCTTTAGGAGTCAGGGGTTTCCATGGACCCCTGCTGATAACAGGGGTAATTCTCCCCCCCCCTGCATCCAAGGATAAGGAAGCAGGAAAAAAAAATCTGTCTAGCCTTTTCCTCTCTCTCGCTGCCATGTGTCAGAATGGATCTTTTCCAATCTGTTTCCTTGAGCACGGGTAGTCTGGTGTGAGCTGGATGAAAAGGAAACAAAACAAACACATGCAAAAATAAAAATCCAGACCTTGTTTTTTAAACTAGGGGGGTCAGAATCTTAGGATTTTCATATCTATGTTTGCCACAGCCTTTCTGGCTAACGTTGGGACAAACAAGGTGGGAGGTGGGCAGAATTTTTTGGAATACTATTTTTTTTTAAAAAAAAATCACGACCTCATCTTCTGCACACTCATTTCCCTGATTCATGGAAAAGTTCCAGACCTCAGTGTTTCCCTGCTGTAAAATGGGATTTTATGCTTCAGAATGCTGACACCAGTTTTTAAAAAAATTATCTGCCATGCTTAGGGTTACCAGATCCAAACTGGGACAGAGTGCCTATACCTTTAACCACTATATAGAAGAGGGAATTTGGGCAGATGCCCAAAGATGCCATCAAGAAGGGTTTCAAATTCCATCTTTTATACAATGGTTAAAGGTAGAGGCACTCTGTCCCGGTTTGGATCTGGTACCCCTAGCCATGCTGGCCTTGGGCTAACTGCTTCTTACCCAGTGTAAGTGTTCCTCACCTGTAAAATAAGACTATGGATTAGTGCTCATTGACCAGGTCTTTATGCAGCTGGACTAGCCTAGTGGTTCACAAACCTTTTAGCAGCAGGGGCCCAGTTTTTAAAACAAGACAATAGCGGGACCCACCTATGTATCAAAATTGAGCTTTTGCAAGGAGACCAACCAATATTTTAAATACATTGGTATTAATCAATTAACCCTACATGGCATCAGATCAGCATTTTCAAATCTGCTCCCCCTTTTGCAGAAAACCCATTACAAAATAATGCAAAGCATGCCCTCATTTATGCCCTAAGCAAATTTCAGTTTTGCTCTGTTTTTTATTAATGCAGTAGTGGCTCTTGTTAGGGCAAAATTGGATGGATTTTTCTGTGTGTGTTTTTTTTTTAAATGATGTCCCATCATGTGGCTCAATGTTTGTGCTCAAGAAAATTCAAGTCAATAAAAATCTAGTGCATGAAAAGAGCAAGGCCCACATCTTAAAATAGAAGGATTCAAACCAAAATGCCCAAAGGCAAGCAAAACAAAATGGCAAAGGTTTCTCTGGATTGCACTGTTTCAGACTGGTATCATATGTTTGAATGTTTCCCTACTGGTAGGGCTTACCAGATCCAAACTGGGGCAGAGTGCCTATGACTCTACCCATTGTATAGAAGAGGGAATTTGGGCAGGTGCAGCTCATCATGGAAGGGTTTCAAAAGCTGCATCCGCAAAAATTCCCTCTTCTATACAATGGTTAAAGGGATAGACACTCTATCCCAGCTTGTATCTGGTAACCCTGCCCACTGGCAGGGGAAGCATATTACATGGAGACAAAAATCCGAGTGCATGCAGAAAACTAGCCAGTAAGGAAAAGCTAGGCCAAACCCTCTTCCTGACTGGCTAGTTTTCTGCATGCCCTGGGATTTTTTTTAAAGGGATGATTACTCATACCCTGCCCACTGAAGTGGCACAGTCTAGGAAAATTTCACCGCATGATTCTGTTACTTGTATAAACTCATTCTTACTATCAATCACATCTTCTCCTGGACAAAGATGTGATTTGTGGGAAAAGGCATGCAGAGATCAGCTTTAATCATTCTTGTCTCAAGTCAGGCAAATTTTTTCTTTTGTCATCATCACTTACCAAAGCAATTCCTTAGTTTTTCCTCATTTATAACCCTTTGATATTTGATAACCCTTTGAGATAAAGAAAAGATTGCTGGGACACTCCCTGTCCAAATAACCTACCTAGGGACAAGGTTCACCTGGCTACCGCCTGTTGTGACCTGTTGCTTGCCACTCACAAGTCTCTGAGCCATTAGTCTAGCTGCTGTGGTGTTGCACATCATCTTACCGCTGAGAACAGAGAGTGCTGCACAACAGCAAAGCTTCCATGTGGGGCGTGAGAGGTCTCTTTGTTGGTTTGTACTCTGAAGGAAAGCAGGAGAAAAACATTGAAATATGTTCTATCAGAAATTTTGAAAATGCTGGTTTATTGTAAAAGCTGGTTTACAGAGCCAACGGGGGCATGAAGATTTTGAACCAGGCTTTGCCTGTATATGGAAAGAAGGCTGTGCCATCCTTGGCCTCTTACCCCATAGCCTACTCCAGGCCACATCCCTATCTAGTGGGTGATCTTCAGTTTCTAGTTTGGAAATGGGCCCTAGGGAAGAAAAATTTTCGCTTCTCCATCTGGAGACTTAACAGCAACTATTTCAGCCATAAGAAACAGAAAGAGCTCTCTCCTTTTCCAGATCAGATCCAAATGATAGTTGTGGGCATACTGCCCCCTGCTGTCCGCTTCCATTCCCTCTCCCAATGCATTACTGCCCCTTTTATGAAGCTCCCCCACTTCCTTGAAATAAAAGAAAAATATAACTTGGAGAGCATGGAGTAGTTTGGAAAAAATGGTTTAGAATGAGATTCCTCGGTCAGCTGGGATTCATTCAGGGGCCAGCTCCCACTGGGCCTCAACTGAATCCTAGAACATAGAAATTTCCAAAGCAAACTGGTCAAAGAGCCATGAAACTTGCAGGGGGCAGAAGGGGAGAAATAAGCTGGAGGAGACCCAGCCCCAATTGAGACAGGAATGGAGGTCAGTCTCCAACTTTTTCTTCCAGTCTTCATATTACAAAGTTTAACCCTCTGCCACACATACTGTCCTGCAGTTCTACAGTTTGAAAAACATAAATAAAAAGAAATAGTCCAATTTGGAAAATGTTTCTTATTTTTCTCCCCCCTGCCCGAAATGAAGGCCTGAGCTGAGTCTTAGCTCTTGGGACTGTGAAGGAACAATGAAGAGAGAGGTACTAATTCATGTACAGGCTGTCTTTCCCTGAACTAGCAAGGATGCACAACTAATCCCCTACGCAGCAGGAAGGAGAGGCAGCCAGTTCCAGGACAAAAGGTGCCCTGCAACTCTAGAAAGAGTTAAGCCAGTTATTCCTGAATTGTGAGCTAGGGTATGTGACAGAATGTCCAGAGTAGTGCCAGGGGGCCATGAAAAATCAATCCTAAGGAGAAGTAGAAACTCCTGTATAGTAGCACCATCCACTACTGAGGGTGGCTGTTGCCCCTCCCTGGATTTACAATTCAGCAAAAAAATAAGCTAAGGGCATCAAGGGAAGGTTTTTTTTCCCCCCAGTGCCATATTTATGTTAAAAACAACAACTAAGTTACATTTTAAAGCACCATTCTTGTATAAAGAAAATTTAAGAATTAAAATATCAATATTTAACTGTACGCTATGTTCATGCCCTTTTTAAATTTAAAGATTTTACTTTTTTTTAAAAAGCAATTTTGGGAGGCACTGTACCTACATTTACAATAATAATAAATTACTATTAATATAGTATTTAAGAGGTTAATAATCCAGGCATCCCCTCCATATCCAGCCCCTCCCCCACAGATACAGAAACCACTATGGGGGAACCCCATCTCCATGCCCTCGCAACCCCTTCCCTTCATCATTAACGTTGTTTAAGTGCTTATCAGGGTGAAACCGTAACTTCCTTTTACTGATTGCAATAAGCATTCAAGCTTACAGCACTGCAGGAAGGCTGCCAGCAACTTGAATGCTTGAAAAGACTGGATTGAATGCCAACAGGAAACAGTTCTTGTTAGCATTCAGTCTAGTCTTTTTAAGCATTCAGGCTGCCCGCAGCCTGCTTGTACATGTGATACGCTTGAATGCTTATAGTGATCTGGATTCAAAGAGGAGATTGGAGTAAAAGAGGAACTGTGAAGGAGAAGAGTGGTGGGCTAGAGTGTCTTCAACACTCTAGTAGTCCAGTCTGGTCTCCTCCACACTTTTTCCACTCTGTTCTCTTCCTTTTCAAAGCAAGGAAGAGGAGGAGAAACAGTGGAGGTAGGTGGGTGTCCCAACCCACTGCCTGAGGTAGCCACATCACTTAGCCTCATGGATAGGCTGGTCCACGTGTGATGTGCTTGATGTGGCTGTCCACATGTGACTATTTACAACTTGCTTCTTTCCATATCCTGCGTATATATCCTATATCCTGCATAGCAACTCATTCAGAAACACCAAGAAAAAGTCATTTTCATCCTCCAACATGCTTAAAGGAAACCTTTTCAGGTGAAAGGGGGGAATTTGTGCTCCCAGAGTTCATTTAAAGCAGTTCATTCACAAAAGCAGTTCAGTTACTTAACAAAATGGGGAAATACAAATTGAAGTCCTGGTGTCACTCATTGTTCCAAGTTAAAGTGCTATTTTTAGTGTTTTTGAAACTGTTTAAAAATACATTTCCCCCCTAAAGATTGTGGTGTTATTTTTGGGGACACAACTCCCACAAGAGAGTTATTTGCAATGCTCTCCCACTATTGCTGAAAAGTTAGTTTATTTTCAGATGGGTTCCATAAAGAAGAGTGAACAGGTCTATAACGTGTGGGCTTCATTAAAAAAAAGAAATGGAATTTGATTCTATCAGACTCAGACCTGTATTTCAAGGCACTAGGTTTTCAAATATATTTTCCAGGGGAAGTACCTGGTGCCACCACTTGTTCTTCCAGTATCCAGATAAGTTATATGTCCAGATTTTTGCAGGATTATGTAGTTCTTTGTTAATCAAATCAACAGAACTGGATAATCATTATTTGTAAATGTTGAGGTTTTATGGGGTGGGCTGTTTTGGTCTCGATTTCACGCATTTTGAAAATGCTACTTTTTATGTAATGGTGAAATTGTTTTACAAAATAAATAGTTTGTAAGGTCAGGATGTGTTTATATTTTCCCCTATGCTTTAAACATCTATTCCACTGCTGTTATTTGAAAATTTAGATTTCCAGTTGAAAGCCCTGAAGAGTAGAAGCAACTAGATGTTGAAACCCTGGAACAATTATAGAATGAAACTGAAGGAATTCTCTTTTCCCTAGTTAAAAATTAATCATTTTATTTTGGAATTTGAACTCTCCTGCAGAGCAGATGCTTGTCTACCCACCTTTTCCCCAGAGATCTGCTGGGGGAGGGGGGCACTGAAAAATTGGTTACTGGCAAGTGAGCCTACAGACTCTCCCAATTGCATTTGGGAGATCCTGCAAGAGCCAACTGCAGATCTGACTATCCACAGACATCGGTAGCTGGGGCTAGTTGTGGAATGGATCCCCCACAGGTAGGGAGGGCCCACAGTACTGGGCCAGATGGATAATTTGTTGGACTTAGGGGAAAAAATGCAGGATTACCACCTAAGTCTTATTGAACACAATGGGCTCACTTCTGAATAACTACAGTAACACCATTTTCAAGCAGCTCTCTCATAGCTCAGTAGCACAGTGAATGCTTTGCTCCAGTTGGACTTCAGCAACTCCAGGTGAAGCATCTTGGGCAGTAAGGTCCCTGGCAGGTTGCGGCATGGACAGAAGTGAGCGAAATGGACCACTGAGCTGACTCTGTCAAAGGTAGCTTCAATAGGTCTGAAACAGTCAGCCCAAAGTACAGGCATGCCTCTGTATCCAACTGGGTTCCATTCAGGAGCCCTTCCCCCCCCCCCGCCCCCGGATACCTGATGGTGCCTTTTTAAAGATAGGGGAACATCAATGGTTTTGCTGCAACAAGGTAAAAAAAGATTTGTTTAATGTTCCCCTATCTTTTTAATAGCTGTACCGGTATCCATGGTATCTGTGGATAACTGAAACCACGGATATCAAATCAGAAGATACTGGGGATGCCTGTATAGCTGTCACAAGAGGCCTGCTGCCATTATAATGTCAGACACTTTGCTCGAAATTAGAAATCCAGGGAAGGGGGTTGGGTGGATAACTCTTGCATGTAAAAGACACCAAAATAGAACACACTGAAACACACATCCCACAGAACTTCTTTAGAACTTGGTTTTTTGGAATCCCACCATCAAGGCCATTTTCATGACATCTGTCTGGACACATTCTCCTGCACGGCTTGCAGACTCCAGAATTTTTTTTCCCAGCGCCTGCTCTGTCTGTGCACGTTCTTGTCCCTTCCTGCCAAGGATCTGGAATGCAAGGCAGTTGCCAGGACGGTTTCCAAAATGCTGACCCTATCCTGTCCGTGCCACGCTCCTTACCTTTCATGCTGAAGCCACCAACCTCCCAGCCAAGAGGAAACTGCACAGAACCAACTGCTTGGCAGTTATTAATTGCTCCCCTTCCAGCGTGCACTTGGCACAATTAAATCTCAAATACCCACTCTGATGTTCTTGACTTTTGTACTGGGTTAACCAGACACTGCAGGACAACTGTGCTAACGCTCACACCACTTGTCCAAAAAAAAAAAAATATATTGGGTGCTGATGTGCCAGGAAGACCTTTCATTTTTTTTCCTTTCTGGGCTTCTTAGGGTATATCTGCATGAGACTTGATTTTCAATTCCCCCTCCCTAAAGAACTGTTGCTTTTTTAGGGTCCCCAAAGTGGGTGTCAAGAAGTTGCTGTTAAAACTAAAAATCTCTGGAGTCTTTTGTGAAAGCTGCATTGGACATAAAAATATAGGCTGGCAGGCAGCATAGATATTTATTAGATGTGGGAGTTAGAATCTCACCAAGTACAAATATTTGTAAGAGCCTGCCTTGCTCTCGCAACAAATCTTCCCATCCCCTTTTTCCCCTCCATGATCAAATTCAATTTTACTCATACTTACCCCTGTGGCATGATACAACACCTTCCCCAAAGAGCTCAAAGGGGAGAAAACTATATACACAACATGCTTACTCTCCCTGTGGGATGTTGCTTTAAGACAACAACTTTCATGCTGGTTCTTGTTGATCATGTAAGCTATTTGCATTTTACATTTTGGGTGTGAGCCACTGCAGCAGCTCTTAGCTTCCCAGACATTGGAGACAAGCATTTCAATCCATTAATGAAACACAGGTTGCAATCCTGCATACACTTCCCTGGGACTAAATCCCACTGAAGTCAATGGGACTTATCTCTGAGTGGACTTACGTAAGATTGTGCTCACATGCAATGAGTCCAACAGTCTTTTGTAGAAAGTGGCAATCATTTGGATAGATTCAAAACTTGCAGTGTAGATGTGCTTCACATCGCTTTCAGAGGCAGATCCGAACATTCTCCTTTTAGTAGGAAATGTTAAAATATCTGCATCCTGCTTCACCAGGTCGGGTGCCAAGTGCTGGCACAAGCTGGAAAGTCAGGCTTTAAGTACACCACCCCCCTGCCCAAACCTCAAAGAAACCACTTCCAGTCAGATGATCCTTCTTCCTTTTAAGAATATGTCATTACTAAAACATCTTTATTAATGGAATGTTGTTATAAAACCTTTAACGGGGGGTGGGTGGGAAGAGAGGGGAGCCTAAAGTATATGCTTTCTTCAAGGCAACAAGCAAACAGCAAGAAATGGCTTGAATCAGCCATTCCTTAAATCCACAGCACTTTCAACACATTTGAAAAAAATGGCAAGAAATGTACTGAGGCAACTATTGCTGGAACAGCGAACAACTGGAGCAGAAATGGGGAGAAAACACATGAGCATTGCAAATTGAACCTGATAAGTAGAACAGGTGGGCAAGTACTGGATCCGGTAGGCAAGCAACCTGTATGGCTCACTCTATGGCGAGATAAAATGATCAGATTAGCAAGCCAATCAGAGATCCATATGCAGATGCAGCTATAAATAATTGAGGCTTGCTGGTCCCCCAGCAATCCCAGGTCACTTGGTTCCTTGTGGGCTGACTGATTGGCAAGTCTCTTCTGGCTACTGTTTGCAGGGAAAACTGTGGCTTGGCAAAGTTCAGGGCAGGCACACTCCTGTATCCCAACAGCCCTAGGAGGTAGGGTGCCGAGACACAAATGCAACACCTTACTGAAGCTTCCTGGTCCATCTCCCATCAGCAAAAGCCCACAGAGCAGGGTTTTTTTAGATAGAGAACGACTCTCATTTGCCTAGAGAAGTTATCAGGACTTTCCCTAAACACTCCAAAATTTCAAGAGAGAAGCTGCCAATGCAAAAACTTCAGCCGGAAACACTGCTCAAACTAATACATCACAATTTCTTGTCTGGCAGTTTGATGAGTGCTGGCCAGACAAAACAACCCCATAACCCTCCCTTTCACCCACCCACCTAGAAGACTGTATTCCTGTTGCTCTAATCCACTCCAGGTCAGTTTCAGAAGTCTACTGGGTCTGCACTCAAATCTTGTGGCACTTCATGCAGAGACCTAAATGTGCACAAACCTGATTTGCAGATTATTTTATAAAGGATGGAAAGCTGTGTGAATCAGGACACCCTTCACACGGATGTTCATGCTGAAGACCCATAGCGCACATTACAGTGGAATGTGCAGCAGAGGGAAATGCATACACCAACTCTTCCACCATAGGAACTGGCTTGCCCCCTTGGGGAGCCCAAGAACTGCAACCTCCACCACCAAGGGACCTCTCCTATTGGCAACTTTTAAGTGTCTCAACTGACCAGAAAAAAGCATGCTTGTCTGTCCAACAGCAGCTTAAAAAACAAAGTCAGCATCTGAAGTTTTCCACAGTATTCATTTTAACACCTGCAGATCAAGGGGCTCTTAAAGCTGCCCAGGAGCAAGGGCTAGTGTTTTGTTTTGAATGAAAGACAGTTGGCAATCCTAAAAGCACATGCTGATAAAACTGAGCCTTCGGAACTCCCAGCAAAGGGATTTGCTTGGAAGGAGATTTAAAAACCAATGACAAACAGCCCTCTGTAGAAAATTGGGGCCTATTACCCCTTCCACACATTGAGGGGGGGGACATGCAGGAATTCTTGGTGCAAGGCACATTGTGCAGTAATAAAGGGCATAGTAACTTCAGAGAAAATAGTATAAAAAGCAGGGGAATAGTCGACTGATCCCCTGAGTCATCTGGCAAGTCCAGAAACAAGTGCTGCTCCAGAAGGCACAAAGGAGATCCTCTTGGCTGAAAGAGCAGAACTGTCCTGTCCACAAAAGTTCAGGTAGGAACCCATTAGCTGTAATGATTGCGCTCTGGTTCACTTAGTGGGAGAGGAGTGCTGGGTTTGCGCCCCACAGTCTTCTCAGCACATGTGGGGGGAGGTCGTTGTTTGAAGAAGTCAGAGACATAACGGACCTGAAGGCAGAAGAAAGGAAATAAGGAGAGTGAAAGAGAGCATGTGTAATTGGTTATCACAAAATCTAGACACAGCAGTGAACAGCATTTACTATTGCTTCCCTATGGGAGCCATTGGATGAGATGCTGTGATGTCACAGAATGTTCGGAAACACTATCATCCTGTAAAGGGAAAAGCCATGCTAAGGATTGTGAAAGGTCAGATTGGCCAAGGAAAAACCTGATAAAGGGGGCTGACTGAAACACTAGAGAGCTCTAGGGACCAGGAGGTTTTAGTGACTGGAGGAAGGGGATTTGATAGTGATTTGTCACATGCAGAGCTTCTGGTCCAGGCAACATTTTAGTCCAGCCACCCCCAGTCTGACAGTGTTTTGTACATCTAGACCATACCCTATGTCTACCCCTCAATCCCATACTTACAACAAGGATAGCAACGAGTGCTCCCTGGAGAAGGCCCACCAACACATCACTCCAGTGGTGTTTATAGTCTGCTACACGGGTGTAGCCCACATAGATGGCAAATGAGAGAAGGAAGAACTGGATTGTTGGGCGCACCAATCGGGCCCACTTGGCAACTAGACGGGCCTGTACATAGAGCTGGAATCAAGGGAAGAAAGAGAAGGGGGAAGAGAAAAAACACATCAGATGCCACCAGTGTCAACTTCCCAAGTTAGCAGATGCCTCACTAGTTGAGGAAATGGCCATAGCTCAGCAACAATGCCTCCTACTTTGCATGCAGAAGGTCCCAGGTAGGTTTTCTGCGCTATCTTGAATAAGGAGCTGTACAGTACTGAGCTAGCTGGAGTAACGAGCTGACTTGGCAGAAGGCAGTGACAGTCTTACAGGAATAAGTCACACACTCACCGCTAAGAACATCATACAGTACATTCCAAATGAAGAGTGTCCAGAATAGAATGATAACCTGCGAGAGAGAAAGAAAAAAAAGTCAAGACCTATTTGGCATTCTTTCTCATAGTAAGGAAACACAAAGATCAGAGCAAAAGTCCACCTTGCACAGCATCCTGATTCTCAGGGCGCAATCCTAAACTGAGTTAGGCCAGCACAGTTAGGCCAGCACAAGGACCACCATAAAGTATGCCTGGACCACTCTTGGAGTCAGAGAGGCCAGCACACAGACATGCGCCATTGTGAGCACACAGACGTGAGCAAAGTACTGTGGCTCAAGAACTGGATCACATTTATCTCACAATGAATTAACAGTAAATTGCCATTCACACTCACTGTCCAGACTGACCTAACATCAGGTAAAAATGTCTCAGTATACACTACCGCTTACAAAGTATCTCATTGCCAGTTGCATTTGGAACTTGTCCCAATTTCAATGGAGCTTACTTTTGAGGAAGTGTCCAGAGTTCTCTTTAGCCCATTCACAGCATGAGCACTCCCCTGGAAGTTTTTGCATAACAATTGCAGGTCTAATTGCAGAAGGACATGGCCTCAACAGTTGCTAGTAAAATTGGAGGATTCCAGCCCCTGGATCAAAGGTAAATGCTACCAGCAATACTCATAGCCAGCACCTGAAGGGGAACCAGAGACTGCACTGGTAAAAAAAAAGCATGCGATGTTCCCCTTAATGCTCCCCTTGCTGAGAAACAGGGAAGGCGGCAAATCTACACTAACAGCCGATGGGGGGCGGGATATAGAGCCAGGCCGGCAATTGGTGGTACACACATCCCAGCATGAAATGACCCTGCTCCAAAGTTCCCACGCTGCACATTCTTGTTGCTTCTAGGATTGAAACGGCTGCTTGCTACTTCCACATTCCATTAATGTTGCCCCAACATGCATTGTACAGAAAGAGCCTGGATGGTCATAATTCAAGCAAGCTTCCTCCTGTTCCTGCCCGTCCTCCTCCCGAGCCCTTTCTGAAAACTATTCGTGTATTCCTCAAAACTGCGACAAAAGTAAGCAAAAGTGGTGTTATTTCGTGAAATGGAGGGGGGGGGTTCGTGTTGTAATCTATCGGTTTATATAGCGATTTGAGTAGAAATTCTCATTATTTAGCATTCTGTGTTTGTCACGAAACGAAACGAAATAAAACACCCTAGTTATGAGGGAGGGGGGTGCGTCTCCCTACTTGCTTTTGTTACACTATGTGCCATTTTCTAAATCTCCAAAGTCATCTATTGGACTGTATCGCAGTCTGAACACACAAAATAGAAGTCTACAGTTGGCGCTAAGCAGGTCTGGTCTTGTAAACTGCCTGGAGGAGACACTGGCTAGAAACCAAGGCATGAATCACTTGGAAGAAAAGATGGAAATAAGTAAGATAAGCAAGTCAAACAGTATTATTTTGAAGTTCTAAAATTGCTTAGCTGATTTATGTCATCAAAAAACAAACACCTTTTAAAAAGGCAATCCCTTTAGAGTTTCATTTAATAGAAGTAACTTTTGGACCATGGACTTTAAATTTAAAACTCTCCTCTTGGTTAGCTGTCTGGTACCCAAGGCTTCTCAAGGCTTCTGTGGCATCAGCGCAGTTCAGCCAATGGCACCCAATGGCCTATTCAGCCCGGCTGTTATGTGACAGAAGGTCAGCCACTAGCTGCAAGGAGATCCACCCCATGCCTGCGTCAAATTAATCTCCTCCCTCTCCCAATTCTCTCATCCTCACCTGGACTCAGTGATGTCTCTGATGTCTCCTTGGCACACCCCCTCCAACTGGACATATTCCGAGCAGTTGACACGTGACCAATCAGGCTTGCAGACTGCCAGGAAGTTGGGCCGCAAGCGCCCAATCATGTACTTGGCCAGGTCTGTCAGTGATTGGCTGATGGCTCCACCAAAAAACAAATGTCCCCACAACTTTGTAGAGTGCAGCCAGGTAATTGTTAAACTCAGACCTGGAGTACAGACGCTCCAAATAAACAAGGTATGCCTCACCAGCACAGATCTACAAATGGGGAAAAAAAGAAGAGGGAAGCAGGTAAGTCTCAGCCGAGTCACATTTTTTGGAATAGCGTCTGCAAAACTGAGGGCACAATCCTAACCTGGAGTTAAGCTGGCACAGTTAGGCCAGCAAAGTTTGGCTAGCACAAAAGGGCACAGTAAAGCATGTTTGGACCATTCTCGGAATCAGGGCAGATGGCGCACATCTGTGCACTGGCCTCTCTGACTCCGAAAGTGGTCCAAATATGCTTTAGGGTGGCCCTTGTGCCAGCCAAACTTTGCTGGCCTAACTGTGCCGGCCTAACTTAGGTTAGGACTGCACTCAGAGATTTTGAGGGCTGGTTCAAGTAGGACAGTTTATTTTTTTAAAAAAATTTACATGCTGCCTTTCTATACGAGTGCCTACCCAGTGGCCCTCACAGCAGCAAAAACAAAAGTAACAATTCACTAAAATATGGGCGGCATCCCTGTTTGTTGCTAGCATCAGTATACAGTGCTTCTGAACATGAAGGTTCCATTAAACCATGGTAGCTCACAGCAATTCCCTTACAATGGTAACAGTGCAGGGGATGGTAATGCCGGCCATAAGTCCATGGGTGATGGTGTCTGGCTTGTACGGATAGCGGATGGAGTTGTCATCACAGTAGAAGCCCCGCTTGTAGGGAGAGTTCACCAGGGTGAGAAGGGTGAAAGGCAGAGATGCTGCAAGGCAAAACAAGAGAGGGTATCTCAGGAAGCATCCATCCATCCAGAAATCCCACCCTTTGCATCTCCAAGCTGTTGCTGCTCAGTCCCCAACCAAATCATGATCAAAACCAATTTTTATTAACTTATCCAGGAATTGTGATAAAAACCATTGCGACAAAAGCAGTATTTACACACACACACACACACACACACACACACACACACACACACACACACCCTCTGTAAGTTGCATGCATGATTTATTCTTCCACTTCTATTTAAAACATAAAACTTGCAATACTTTAACCCCATCATGTGGATTCCCCCCCCCCAAAAAAAAACACAGTCCAAAAGGAACTATTTCATCTCTTGGCTATATGGCTAAGGACACAGTCAGCCTGGAGTTAGGCCAGCACAAGTCCCTTCGTCACAAACACACCTTAAAGGTCATTAGGACCACTCTCAGAATCAGGGAGGACAGTGCACATCTTTTACAGCACGTTTGCTTCACTCCTGGGCCAGGACAAAAGACTTATGCCAGCCTAACTCGAGGTTAGGATTGTGCCCTAAAGTAGGTTTGCACAGCACTGTTTGCTAGCAAGAGTAATTGATGACTGGAGTTCAGCAAACAATGACAGTCTCCATGGAACCTCTGTAATGTTGGGTGTTCAGTTTATAACCCAGCCATTCCTGAATCCAGGCCAGTATTTCGAAAGCCCTGGGTTAATCACAGACTAGTAGACCATTCCAGACTAGGCCAGAAGAGCAAGGAAGATAGGCTCAGATATCATCCCTTGGTAGTCATATGCAAAGAAAGAACCACAGAATTAAATTCTGCATTTTGTTGAGATGATGCTCTTCTACACTGCGGGCAAACAAGCAATAAAAGAAAGTTATCTCCATTGCCCCAGAAAGCATCAAGTTGGCCACTGCAGGAACCAGAATGCTGAGCTACACAGACCTGTGAGCTGATCTAGCAGGACTCTTGTGTCAATGTCTTTTTTTGTGGGATGGTGGTGACTGGCATTTAGAATTAGCCAGTACATTTATCCCACTCTCCCCAAAGCCCTGGTAAAAGCATGGTCAGTCAACCTTGTACGTTGCTCCTTATTGGCATTCTTTATTTGGCAAACTATTTGCCCTTACCCAAAGAAAAGAGGAGAGCATTGAATTTTCAGCCCCTCTCCCCGGTTCTGCTCCTTGGATTCTGACATTTTAACACATCTCTTTATCATCATGAGGACTAGCAATGTAAAAGTCAAATGGAGCAGTGGAATGCCGATAGATGAGTGACTGGCCCAAGCTGTTCACCCATTAGAGAGGCATAATATGAATCCAGGATCCAGTTCAACACTCTGACCAGGTTGTGCCAGACACTCTTTGGCTGTAGGGTTTGCACTCAGTCATGGAGCCCTGCATGAAGAACACTCCCATATTAACAAGCCTTCAAAACCTTCCACCCACTAATAAAAGCTCACCCAGCCCTTGCCTTGTTGTGCCTTCTGCCTTTGCAAAAACTCGCTCAACTGGTTTGAGGCACAGGGAGGAGGAAATAAATTGTCATCAAGGAAGAATATAATACTTTCCTTTTCACTTTCTTCCTGGAGAAAGCATGTATCAGAACAGCCTTGCTGGGTCAGGCCAACAAAATTTATCTAGTCTAGTATTCTTGTTTTCAACTAGCCAGGTGCCTTGGGCAAGCCTACAGTCAGGGCATGACAAGAAGCAGCCTGTTTACCCCAGCAGGTAAACTGCCTTAAGGCATGGATGGGTCTACTTAGATATTAGGAATCACTGCCACCAAGAGACTCATGCTCCATGAGTGTGCAAAATCACAAAAAGCTGTATGGAACAGAACAAGGCGATACAGTCAATCCTCTTTATATAGGACCTCACTTATCTGCAAGGGACAGAATTGCTACTTTCCTCATTATCTGCGCATCCATCTGTCCTCATTATCCATTATGCAGACACCTTTCAAAAAGGCTGCAGGAACCTTCAGAACGGCATCTGCAGCCAGCACTGACCCCTTTAAAATGGCTGGCAGAAGCGTCCATCGACCATGTTTAAAGGGTCCATACTGGTTGCAGGTGCCATTATGAAGATCTCTGCTTGGCAGCATTCAGAGATCTTTTGTCACTTCCTGCTGCACTCTGCTGGCTTCTGAGGGTCTCTGCTGGATTCTTCTGATGGCTGATAAGGGACCCCCTTGCACCTAACCTCCTGGATCTTTTAGGATCAATGATCCGTTACCTACGAATTCACTATCCGTGAGGATTTCCAGGAATCTAACCCTAGTGGATGATGAGGTTTGACTGTATCATTTCAGATGTGGCACATGATTCTGAATGCTTCCCTATCTAATTCTCTCCACAAGCAGCAATATAGTTTTCTTCATGCAAAAATTTCCCCCACCCCCACACTGAAGAACATTCAAAAATAGCATCCTTGCAGTGTGAAGGGCTACACTCAACTACTGGACTTCTGATGGGGCCATAGCTCAGTGGTATTGCTTTATATGCAGAAGGTCCAAGGTTCAATCCCTGGCATCTCCAGGTAGATACAGGGTAAGAACCCCAACTGAAATCCTGGAGTGCTGCTGTCAGTCTGAGCAGATAATACTGAGCTAGAGGGACTAATGGTTCAGCTTGGTGTAAAGGTAGCTCATATATTGTGGCAATGAGTTCCACAAGTTAATTATGTGGTCAAAGAATAGTTCCTCTTGCCTGGTCTGAACTCACCATCGTGTCCACAAAAGACATTTATAGCCCTTTATTCCTACATATAAACTATATGTTTTTTCTTCTTCAGGTGATCTCTAAACACAAACTTTAATCTATTCCCAAACTAAAAATACAGACACCCAAAAGTGGGACAAACCCAAAGCAAAACAACAGGGAACTCTGCCGTCATCCTCCACCTGTGGTTACACCAGATTTAGGTGTGGGGGAGTGAGAAGAGGAGTCAATTCCTGCAACGGAGGTGGCCAAGGTCAAAAATTAAACCTTACTGCTTCTCTTAAGGGTTTTTAAATTATGTAGTTGCAGATTACTATTTTGGAAAAGGCTGTTTGTGTCCTATGGGGTGGGGAGGAAACATGGAGTGAAAAGGGTCATTTGATTGTCTGAGAGGACTAAAGAGAGTGTCATTACATTTAACATAGAAGCAACTTAAAATAAAATCTAAGAACATGATGAGCTGCAGAAAATGAACATCCAAAGATAGACGACTTAGATGAGCAAAAGGCAGAGGAAGCTAGAGAGGAAGATTTTAAAAATGACACTTAGAAAATAAATTGAGCCAAGGTAGCATATTCTGTTTTTAAAGAGCCCACAAAAAAACCCTAACATTCACATTTAATCTTGAGTAAGGGTATAAATACCACATTGCTGGGTCAGACCAAAATGTCCCACCTAGACTAGTGGTGTTTGGCAATGGCAAGCCAGATGCCCCTGCGAAGCTCACAGCAGCAAGTGCTGTTATCTAACCCAGATATCTGTTATCAAATACAGATTTGGTAATCAGAGATAGACTGCCCCTACACAAGGAGGTTCTATTTTAACCTCTGCTGCATGATAACTGTTGATTGGCCCAAAGGTGGCTCCAGCTTTTGGGAAGCCTTGGAGCAAAAACTATGCAATCAATCAATCCTTATATACTGCTTTTCAACACGAAGTTCACAAAGCGGGCTTCCAGGCAAATAGTAATAATAAAGTTAAATGGCTCCTTGTCCTAAAGGGCTCACAATCTAAAAAAAAGCCCCCTCCCTCCATGGCATGATCCCCACAGGCCAAATTTGGAGAGCACATGCCAAGTGCCTGGGAAATCTGTAGCAGATGGCCATGATATTACCACTTTCAGCAACAGCAGGGAAGGGAAACTATTGCCTTGCCCAGGTGGCACCTGATGGGGTGGATTATTAGGAGGCAGTGGGGAGCAGGTGGCAGAAGTGGACTGTTCCCTGGCAATGCTGCAGGACAGGACATCTGGGAAGCAGAAAATGGCCCTGGGAAAGTAGACAGTGCACAAATGCTGCTTATTGTCCATAGTCACCTGGTAAGCATACTTATGAAAGCTGCTTTAAAAGGTGTTCATAGGGCAGCAGTGCAATGGTGGGCAAGAGAACAGATGAACAGAGCAGAAATCCACCAAAGGCCATCTAGTCCAGCTTTGTGGCCAGTAGGGTCTGTTTACTGCCTCTCCCATCATCAACCTACTGTATAATGCTCAGTTCACAACTGCCACCAAGAAGCACAGCAGGCTCACTACAAAGAGACTATCAACATACTGCCAAGTGTTTTCCTTAGGCTTCCTTGCAGTTTGAGGCAAGAACCAAGGGGTTTTACCCAGCTGTTTCACAGAAAAGGTGGATTTGGGGACATGAAGGAAGAATTGTTGGTGCTCTGGGGCCAGACATACAGGGCAGCAAGAGAGAAAGGGGGGAATCATCGAAAAAGGGGCAGAAGTCGGACCTAAACGCTGAGAATTGGGCTCTCTGACCCCAACTTGGTTCTAAGAGCAGGTCAGGGGGCACAGAATCAATTCCTACTCTCTTCTTGAGGCCTCCATCGTGGGAAGGAACAATATCCAACTGTCAAAATGGCCACTGTACATGCCAACTGCAAGAGGGTATAATCGCTCGGGTAGCCAGCCACTTCCAGAACTCTTAGCGGATTAATCAAATGAGTATTCATTAACTGTGCATACATTTGCATAATGAAAACAATCATTTTAAAGGAAAATAAAAGCAGCATGCTTCCTTTGCTTTTAGGATGCTACACCTCAATGCTCTGAACTCCCAGCCTCAGTCCTCCAGCTGAAATATGGGGATAATATATTACAACAGTGATTCTCAAACTTTTTAGACTGGGACCCACTTTTTGGAATGGCATTCATGTTGGGACCCACAGGAAGTGATGTCATAATGCATATGAAGCGCTATGACAACTTAGCAGCTATATATCATCACCATCTTAAAAGAGGCATTCCCTCTGGCATGAGAGGAAATGCTTTTTCTAAGATGATGCATGTCTATGTCAAAGTAAGTCCATTTTAGAAATGGCACTCTCCCATATGAGAGTAAAGGGAGAAGAGGCATGCCATCCTAAGCGAGAGAAGAAGCATTCCACCTTTACTAGGAAGATGACGAACTGCTGTTTTTACAAGCTTTTATTTTTAGACCATTCTTCCTCCAAGGAGCTCAAGGTGGTGCACATGGTTCCTTCTCCCCTTTTGTCCTCACAACAACCCTGCAAGGTAGGCGAGGCTGAGAGATGGTGACTGGTCAAAGGTCACCCAGGAAGCTTCATGGCTGATTAGGAATTTGAACCTGGATCTTCCAGATCTCAGTCCAGCATCAGAACCACTTCAGCATCCTAATGCCACATTTATCAGGGCACTTTTTAGTTAATTAAAACAATTTTTAATGGACTGATCTAATTAATATAAACACTGCAGCCCTAATTATTACCATTAATTAGAATTTGGGTCCTGCCCTCTCTCTAGGGAACTGAGGAAGTCAAGTTTCTTTCTTCCTCCTCAAGTTTTTTTTAAAATACAACAACCCTACAAGGCAGCAATTTTTGACCTTTTTCATCTCATGGCACACAAACAAGGCACTAAAAATATCAAAGCACACCATCAGTTTATTTTGACAATTGATAAGGCACACCATGCTGCTGATGGGGTGATCACATCTCCCCATGGCCCCATTAATCCAAACTCCATTCTCCAAACTGCCATGGCAAACTGGTTGAAATTGCTGCTACAGAGTAACTCAAGTCAAGGGAGGTTGACAGGCCCATGGTGAATCAGCAGGAGTGGGGCGGGGGGGGGGGGCAGCTGGTGTATTTCCATTTTGTTGTTGTTTGCACTTCTCTGTGTCACTACAGAAACTGGTGCCGCGTGCAGAATTCAGCAGAATGAGGGCATAATCCTAGCCTGGAGGATTGCCGCACAAGTTACGGATGCGTGCTGGCCTCCCTGACTCAGAGGGTGGTCCAAACCTGCTTTGAAACACTCCTAACTCCAGGTTAAGATTGCACCCTGAATGTCTCAGCTTTCATTGAAAATGCAAAGATAATTTGTTATCATAAAGCGACCCTTTAGACCTCATGGATATGCAATGTTACATGGGCAAAGCCTGTGGAAATCCTAGGAGCCAGAAGGGAGATTAAGCAAGACTGACCAGGATTCAGTCTTCTTCTGCATGTATCTTTGACCTGCCTGCAGACGGGACAAAACGGAGCATGTCATGCAAAGTTTGCACAGAGATGCAAGCATCCGCAATTCACACATTTAGAATCTTGTGGCATAGAGTTATTTTTTCCTCTAACACCCACTCCATGAATTTGCCTCCTCTCTCCTTTTGCCAGCCCTGTTCCCTACCACCAACACCCCTTTCCCCAGAAAAAAAAAAACAGCCAGTTTCCAAATACAGCATGAGGGTTGTCACAGAACAAAACCTATTCACACACACCTAATTGGGAGAGTTTATTCTGAGAACAGGGTACCAATCCACATATCCCATTTATAGAGCCATGCGCTGGTACCTCCTCCCTCCCCAAAAGAAAGCTCAGGCAGTAAACTTCCGGGATAAACATTACCTTGCATTTATTTTACCCAGAGTCTGATTAGGCCTGAGAGAAAGCTTGCTGGATCAGATGAAGTCCAGCGTTCTGCTTCCACAACACCTTGAAGAATCTTATAGCTGGTGACAAAGGCAATGGCTATTCTCAACCATCTGTCTCAAGCAGGCAGTACTGAGACAGACTGCTTCCAAATCTGGAGGCTTCATTGCCATTGACTCCTTCTCCCCTGCTAATTGGGCAAGAGGCACTTTTTCAAGTGGTGTTCCTCTTATATTTAGCAGGGGGTGCATAACAGTCCCTCTTCACTCCAGCACAGTGTCTTTTCTAGTGGCTGTTGCTGCTGGTGTTCTGCATTTTGTTAGATTGTGAGCCCTTTTGGGACAGGGAGCCATTGAACTTTATTTTTTTGCCTGTAAACTGCTTTGTAAACTTTTTGTTGAAAAGCAGTATATAAATACTATTTGCTTGCCTGCTTGCTAATCCTTTTAAAATTGTTTTTGTGGCTCTTGTATAAGCAGCTTTGGTACTTTGCCCAAAGCTTGCGAATAAATACATATATAAAAGCTGTCCAACCCAACGGATGGAAGGGCAGTAGATTGCCAAATGTGTTTTCCACATATGCACACTAAATTCAGTTGTCCTTAAGCTGAATGCCTACCATTTACTGTGCCTACCTCCCTGGTGCCACAATCCCATAAAGAGCCTCGTGGCAGACTGAAAAATCTGTTCTGTACTCTGTACTTTGTTCTGGATCAAGTTATTCTCCCCCCGCCCCAGGTACATGGAAGTAATTTGTGAGCCAGCATCTGAAGGATGCGCATACAGATATTTCTTAACGTCCAGCAAACCACCTCTGGTGACTCCAAGTCAATCCAGATTTCTTGCTATAAATTCGCCCCCATTTCTCGAGAGGGCAAAGGTATCTCTCCACGGGGACAGGACAAAGGTTGTCTTCTTCTGGTCTGCTTCTTTATTTTTAAAATCTCAGTGGCTTAAGAATAGTTGTAGGATGGTCTAGCTCTAGCAGAAGAAAAACCCAGTCAAGTGTGGAAGTGTCCCTGTGCGATGAAACAGCTTTTCAAGAAATTTTTTTTTAACATATTGGCTAAACTTTCAGCCTTAGTACCCTGAGGCACTGATCCCCAAATCTTTTTACAGCAGTAAGGCTGAATCCTAGAACAAGGCACAATTAACTTATGGAACCCACTGCCACAAGATGTAGCAATGGCAGCAGGCTTAGAAAGTCTTTTTTTTAAGGGATTACATTATAGTTATCCTTGATGAGTTTATGTATCAGTAAATGATCAGCCATGATGACGGAAACTGCCATCTACACTAGTAGTCTACTTCTAAACTTCAGGCACTGGGGACAAACAGGGGAGGTCACCATTGTCACAGCCTGCACATAAGGCCTTCAGCAGTCTCCAACACATGCAAATATATATCCACCTAGAGCAGGTTTCAAAAATAAGGCCTGTGGGCCAGATATGGTCTGTGGAATATCTCACCTCTCCCAGCATGATAACTGGGCTCTCTCATATCTTGAAAATATGATCAAGATAATATGATGCTATCATTTGCAGCTAATGCAAGAACAAAGTATTTATTTCTGGCTATCATCTGCTTAATGACTTCACTTCCTGTTTAATGATGTCACTTCTGGCCCTCAACAGGCACCAGGAATGCTATTTGGCCAGCTGTATGAAATGAATTTGAACATCATGAAAAATGAGACCAAAAAACAACAACTTTTGGATTAGAGACACAAAGTTTAAAAATTGCTAGGAACAAACCTTTAAGGAAAGACAGCAGATGTCAACATAGTGTGCTAGAGAAGTCCAAGCTCTAGGGATAGACACTCTTATTTCAACAGCTATTCTAATTAGTATTTTTTTAAAAAAAAATACAGCTAAAAATGTGCATCCTATTGTGTGCGCATTGCTTTCAACATCTGCTCCTCATCATGCTCACTGTAAGTTCAGCAGATGGAGTTGGCTGCTGAATTCAAGAGTCTTGCATTCTGATCCTACCTCTACCACCAATTTAATGAATAGCCTTGGACAAGTTCCTCTCCCCCTGGCCTGAGCGCCAATCCACTTGTACTCTGCCCATACCAGTGACCTACCTCCAAGGAGTTTCTGCAAACATGATAAGAGATCTGCAAGGTGCATCTCATCTTGTAAGTGTGAGATACAAATGATTAAGAGCACCAACAGCATTCATATTATTTGCCAGGAATTATAGGTTCAGATCCTACCAAGCTCATAGGATGGCTTCAGCAGAGTAATTTCTCCCCCATCTCGCCCAAAAGCATCAGCCTATATTTATACAGTACTTACTTATCCAAAAGTGTGTATGCTGATGGAAATGGTAATCAATGCTCAGGTGTACTTTGTACATGCTCAGAAGCACATTACAGGTTTTGGACATAGTCTGAATCAGACATAGCGCGATAGCAATGAATGTGAGCCAACAAATCTTGGGTTTACTGCAGCCACAAACTCAATAGGCAAGCCACAGTTCTCTCCAAGCCTTTCCTTCCTCTAGGACAGTGATGGCAAACCTATGACATGCGTGTCAAAGGTGACACACCACAACATTTCAGATGACACACCTGACAAAAATTGAGTTTATTTTACTTATTTTTCATTTTTTTTGCAATTATTTGATGTTTCTTTATAGAATACATAGCACCACACATGATTGGACTGTATTTTTTGTTTAAATAAATGAACATAAAGAAGCTTTTCTTTTGTTTGGGAGGGGGATTGACACACCAGCAGAGTCAAATTAAGCATCTTCCAAAGTTTTGGCACACCGAGCCCAAAAAGTTTGCCATCACTGCACTAGGAGGATAATTTTGGCCTACCTTACAGGGCTGTTTTATGGATAGCCAAATGAATGCAGGATAAGAACTATCACAGCAATTGAACAACTACTATATTTGCAATGATTACGGCTACTTGGCAAAGAATCCCATTGAAATCTATGGGATTTACTTTGGAAGGTATGTGATTAGTGCTGGGTTCAAGAGGTGCATCTGCCCACGAGAATTTATTAACCAGGCAAAGTGGGGGATGATAATCCCTTGCAAAGAAGTTGCTGGAGGAACTGAGAAGGGCTGGCGCCTGACTGGTCCCAGACTGGAGATGCTGAGTTTGTTTGTACCAGTGGGGAGACAAGGGGGGGGCAGGTATACCCCCAGCTGGTAGTAATAAAGAGTCAGGGGCAGGGCTTGTGGTAGCAAATAAGAAGATGACTAGGCTTCAGAAGGGGGGGATAAAGAAATGAGGAAAGTATGTAATTTCAGTAGAAAGGAGAGATTCCATGGCCACACCCCATTTGGACCCTGACTTGGGTTTCCACATTTGGTTCAAATTGGGTCTCCAAACTGTCTACGCACACAGAAAGTCACACGCACCAGACCTTAACCAAGAAAAGGGGTTGGCAGAGCAGTTCCAACTCCAACCCCCCCAAGGCACCCCAAAAGTAAAAAGCTGCTCCCAGAAACCTCCTCCCCAAATAGCAGGAGCCAGTGCAATAGCAGGGGTAGGCATGGGAGAAAGATTTCCAGATGGCAGCTGGAAAGGATAACTAATTCCCAGACACCAGTAAACCCCCCCCCCAAAAAAAACAACAACACCCCACCCCAAACACCACAAAACATCGGGGGGGGTTATTGGGAAACAGACCGACAAAGCAATTGCAGCCGCTTCCCCCCCCCCCCCCCGGTAGGTAAATCTGGAAGAGGCTGTTTCCAAGCTCCCTTTAAAATTAAATGGGTGCCTTGAGATTACCGCCCCCCCCCGCCCCCCGACAAAGGGCATTCAGCTGGAGTTAGCGATTGAGGCGAGCCCTGAGGCGGGCTGCTTGAAGCCCTCCGTTTACTCAGGGGTGCCTCGATGGCAAAGCGTAGCTCCCACGAACGGAGGTGGAGGAAAGGAAGTCTCTCTTACCAACGACAAAGCACAGGACATCCAGCGCCACGAAAATTCTTGCGCGCTCCATCGCGGTCTGAGCGCTCCGATGCAGGGGGGCATCACATCCCGGCGCCGAGAAGACCCAAAGGAGACGTTACGACCTCAGCGGGTTTTCCAGGCTCCGTCGGCCAGCCGCGAAGTTGGGAGTTAAAGCTCGGGAGGAAACGAGAAGGCGGAGCCGCGTCTACTGGGAGGATCGGGGGCGGGCAGGGAGAAAGTGGGAAGCCGAGGGGCCGGACTGGGATCTGCTGGGAAGCCAAGCATACCGCCCTGACTCTCCCTTCCTCCCCTCCTTTCATCTTGTGGCGATCTTTGTGTTAAAGGGAAAAAATGCTGCTTTTACCCCACGCTCGCGGCTCCTAAGCATGTGCAGAGTGCCCCGCCTGTCCTATCGGAAGTAGGAGTACCTTAAAATCAGTTTAGAGTACCTTTTTCCTCTTCGATTTTTTAAAAAGCGGAAGGACAAAAATGCCTCTGAGCATATGCAGAGGGTTTGAGACTTCTCATTCTTTGCAGCGCATCAGGTACAGAGAGGGCGCTATGCAAATAATAAGGAATTCAATGCCATTCCTAACCAACCTCCCAGCACTGACATAGCTGTGCCAATGGGGCATGTGCTCCATTCTGCAGTGGAATAGTAGTCACGGAGGCTACTCAAGGGAAGGGAATGTTCGTTCCTTTGCCCCAAGTGCTGGAAGGTTGGTTAGGATTGCTCCTAAAGCGTAATGCCAATGAAAATGGCTGGATGTACCATTGTTCCTATTCCAGCTTCACCTCTTTCCATTGAGGCAGTTGGCTAGGAAGAATGGGATTTGTGCATTTGACATGGAGCCCAGGCCCATTGAATCTATCTATCTATCTATCTACCTACCTACCTACCTACCTACCTACCTACCTACCTACCTACCTATCTATCTATCTATCTATCTATCTATCTATCTATCTATCTATCTA
>JAJKFI010000116.1:223599-238480 GCA_029204185.1 Lerista edwardsae
CTATCTATCTATCTATCTATCTATCTATCTATCTATCTATCTATCTATCTATCTAAAAGAGGACATGTGTATGTGTGTTTGTTCCACATAGGCTCTGGAACGCCTGAAGCGATTTACCCCAAACTTGATATGTATATGCCTTGCGGTCTGGCGACAAATACTTCGGGGGTAGGGGTGGGGGTGCGAAGGGGGTGCCATGTAAAAATGATTGAAAACGGCCAATATCGGTGTCGAATCTGTAGTTTCCGGGGTCGCTGAGACGAGCGGTGATGCTCCCAACGCCGTTTGAGTCCGGATTCGGCCCCCATCGGCGTGGGGGGCGAGAAGGGGTGCAAAACAAAATGTCCACAATGACCTGCTGGAACGCCTGGAGCGATTTACACCAAACTTGGTACGCATATGCCTTGCGATTTGGAAAGAAATACTGCAGGGGTAAGACATCCCTAGCACCCCTAGGAGTGGGGGTGCGAAGGGGGTGCCATGTAAAAATGATCGAAAATGGCCGACAGTGTCTAATCCATAGTTTTCGGGGTTGCCGAGATGAACGGTGACGCTCCCGATGCCGTTTAAGTCCACATTCGGCCCCCTCGGCATGGGGTGTGAGAAGGGGTGCAAGATACACTGCTTGGAAATAGAATGTCCGCAGCACGCCAATGGTGGTGTAGAGGACCCCATTTGCTTTCAGATTTCACAACTCATCCCACTTCTAGAAATACTGTGGGGGTAAGGCACCCCTAGCACCCCTAGGGGTGGGCGTGGGAAGGAGGCGACATGTAAAAATAATCAAAAACAGCCGACAGTGTCGAATCCATGGTTTTCGGGGTCGCTGAGATGAACGGCGATGCTCCCAATGCCATTTAAGTCCAAGTTAACTCGGCGTGGGGGGTGAGAAGGGGTGCAAGATACAGCGCTTGGAAATAGAATATCCGCAGCATGCTGATAGTGGCATAGAGGACGCCATTTGATTTCAGATTTCAAAACTCATCCCACTTCTAGAAATACTGCGGGGGTAAAATGACGTGGTGGCGCAGCGAGTTAATCCGCTGTTGCTGGGCTTTCAACCGCAAGGTTGGGAGTTCAAGACTGCATGACGGAGTGAGCTCCAGTTGCTTGTCCCAGCTCCTGCCAACCTAGCAGTTCGAAAGCACCTAAAAAATGCAAGTAGATAAATAGGGACCACTTCAGTGGGAAGGTAACGGCGTTCCGTGCGCTACGGTGTAGAGTCATGCTGGCCACATGATCGGACAAAAACGCTGGCTCTGCAGGCTTTGAAACGGAGATGAGCACCGCCCTACAGTCGGTCACAACTAGACCATTCGGTCGTGAGGAAACCTTTACCTTTTAAAACACCCTTAGCACCCCTAGGGGTGGGGGTAGGAAGGGGGTGACCTGTAAAAGTAATAGAAAACGGCTGATATTAGTGTCAAATCCATAGTTTTTGGGTTTGCTGAGATGAATGGTGACAGTCCCAATGCCGTTTAAGTCCATGTTCAGCCCCCATTGGCATGGGGGATGAGAAGGGGTGAAAACTAAAATGTCCAAAATGACAGCCATTACTGTCAAATCCATAGTTTTTGGGGTTGCTAAGGTGATTGGTGACAGTCCCGACGACATTCAAGCCCTAGTGTAGTCAAATAGAATGAATAGAACTCTGTAGAACCTTCTGGAAATTTTTAGAAATCATTAGGCCCCGGTCTTGGACTCCGATCAAATACTTGCCATGTTACCAGGTGTAGTCACTGAATACAAGTCTATTGATACCGTAGTAGATGCCTATGAGGTCGTCAATTTCCCATCAGACATCCTAAACTCACTTGATCCGGCTGGATTGCCACCACATCGTCTTTTACTTACAGTGAGATCTCCAATTATTTTACTATGGAACCTCGACCCAAAACTTTGCAACAGCACAGGGCTGTGTGTCAAGAGGATGCTGGGTCATGTAATTGAAGCGACTATCTTAACAAGAAAGGGAGAGGGTGAAACCGTTTTTTCCCCCCACGGATAACACTCATTCCGACGGATCTCCCTTTTAACTTGAAGAGATTGCAATTTCCAGTGAGACTTGCATTCTCGATCACGATCAACAAGTCACAGGGGCAGTCTATTAAGTACTGCAGAGTGGATTGGAGATTGCCATGTTTCTTCCACGGACAACTTTATGTTGCTTGCTCAAGGGTGGGTTCACCCAGGAATTTATTTATTCTTGCTCCTGGAGGTGAAACTAAAAATGTTGTTTATAATCAAGTTTTGAGTTACATTAATATTATAGTGAATTTGTAAAAGATTTCACTTTATAATTTTTATACTGTATGTATACTTTTAATTTCCTGTACATAAAATTACTTCTACACTATAGATATAATTCATTCCTTTTCCTGTCTAATAGAAGCTTGAGATAAATAAATACCCAGGGAACGCCGGGTAAGGACAAGCTAGGGGTTTATAAAAAGACATCCCCATGTGTAATTCTAGAGAGTTCGCCAGACATGATAATGATAATAGTAATATTTTATTAAGAATATTTATTTAGCATTTTTCAACAGAAAGTAGTTCACAAAAGAGTTCACATAGATAGTTTATTAGCAGTTTATAGGCACTGTATGGCCTAAACCATGAAGGCTGCACTCCTATGCACACTTACGTAGCAGTAAGCCCTGTTGAATCTATATTCAAAACATGTATACTTGTAATAATTGCTAGTCCTCATGGATCCCTAGTTAATCGGATGTGCCAGGTGAAGCAGACTTACCCTACCATAGTTCTTTGAAATGTGCTGCCAATGCTGCTGCAGGGGCTGTGATCCTGCAAACACTTACAACCCACAGACTTCAGCGGCTCAAAGCCTGTGGGCTGTAAGTGTTTGCATGATCACAGTGGTGGTGGCCCTTTTCAAAGAACTTGGTAGGGCAGTTCTGTCTCACTTGCCACACCCTCACTGTCTTTTAGACAAAACATACATTGTAAATAAATAAATTATACCCCATAGTACCCCTTCTTGGCTAGTTATTGTGTTTTTAAAACATAAATTAAACATTGGACTCATATTTTAGTGGAAAGAAAACTCCAGAACTTCTCCCATTGGCTTCCTTATCTCCGCAGGAAGTCTTTGCACATGCTCACTATTCTCCAGCCAGGAAATGTGTCTGCTTCCAATTGATGCATTGTTAGTCTCCTTGGGTTGGGCCCAGGAGCTGTTTATCCAGCCCAGAGTGTAGTTAAACAAATAGAGCAGAGTCCTAGCTCCTTGCAAAAGATGGCTGCTACTAGTTGGTGCAGGGCTGAAAGGTAGAAGGAAGGAAGTGGAACTGAACCGGGAGGGCCATAATGAGGTATTTCTACACCTGGGACAGGTTTCTACGCCTATGTCTCCTGCCTTTCCCATGAATTAGCACTGGGGCCAGATTAGAATGGTTATTCATCTTCTGGACATCACAGAAGCCTTCCCCAGAAAGAATCTGCCAATGGCTGCCCTTTGGGCTTTTTGGAATACAGGGACAAGTTCTAAAAAGGAAAGCTGCAGTATCACCCCGCCTCTTTATTTTTAAGAAGGGTATGTTGAAACTGCTCCATTGAAAAGAGTCCAGACCAGCCAGGTTAAATAATGTCTGTGTGCTCTCAGGAGGAAACGGTTGAACAGCTCACAGTGGCCCTCCAGCGTTGGAAATTGACAACTGCAACCATGAAAAGCTGTTTGGTGTCTCTAGTGCCAGCTTTGGCTCCAGGGAAAACCCCAAAAGTGGCACTGTCAAAGTTTAACCTGGTATGAATTTGGTATGAGCGGTCAGTTTCTAGTCTCCTAAGAATCATGGAAACATCGTTTGGTAAAAACATGAGGCTATCTTTGTGGTAGTGGTCTCCCAAGACCCATTATGGGTTGACAATTCTCAGAGCTTCTTAACAAATAAGGTGCATAATAAATAAAGAATATTATAATTATAGTGAATAATAGGTATTGTGGTGATTTTTATCCCCCAATTTAGGGAAGTCCCTGATCCCCCCATTTTTATTCTCCCAGAGGCTTCTGTCTCAGCACCCTAAAAAGGCTACAGAGTCACTCTGATGCAGTAATCATTATCTGATGCAGCTTGTCTAGGTGTGTGCATCTCTTATTAAAAGTGTTATATATTTTTGAGTTACAGATAACTCTGTGAGCGCAATCCTATACTGCACTGGATTGGCAAGGTTGGCCGGCCTGTGGAGGCTGGAGCCTCCCCATGGCAAGGGAGCATTCACTAAACAGCAGGCGCAGATCAGGGGAGATAGCGCAACCTGAATTGGGGCCTCCTGGCCTCCCGAACTGGACCCGCCCATATCCCGCCCCAACCCCCCTCCCCCCGCCAATCTCTGTCCCGAAATGGGATGGAGCCTCCCTTGCACTGACTGGCTTTGGTCAGCACATGGGAGGCTCCCCGTCGGTGCTCTCAAGCCAACGCTACTTGTAGCATCAGCTTGAGAGCTTTAGCACTGACGCAGGGGTGCCGCTCGGCGCCCCCGCGTCAGCGCTAATGAAAGCGCTACGAGCCATATAGGATGGCACTGTGTGTCATGCAGGGGCCAAACCTCACCTGGTGTGAGAAGCCAGGTATATTAATTACACTTTCTCAGTGCTGAGCTCTTTATTATCCTAGTGCAGTGTTATTCAAACTGTGGGTCAGGACCCACTTGGTGGGTTGCAACCTGATGTCAGATGGGTCATGGAAAGCTGGGAGCAGCCATCTTGAAAACTGCAGACCTTACTCTTGTTATATTCCTTTTGTGAGTGTTAATAGCTTGAATTTTCAAATGAGGGTTTTTTTTTTTTTAAAAAAAAATTGTTTTTAGTTCAGTGCTTTTACATCATATTTTCTCCTAATCTTCCTTTCTGTCAGGGGTGTTTCATGGTTGTACAATTGCTGCAGTCCAAGAATGCCAATTTACATTTCAGGAGTGTCATTTTATTATGTTACCATGACAACACTTTCTGCTTTATGATGTCACTTCCTGCCACAACCTCACATCCAGGTTAATGATATCACTTCCGGTGGTCCTGACATGAGTGGGTCCCAGTCTAAAAAAATTGAATACCATTGTCCTAGTGTATTTTATCCTTAATTCCATCAAGGGATCTATCCAGAATGTTCCTTTCACAAATCTTTCACATTGACCAAGTCAAAGCACTGCACCTCAATCATGGAAGATGTGGAATTACATAAGAGAAACATTTTCACTTGCTGCAGGAATCCCCATTCTATCCTGCTGTAACTTGTGATGCTAATAATGGCTGAAAACAGGTCAGGTCCGACCTGTTCCTCCCATTTCCATCTAGATGAAAGCAGGACAGGAGAGTAACAGCCCTCTCTTGTTCTTGGTCTCATGCGCCTGGTATATGGCCATTTCTGAACTTCTCAATCTTTGCATTTCCCCTGGAATCCGAATCACCAGGCTAATCTCTAGGTGTCACAAGCCATCCAACTGGATGGACCAATGATCTCACTGGACCTGCAGTACTTAAAGGATATGTGTGTGTGTTCTGATCTGATTCTCTAAGGGCATCTGTGCAGGACCAGTTCCATTTGCTTTACTGGGGATCAGAGGGGCATAATAGTGACCAGAAACCCAAGGGCCTGAGTAAGTACAGATAGGAATCAGAGAACTAATGCACATTAGAGAATTGTTTTGCTTTGAATTTTGCCTGTCATCACTTGCTTGTGCTTTGCTTAGAGCTGCACCTGGGCACTGAAAATGCACAAGCCCTTTTCTGAGCCCATTTGCTTTATTCTTTCTTCCTTTGATTTTTCAAACCACCCAGCCACACTTTTTGTGTTTTAGTAAACCCTCTTTATATATTCCTCTGCCTGTTGTCACTTGTCATCAGGAAAAGAGGATTATTTCCTCACCCGATCCTCCTTCCTGCAACCCCCCTAAAATCACCCCCTCATTCCAGGCATTGTGTGCCCCCAAGTAACCTCAAGGATCTGTGAACATCTGTGTAGTGGCAGGACATTCATGGACCAGGAGCTGTAAGAGACCAGGGAAACGTAGGTGTTTTCCCAGCCAAAGGAAAGGCCATTGCAGAGAGACCCAACCCTCTAAATAAGGAAATTGTTGCAAGGTGGCTTGCCAGGATGTGGCAGGTAAACCCAAGTGTGGATTGCATGGACTTCTTTCAAATGATCTTTCTTTCAAAAGTGCTTTAAGCCAGGCAAGCCTGCTACTTTCAGAAATGGGTGTAAATGCCCAGCCCCAGTAATGGACAAAAGTGTTAACACCAGAGTCAAGCCAAATGTACATTGTAGCAGAAGGTGCTAATGCATTGCTTGAATCCTATGTTCTGAGAAAAGAAAAAGTGATTGCAGTTTATGTTGTAGGTAGGAAACACATGGAATTGATTGGGATAAGTCATTCAGAATATGTTGTTCCAGGCTTAATGCCCCAACTAAAATGGCATTTGGGTGTATGCAATCAATCTCCAAAATAACCTGGGATGCCTAGAAGGGAAGATCAAGTAAGTGAGCAAGATTTTAAGGGAAACTGGGGCATTTAATGAATTTAACGAACACATAGGCTCCAATCGGATCAGGGCCCTGCTTATCCAGTCCCTCTCCCGACCATCACAGTTATTCTAACACTGGCCCAAGGCATCCACGGGCACTCCCCATAAATCCATCTTTCAATAGGGGGCTCAAGAGAGAAATTGATCTTTCATTTCAACTCCTAATTATTCCAATGAAGCCCAAGTTCAATTAGCCTCACAGTGTTCCTAATAAGCTATGGGGGAAAGTGGCTTCTCCTGATCCAGGGCTAGGATCAACCCTGTAGCAATGTTAGGCATCTGGGGTGTTCCAGAAGCCAATGGTCAAAGGTCCCTAAAACACACTTTTCAGTGCATGTGTGAGTGTTAAAATATGTGTCACTGAGCGAGTGTGACAACAATGATGTTTTACCAATATACAGCTGTACATTATACAACTGTAGCACAAAAAGAATCTTGATGTAGAATCTTGACAAATGTGCAAAGGTGGCCTTTTTACTGTGCATTATCAATGCACATTGTTAACATGTGGCGAGGGGGGAAAGAAGATGCAAATTAACTGAAAACTGTAGTAAACTGCATATGCTCCAAGTCTGGGATTAATGTTAGAAATTATCCTAGTTAAGCCAGAATTCAGGAGGAGGGAGGACACACCCCACAGCAACATTCTAAAACCAGAACAGAACTGGGGGAAGGGAATCTGCTGTCTGTAACCTGGACGTCAGAGGTGAATTGCTTCTGAATGCAACGCATTCAGTTTCGTTTCACCGCAATGGTTAATAGCTGTCAACTATGCAGAGTCCAGAGTAATGCTTGTGATTGTGATGAAACATATGTACACGTATCCAGTGGTGGGATTCAAATAAATTAACAACTGGTTCTATGTCCTTCAGGGCGGCCTTCAGGGCGGCTGCTGCCTTTCTTCCCTCTCCTAACCTAAAATTAGCAACCGGTTCTGCAGAATAGGTGAGAACTGGCTGAATCCCACCACTGCACGTATCCAATAATGCATCAATGAATGTCTTTTTCTGACTCTATGGACAGGGCAGTGTGCACCCAGAATTCTGCAAGAGAAGGGAACCCACAAATATCTATATCCATGTGCTCTATTGGAGCACAATGCGCTCTTATGATGGTGTGAGGACAACGTTTGGAGAAATTGCAGATTTCCATTTAAAAAATGAATGACACAAGCTTTCCATTCATCGGGAGCATAGCTTTAGTGCTGTATTATAGTTCTTTGCTTCATCCACAATTAACAAATGCACAAAAAAATTACAAGTACACTAAAAGATAACTTGCCAATGTATATCCTGTATCTAGGTTGCAGAATCCAGCTGTGTGTGTTTTTTTTTCTTGTTGCAGGCTTTGGGTCACCTTGCCTTGCATTTTTATCTTTAGCACAGACCTTCATATTTTTAGTATTCCATTTCCTTGACTGAAACTCAAGCTTTCCTCTGGTGTTTGGAATAGAAAATAATTTCTCACTCTCTTCTGTACTCATAATGTTATACGCCTGTGTTGTATTATGTTCCGGCTGCACACACAGCATAGCCCTAAGCTTTACCCCAGAGAATGTCCTCTGAGCTCAGTGAGGCTTATTCTCTTGAAAGTATGCTTAGGATCACAACATTTGACATCCTGTTTTCTACACCCCTAAATCCTTTCACCTTGACTTGTAAGGAAGGTGTTCCAGACCTCTTGTGCCATTTTTTAGTATGCCATCATCTGCAGAGGTGTTTGTGTCTGTCTTGGCTTTTTGTTGAAAATATGATTGGTTGGTTGGTTGGTTGGTTGGCTGGCTGGCTGGCTGGCAATCCTCCTGGACTTCTCCTCATTCAAATTTCTGCATAGATTATGGAGTTTCTGAATTTCTTGCTCTTGCTTCCAAAGTGGAACCGGTGCATTAGGAATCTCTCATTTTTATTTGAAATAAAAAATATATATATCCTGAACTCTGGTTTAACTCATGTACAGTTTGTGTCAGCTTTCAGTTCTTTTGATTGATATGCCTCTTCCTCCCTCCTGCATGTTACCAGTATTCACACATGTGGTGTTTTTTTTTTTGAACTGCCAAAAGCGCAGTTCTCATTTCATCATACACACAATCACACCAAAATTGCTTTTGTGCGGTGTTTGACCGATGCACACATATGCTCCTGTGCATTGGTCAAACACTACACCATCAAAATCTTAACTGCAGGTTTTTTTTTAAATCATAGGTGCTTGAGCAATTGAGAGGAGAGAGAGAAAAGCTGTTATAAAAGAAAGGACCCAAAAGCTATGGTAAACTGTGCATGTAATAATTTTTTTAAAAAACTAGAATAATGGAAAGTTTCTAAAACCATCTTTTAACAAGATTGAGCAACCCAAAGCTCAAAGAGTCGGGGGAAATTTGGATGAAGAGCATTTTGAATTCATCAGTAGCAAAGGGGGCACACGTCAGCTGTTTCATAAGGTCTGTTAGCCTTTGTGCATCCTTGTTTTGGATGCCAAAGTACAGCTACTACAACACAACCTTTTTGTTGCATCCTTTCTCCCAAGAAAGGCCTTCATGGGGCCTCCAACCTTCCTTCCATTGTTTCTCCTCCTTCATTGCTCTATTAGGAGCACAATGGATTTGAAGAAGCTTTTCTGCTGAGGTTGAATTTAGACTCTCCTGCTTTCTTTTCCTCTTATTGTTCAAAGTGCAAAGACCTTTCAGGACTCCCCCTACATGCACAGTAAATATAGATCAGGCTTACAGTCATGAGGACTCTTTAAACTCAAGGGTAGCATCATCACCCATCTTTCACCCATAGGGACCCTTTCTATCCTTTCCTTGAAGCCCTGGCCTGTTGACTCATTCCTTTGTCTAATTTTTCTTTGTTACTTTATTTCCATTCTATTTCTGATTTTTTAAAAGTTCTTTTTTGCTTCTTTTTTAAAAGCCTCTTTCTCTTCATTCCTCCCCCCCCCCATAGTATTTCTTCTTTATAGTTAGTAAGGGATGTTTAGTAAAGGATGGTTCTTTAAAACAAATCCTGCATTTATAGGGGAATAGTTTTGAACTGCCCAAGAACAAAAAGTTTAAGCACTGATCCTATGCACACTTTCCTGAGAGTAAGTCCCAATGAACACATTGGCACTTACTTCCAAAGAAACATGCATAATACACTGGGAAGGGAAGCTCTATGGTATAGCAGCTACTTTAATCTGGGACCTTCTGTGCTCACTGTACTGTTGCCAGTCAGTACAGCTAATACTGAGCTGGAGGGACCAATGGTCTGATTCAGCACAAAGTGGCTACAAATCTATATATATAACATTGGATGTGTTTGTGTGTTCCAGCATAGCTCTGGAATGCCTGGAGCAATTTACACCAAACTTGGTACACATATGCCTTGCGATCTGGAAAGAAATACTGCGGGGGTAAGACACCTGTAGTGCCCCTAGGGGTGGGGGTGGGAAGGGGGTGACCTGTAAAAATAATCAAAAACGGCCGACATTAGTGTCGAATCCATAGTTTTCGAGGTCACTGAGATGAACGGCAACACTCCTGATGCCGTTTAAGTCCAAGTTAACTGGGCGTGGGGGGTGAGAAGGGGTGCAAGATACAGCGCTTGGAAATAGAATATCCGCAGCACGCTGATAGTGGCATAGAGGACGCCATTTGATTTCAGATTTCATAACTCATCCCACTTCTAGATATATTGCAGGGGTAAAACACCCCTAGTATCCCTAGGGGTGAGGGTGGGAAGGGGGTGACCTGTAAAAATAATCAAAAACGGCTGATATTAGTGTCGAATCCATAGTTTTTAAGTTCGCTGAGATGAATGGTGACACTCCTGATGCCGTTTAAATCCATGTTCAGCCCCCATCGGCATGGGGGGGGGGTGAGAAGGGGTGAAAACTAAAATGTCCAAAATGACAGCCATTACTGTCAAATCCATAGTTTTCAGGGTTGCTAAGGTGATTGGTGACAGTCCCGATGACATTCAAGCCCTAGTTTCGTTGAATACAACGCACCCCTAGGGGTGGGGGTGGGGAGGGGGTGGCAAGTAAAAAGAATAGAAAACGACCAACACTACTGTCGAGCCCATAGTTTTTGGGGTTTGCTGAGATGAATAGTGACGATCCCGATGCCGTTTAAGTCCAAGTTCAGCCCCCATCAGCATGGGGGGTGAGAAATAAAATGTCCAAAATGGCCAACATTCGTGTCAAATCCATAGTTTTCGGGGTCGCTAAGCTGATTTGTGACATTCCCGATGACATTTAAGCCCATTTAGTCGAATCAAACAAATGGAACTCTGTAGAACCTTCTGGAAATTTTTAGAAATCATTATGCCCCGGTCTGGGAATCCAGTCAAATACTTGCCATGTTACCAGGCATAGTCACTGAATACAAGGCTATTGATACCATAGTAGATGCCTATGAGGTTGTCAATTTCCCATCAGACTTCCTAAACTCACTTGATCCGGCTGCATTAACACCACATCATCTTTTACTTACAGTGGGATCTCTAATTATTTTACTACGGAACCTCGACCCGCTAAAACTTTGCAATGGCACAAGGCTATGTGTCAAGAAGATGCTAGGTCATGTAATTGAAGCGACTATCTTAACAAGAAAAGGAGAGGGTGAAACAGTTTTTATCCCACGGATAAAACTCATTCCAACAGATCTCCCTTTTAACTTTAAGAGATTGCAATTTCCAGTGAGACTTGCATTCTCGATCACGATCAACAAGTCACAGGGGCAGTTTATTAAGTATTGCGGAGTGGATTTGAGATCGCCATGTTTCTCCCACGACAACTTTATGTTGCTTGCTCAAGGGTGGGTTTACCCAGGAATTTATTTATTCTTGCTCCTGGAGGTGAAACTAAAAATGTTGTTTATAATCAAGTTTTGAGTTACATTAATATTATAGTGAATTTGTAAAAGATTTCACTTTATAATTTTTATACTGTATGTATACTTTTAATTTCCTGTACATAAAATTACTTCAATTTTACACTATAGATATAATTCATTCCTTTTCCTGTCTAATAGAAGCTTGGGATACATAAATACGTGGGCAACGCCGGGGAAGGACAAGCTAGTTATCTATAAATTAGTGTCATCCTGGTTGCAATACACAGTCCCATGGAAGCACTAAGGAACTAAGAGCACAATCCTAACCTGGAGTTAGGCCGGCATAGTTAGGCTAGCAATGTTTGGCCAGCACAAGGGACACCGTAACGTTTGTTTGGACCACTCTCGGAGTCAGAGACAGCACACAGACATGCACCATCCTCCCAGAGTGGTCCAAATGTGCTTTACAGTGGCCCACATGCTGGCCAAACTTTGCTGGCTTGTGCCAGCCTAACTCCAGGTTAGAATTGTACTCTAAGGAATGGGTTGGTGAGGAGCAGCACCAGCACCACAAGGTAATTTGGAAGGGATGCTTTTGAACCTCTGCGGGAAGATGTTGGGACACTGATCATTCCTATAATTTTAAAATACTTAGGAGATACATTTCTCAGCCTGTAGCATCCGTCCCACTGCCATCTGCTGTCTTGTTCTCTTTCACAGAAACCTTTTCTCTGCAAGTAGGCATTTGCCATTGAAACGTGTCTTGAATGATGCTAAAGGTCTGAGTCTTCCTTCCACGTTATCTTTCCACTGGAGATTGGTTCTCTGCAGATTGCCCAACCCTCTGGCCAAAATATCTTGGCAATTTGAACCACTTTCCTGACTTTGCCTGTGCACCAACCAGCTCCTTCCATTTAGTTCAGTTCTTTGTAATATTTCTGGTTTTAAAATTCCTACGATGCATATTTCTCACACTATGGAAAACATCCCACTGCTCACACCATGCATCTGGTCTGGAACCTGGACTTCAGAATTCAGGTTGCACACAGGTGTCAGCAACTTAGCTGGTTTTTTTAAAAGGTTTGTATGCAGCCCCTCTTGCAGTATGGTTTCAAGTAGGACAAAGGATCAGGGGGAGGAGGGAATCTGGGTTGTGCTTTACCTATATTTTGCTTATCTGTTTTTCCATCCATGGCTAATAGCAGATACGAAGCATGATTCCAATCAGGGAAATGAGAAATGTGTAAAGAAATCTCAGGTAAGAGAGATTCCATGGTTAGGTGCAATCCTAACCAACTTTCCAACTTGGGCAGTCTCTGAACAGGATTTCCAGTGGGGCAGTAGTTTCAGCACCCTGGATAGCTCTTTGCCCCTCATTCCTTCTGAATAAGTAGACACAGAAGCCCTGTGCTGATGTTGCCCATCGGATAGGGGAGGAGAACCCAGGATTGCACCACATAAAGCCCCACACTTAACCCTGCCCACACCCTCCACATGCTTCGTGATTCTTTGCAGCGACAAATGCTGAATGTGGGAAGAGTTTCTCCCTGTGATTGCATTTATCACTGCAGAGAAACACAGAAGGTGTGGGAGTTGGACTAAGCATGTGCATCATCAGTGGGGGCTAGCTCAACATAGTTCAGGGTCCCCCACTCTTGTGCCCTTAGAGTTGGTGTCTGAGATACTCTCCCATGAAGTGCTAACAACAGGAATTAGAACATTTGGCAGACGTTTTGCAAGCCATATTTGGCTCATGGGTCTCCTTCTAAGTGAGGACTTTGTTCTTTTGAGTTTCCCCTTCGCTGAGTTACTGGCAATTAATACAAGCGATCCAAAAGCTGAGCATGCGAAGCGCTTTGCAAGACCTTAGATCTGTTGAGCCGCTAATGCCATCAGAAGTTACCTTAAAACTGTCTTTTTAATAAAGGACTAAATTTTAATTTAAGCCTCCCATTTCCCCCTTGCATTCATCTTTGCCAGTCATGCAAGTGAGGGACGCCAAAGCATCACACATTCATATTGGAAAAAATAGCCACAATAATTGTATCACATTTGCTTTACTTAATTTGTTTTCTCTTTCAGTTACCTTTAGGGTGCAATCCTAACCAACTTTCCAGCACTGACATAGCTGTGCCAATGGGGCATGTGCTGCATCCTATGTTGGAGTAGTAATAACAGAGGCCTCCTTAAAGTAAGGGAATGTTTATTCCCTTACCCCAGAGCTGCATTGCCCTTACCCTGATGCAGGAACATTGGTTAGGATTGCGCCCTTAATTACATCAGTGGTTCCCAAAGTGTGGGTCACAATCCACCAGTGGGTTGTGACCCCATGTGAGGTCATGGGGTGGGTCTCCCACCTGCCCTTGTGCCCATTTGACTCCAAATAGGTGCCATTCTGGAAGCCAACCAGCAAAGCTTCTGGCCGGAATGACTTCCTAGGAACCTCTAGAGGCCTTTTGCAGGTCACACCAGGCCCGCAGCCTGTGCCATTGACCTATGTGGGCCTCAGAATGGTCCGCTGAAGTGTCCAGAAGCGATGTCTGGTTGATCAAAGCAACTACTGGAAGTTGCTTCTGAACACGTCTACAGGGCATTCTGAGACCAGTGAACACAAATAGATTGGGTTGTGGGCCCGGCCCAGCCTGGAAGAGGCCTCTAGAGGCTCCTGGGAAATCATTCCGGCCAACAGCCTTGTGTCCCACCGCCAACGACTAGTTGGTGCTGGAAAGTTTTGGAACAGTTGAACTATATTATTACAAGTGCAAGTGGCTTTTTCCCCATTTCAAACCGGCTGAGATCCTGCAAAGCAAGGCTTCCCTGAAAGTTTGCAAGATCTCAGCACAGTGTTAAGACAACTGTGCAACATCCAATTGACTAGATGGCTCAGATTTAAAGGTCTTACAACATCCTTGCCAGATATGCTAGGGTTATTTTGGAGGGCCCTTATGTGGACTTTCAGGAGGCTGGAGCTCTCCCTCCACTGCCACCAGATCCACCAAGAGCGGAAATTCAACTGTGGATTTAAGCGCTTTGCTGCATGAGCTCACATCCAAGAAGGCCTCATAGGTCAAATTCTGAAGCCACACACCATTGCCGGATTTGGACCCTGAGCACGAGCTTGCAGGGTCTTGGTGCCTGGAAAGGGACGAAGAATGACATGGACTTGACCATGGCTCTTTGGGGGCACAAAGCTTTGGCAGCATGATGATCCTTGAGTATTCGATCTCATTCCATGTGGGTTTCTGGAGCTGCTCTCTGTGTTCCCCTCTCATGGTCCCACTTCCTATCATGGGAGTGGGATGGGGGTATTTGTGAACAGCAGTGGAGACTTCAACCAGCCATGTTTTTCCTAGGAATACACTTGGATCAGGCTCCTCCTGCTTGGATGGGAGAACCCTCAAGAGGTGGCCGATGGTCAGACTGAGAAAACCCTGGCTCCATTTCTGAGGTCGATGAGGTGAGAAATCCTGCATGGAAAGGTGGAGGGAAGAAGAAGAAGAAGAAGAAGAAGAAGAAGAAGAAGAAGAAGAAGA
>JAJKFI010000116.1:238490-282964 GCA_029204185.1 Lerista edwardsae
GAAGAAGAAGAAGAAGAAGAAGAAGAAGAAGAAGAAGAAGAAGAAGAAGTTTTAAGGCTGTGTCTCTGTGCCAGCTGTTTAATACGATTCACCACCTGCAGCAGCTACTGCAACTAACACTATATACTAAAACAATCATTCCAATTGCCATTGGTGCACTAGGTGCAATCCCCAAGGCCCAATATCTAGCCAATGAAGGCTCTGACAAGGTAACAACTCTTGGGTATGGTTAGAACCATTAAGCACCCAAAATTCCCAGCCCAAATATCTGGCAGGCTGTGACACTGGTCATAATAATACCATATTTCAGCACTATCTACAGTATATGCATGGTGTTTTACAAAGACATGAGAAGGCAGGGCTTGCAATCTCACAATCTAAAATTGACACAAGGCAGCAGAGGCTGTGACGCACGGGGGAAAGGGTGTGTCATTATTTCATTAACACTTTTAATTATTTTTTTGAAGAATTTATATCCCGCCTTCCCCATTCTGAAGCAAATGCCCAAGGCAGCTTACAGAGCTACATAATAAAAGTACAATGTAAAACACGTAAAAACCATCAAAACCCCTAAAAATGTTAAAACATTAATTTAACCTTAAAATGCAAACACACACAACTTTTAAAGCAGGGTAAAACCCAACACATCTTGTCATGCCATTTTTTTTTGGGGGGGGGGGACACAAATTGTTCAGGGGAGTAGTCAAGCTACAGCACTTTTCCAGAGGCACAAAGGACAAGCATCCACCCATCATCTAAGTGCCAGATGAGTTAGGCATGTTTTGAGCTCTCTCTGTAAAGTAGCTTGGGAGAAGGTGGTTTTTTATGTAGTTTGGACCCAAGTCGTGAAGGGCCTTAAAGGTCAATACCATCATCATCAATTGAGACCAGCATCCTAAAATGAGATACAGTAATGGAATATGTGGAGTGGGAATTTGGGCCTATTTGGGAATTCACAGAAAAGGTGGGTTTTGAGGAGGAATTCAACACCTGGCCTCACAGAGGCCTTCTGGGAGGCAGTTCCAGGCATAAGAGTGGAATGAGAGGATTCCTCCCATTCCATTCCTTTACTGGTCATCTAACTCACTCTTCTCCTTCATCCACTTTTTCTGAATTCCGATTTAACTAGAATTTCTAAAATTAATTCTGGAATTGGGGTATGTGCAACTGGCACAGCTTTTGGCTTCTTTGCCAAAGTGGTATCTTTTCCCTCCCACCTGACCAAAACAAACCAGTATACTACCACAGCTTGGCCCTGATGCAAGTTGTGTCAGAAGCAGACTGCAAGAGGTCCAAGAGGGTGGTGGATTTGGGATACCTTTCACCCCATGTCTACCACTGCCCTCTCCCTCCCACCGCCACCCACTGGAGCTGCAGTGATCTGCTTTCTGCTTGCTTCAGGTAATTCCTCTTATCTCCCCACCATGCTTCTTGCAAGCTGTCATCAAAACTGGAAGTGCAGAATTTTCAAAGCTGGGCAGTCCTACACCTGCAGAATTGACAGCAGTGCACAAGGAACAAAGCAAGAGTTTTGATTGGCAGCAAGTGATGTTCTAGGTTGTATCACCCCTGGAAAAACACACACACTTCTCTGGATGTGAATGTATGTGGGATTGCATCCACATTTTTCTTTTACTGATGGTGCATTGGTGCATTGGTCAAACACCACACAGAAGAAAAAGATACCATTTTGAATATGACCACATCAAAATTGTGAATTGATAAAACACAGGAAACATTTTTTTAAAAGCAATTGCAGTGCAAAAACCAACTCCCTTTGTGCAAAAAACAAAACATCCATCCATCTCCTAGACCAGAAAAATCCACTCACCGGACACATCTTTTCTGGCATCCAGCTGGCCAGGTTACTTTTTGCTGGATCTGGGATTTGTGGCCACAAATAGTTCTGTAGTCTGCAAAGGGGCAAGATGCACTTGAGATGAAACACTTGAAATTAAAGCAGTTTTTTTTTTTCAAGAAAACAACTAACATTATGGACGTCCAAGCACTGAAGGCACATTCTGAGAGGTAAAACCAATCCAGAAGTAATAGAAAAACCAGCATACTTCAGATCTAGCTAAACAAATTGATTTTTTTTTTGCTACTGATCAGTCTCCATCCCCTGATCCTTCAGCCTCCACTACCTGTGGAGGCCTTGCCTTGCCTTGCCTGCCTGGCCTTGTCTCCTCTAAAATCCAGTTATTTTGAAATATAAAAACTGGCACCCCAGAGAACAATGTAGTGGTAGGGGAAAGAGGATACTGGATAATTTAATGGTTGTTGACATACAATCGATGCTTGCAGCACAGACAGGCCAAGGATCCAGCAAGGAGGAAAAAGAGGAATCCCACACAAAGAACTGAGAACATCAGTTCCACTTCACTGTAATCTGTGGAAGAAGGAAGGGAGGGAGGGAGGGAGGGAGGGAGAGAGAGAGAGAGAGAGAGAGAGAGAGAGAGAGAGAGAGAGAGAGAGAGAGAGAGAGAGAGAGCGATATTAAAAAACCTGAAAGGCAACCCTGAAGATTTTAAACAGTAAAAGACCTAAAGCTTCATTCCTCTCTGCTCTCCACATGGCTGTGGACATGATTCTTGACTTTAATGAGATACAATACGGTTGCCAACTATTCCCAAAGACACATCCTGGCCTGCTCTTGTGCCTCTAACAAGAGTTCAGCATGCAGAAATTGGTGGCTGAAGATAAAAAAAAAACTTGCTAGCATCAGCAAATCCAATTGCTGTAAAAAAAAAAAAAGCAGGAGTAGTGGTCAGTTGCAATGGTAGCAACCCTATAGGGTAGTAATGGAGAGAAAATGAAAGTCTTGACTGAACTCAAATTGAGCAGATTTCCCCTATTCTGTTCCTTCACTGTTTCAGAATTCCACGTTGCACTACTCATTAATTGTGGCTTCACTTGGCACATTTCTAAAATGAATTCCAGAATTGGAGAATGTGCAGTTGACCACAGCTTTAAATTAATTTGAATCTTTTCTTTAGGTTATCAGTGTACACATACACACAGGTAAAACACTGCAAAAAGGGGATCTGGGTGTGAGTGTATGCATTGTGGCACCAAGGTATTTTTCAGCTGTTTTGAGGATGCACACACATACTCCTGAGTATTGATCAAACACCATACCAAATGATTCCATAAATCCATTCATTAAATTGCATCAAGATTGCTTTTTTTGTAGTGTTTTTCATTCATTCATTCATTCATTCATTCATTCATTCATTCATAAACCTTTATTGGCATTAAACAAAAGTTAAAAGACAATAACAACATTATCGATACCACCAGGGAGAGAGGGGGAGGGCAAGTACATGAGGGAGTCCTACAGGTTACAAAGGAGAAAAAGGCAAAATAATCACTAAATCAGATTAGGGTTTTTTTCTTTATGACAGCAAGAAGGAAGTCAGCGACCATATCCGTGGTGGCCATGGATCTGTCACCCAAGAGGGAACGCATAGGGTCAATCGAAGCAGAAAGGTTAGATAGCATTGGTTCAAGATACATATCACGCAAGGATTGGTGAGCGGGACAGTGACATAAGATGTGGACGACTGTGTCCGGTTCAAGGGAACAGAAATAACAGAGCCTACTGTGACAGGGAGTGTTTTGAAATCTTCCAGTTAGGACAGTGGAGGGGAAAATATTGAGTTTTATCATTCATGTACTGAAGGGGGAAAAAGATAAATGAGTAGAAGAATCTGATAGCTTCACCAAGTCACTCACACAGTGCTCTACACAAAATTTGGAAATGAAAAAGAGAACAGAGCCCTTAATTACTGAGCCCTTAATTCTACTGTGGAAATAAGACCAGATAATTGAAAACTAGCAAGACAAAAGACATTCAAAATTGAGGGAGAAATTTGGGAGGTGGAGGATTTTGGAAGCATTCCCAGACTGTTTTTCCACTCTGATGCACCCCAAATCCTAGCATAGAACCCTCCTTTTCCTCACCATAGTCCTTGGTGCGGATGGAGAGAGTAGGCCCCTTAGTGCTTCCCCCTTCATTGGTGACTGTGATGGAGACCCTGATGATGGAGCCAGGTGCCAAGCCCTCAATGAGGTAGCGATATGTGGAACTGTCCAACACCACCGTTGCTGCAGAACAAGAAAAGAAGTTATCCCAGAGGCAACTGGACCTCAGACAGCTGCACTGTGCTGAATCCACTTTAACTCCCCCCCCACCCGCCCAGCTGAAATGAAGCAAAGTAATTAAGACTGTGTTTTGCCTGATTAACATTGTAAGGGCATGGACCTGCCCTTTCTGTTTATACCCAATATGAATTATACACTCCAGACTGGCAAATCTCAAACTATCAGTTCCAATTACAGTGCTTAAATATATCACCAAAGAGAAATACAGTCAATCCTCTTTACTGTATATGCAACCTCACTGTCTGCGACCTTGCTTATCTGCGAGGGGCAGAATTGTTACTTTCCTTGTTATCTGCACCTCTGTCCTCGTTATCCACTATGCAGAAACCTTCCAAAGGCTGCAGGGACCTTCAAACCAGCACTGACCCCTTCAAAATGGCTGGCAGAAGCATCCACTGGCCATATTTAAGGAGTCCATGCTGGTTGCAGGTGCCATTTTGACGATCCCTGCAGCGTCTGGGAGGAGTCTAATAATAATAATAATAATAATAATAATAATAATAATAATAATACATGTATTTATATACCGCCTTTCTTAAGATCACTAGATTTCTCTAATGACTGTAACTCTATGGCATTCAGAGATCTTTTGGCACTCCCTGCTTCACTCTGCTGGATTCTTTGGATGGCAGATAAGGTATTTCTTGCACTTAACCCCATTGATACCATAGGATCAATGATTCGTTATCTGCGAATCTGCAGTCCATGAGGATTTCCAGGAGCCTCACCCTAGTGAATAATGAGGACTGGATCTCTCTCCTGAGCTCACCGTTGATCCTAAACAGTAGGCTTGTGCGTGCTACACACAGTTTCAAATGAAAACGTGGAATGGGAACTTAGAATAGAAACACATAACACCACTTTCTGCCTTTCAAATAACGAAATCAGTGAAAAAATAACACCATTTTCAAACAGTCCTAGTGATGTAAAGTGCAACTATTATGCAGTTGAAAAGTGCATTTTATCTCCTTACACTTGTCACCCTTTCCCTCCTGCTCATAGCAGATGGTGTAGTTCCGGATCACTCCACCCTGATCCTCCAGGGGGATTTCCTCCCATTGCAGCTCTATGTGAGAGTTCCACACTTGAGTTGTATATAAAGTTGGAGCACGAAGTGGAGCTGAAAAATACCACCGCCCCGAAAAATGGAGAGGGGAGAAGACAGGTGAAAGGTCAGCATCCGAGCATTTAGCCTCTGAATCAATTAGTTGCTCCTGTGGGAACCATGCCCATTGCAGAGACACAGCAGAAGCTGCTCCCTTGGGTAAAGGTTGAGCAGAAGGGGAAAAAAGGCCCGAACAGCAAATCACCCAGAGCTGTGAAGGACAACCTCTTCTGCATTAGGATTTATTTTAAAGCTTGCAAGTAAAGTACACCATTTTCAGAATTACTGAACTAAGGGCGCAATCCTAACCTGGAGTTAGGCCGGCACAGTTAGCCAGCAAAGTTTGGCAGGCACAAGGGCCACCATAAGGTGCATTTGGACCACTCTTGGAATCAGGGAGGTTGGCAGACGTCTGTGTTCTGGCTGCTCTGACTCTGAGAGTGGCCCAAACATATTTTATGGTGTCTCATGTGCCTGCCAAACTTTGCTGGCCTAACAGTGCTGGCCTAACTCCAGGTTAGGATTGCACTCTCAATTGATTAATCTGCAAAGTTTTTCAGGCCATACGTCAAAGAATACAGAGACTTGCATACATCTGGGTTCTTTCTGCCCCACCTACCAATCTGTTTTGAGTAAGCAGTGGTTGAACCCAAGGCCCACACATTGCCATCTATGAGGCCAAAGACCTTCAGGCCATAGAGGTATCCTGGCTCAATTGCCTCTGCAAGAAAAGAAAAATAGCTCATGACAGTGAAATCACTTACGTAGTTGTTCAGGTTTAGCAAAGTCTATCTTCGTTTAAAAAAAAACCACACACCACCCAACAACAACCCACATACTCACTCATCCCACTGGAAGCCATAGGAGCAAGAATTCAATATGCATGAATGCCATTATGTGTACCTTGTCTTAATTTCTGGTAGACTGAAAACAAAAGAATTTTGCCAAAGTTGGTTTGAAGAGATATTTGGTGGGATCATGTATGTATTTCTGGGCAGAGGCAATAAGCAGAATGGGCAGAGTCATTTAAAATGAGCAAGAGATCTATGGGAGGGAGAGCTCAGCGTAGCGGGCAGCATGGAAAGCAGAAGGCATCACCAAGGGGCAAGAGATCCATGGGGCTTTGAGAAGGGGCTCCAGGCATAAGGGGCAGCAATGGCAAATACGTACAGTCTGAGTTAACTGAGTGTACAAAGGTAACAGAATAGGAATCCTTTGGGGTGGTACAACTGGCCATGGACAGGGTTATAATAGAAAACAAGGGAAGAGGGAAAAGGGCACAAGGCCTATCATCACCATCTTCAGCCCTCCTACCTGTAATGACCATGTGATTGGCAGTCCCTGGCTGATAATGCCAGCAGATGTCACTTCCTGGTTTCCTGGGTATCCGTTCCCACTCAATAATATAGTCCATCCTTGGGAAACCGAGATGGGACCATTGCAACAGGAGGCTACGGTCGCCTGCTGGAGATACTTGCATCAGGAGCAGGGAGGGTGGTTCTACAAGTGAAAAGAACAACAGTGCCACAGAAAGATCACCTTATTTTTTCAGTGCTGAGTGGAAAGGCACAGTCACAGAGCATTGACAAAAATACAAAGGGTATAGCAGTGGCTGAAGGAACTGGAAGGTCTGTTTTGCATGAGTGGAATGTGAGCTCAGTTCTCATGCTACAGTTTGGATGCTTGCTGCTAAAACGTGTCCCTGTGCCTAAGGGACACAGTCCCTGAACACTCTGTGCCTTCTTTCTAATGGTACATCTGCTACCCTATGCCACTATTTTGCACCTGGCTTCAGTTGGTGTACTGTGGCATTGTAGTGAAAAGTAAACTAGATCCCACAAGCCTGATATCTGCTTAGTCCTAATCTAAATTCTGAATGTGGGTTATGTTTCCATTCCATTTACAACAAGAGCTGGTCTTCACAAATGCATGTTTCTTTCCAGCCCCTGTGCAGGCTTCTGCTTGGAGTTTTACCTTCTGGGCCACCGAATGGTGGAACCATGAGTTTGGTAGGAGGAGATGTTCCTGCTGAGTTGGTGGCTGTAACGAAGAAGGTAAACCCTTCTCTGGCTGGAAGAAAGAGTGTGCATTGCAGAGCTTGAGTGAGGCACTGTGGGGTAGCCAGTTGCCCTTTTCTTTGTGAGTGTAGGCTATATGATAGGATCTTGCCATTTGCTTCTTTTCTGTGCAGGGGCTGAAGGAATAAAAAGATAGCAGTGATCAGGCCAAATAAAATCCCAATTGTTGCATTCTAGGGAAGGAGGAAAGGTCAGAGGAGCTCAGGCATGCATGCCATAACAAACTTCTATAACTCATAACTTCTATAACTCAGAACAAACTGTTGCTCTCATTCTGCCTGCTCACTGTTTCTGCTGTTGTGATCTCATGGAATGTTCACAAACATTTCAATATATGATGTCAGCAACAGAACACTGCCAGCATGATTCCTGTGAGCAAAACTATTCTGAAGGAAAAAATACAAAAGCTGAGGGACAGGAGGAAATGTGTGCTGTGAATAGGAAGAGAAGAGATAGAGGCAAAGCAGCTGAAAACTGGGAAGCTTATTGGGGAGAGTCCCTAGGAAATAAGAAAGCTTAGAACAATAGAATAGCACCATGACTCATTTCATTGGCTGCAGTGTAAAGCTGCAAGGCATTCTGGGGTGCAGCTTGGCCAACAAAGTGGGTTGTGCATTGGCAGTAACTGGAAACTGCAAGGAAACCACTGCCATATAATGGAGTAGGGGTATGCAATGTTTCATTTTCATTTTTTCCCCAATTTCAGCTCATTCTTCTTTTGCTAACTGAAATTTCAAAAATTATTAATAATTCAAAAAAATATTAAGGTAATTCAATACTATTACAGGCCTGCCGTTCTGGACCCCACCGTGGATACTAGTGGTTTTGCTGCAACAAGGTTAAAAAAAAGAGATTTGTTTAATGTTCTCCTATCTTTTTAATAGGCGTCCCAGTGTACATGGTAACCATGGATAGCAGAAACCATGGATATGGAAACAGTGGAAACCAGGGCATACAATAATCTTATTTGAACTGTTGGCTCCAGGCCATAGATACTGCCCCAGCCAGCAGTCATTTTGTTTACTCGTATGACCCACAACAGTGGTTTCATGTGGCAGGCTGCGACTTAAAAACAACAACCCACCAATATCCTGTAATGATGCTGCATAGTGGTGCAGTTATATATTTTAATGTGCACTCCCAATATCTGTGCCACATTAAGAAAACAACTAAATTAACTTTATATTCTAAATTAGCAGGGATGGGGACTCGAGTAACAAAAATGCCATTTTTTTTACTCGTGTTGGATTCGAGTCATGGATGTCACTGACAAAGGAGTGTAGGTGATTCCAGGCTGGGGGGGGGGGAGAAGGAAGACGTAAGGTTTTGGTTTTTGCTCAGGAATTTGACTGGTTTCTTGAAATGACATGGGACTTGAGTCACAATATAGCATTCATTTTAGGCGACTTATGTTTTCCACGAGTTGAAGTCAGATGAGCAAGCTAAACCAATGACCAGGTGTGAGCTAGGTTTTAGTCAAGGCTATTGTTCTCTAGTGATACCAGGCAATCATAGGGCTCCAATTTACATTTGTCAGAGGAAAGTTGTGTGTGGGACCTGACCTAGAGCACTGATCAGAATGGGAAATGGGGTAGGCAACTACCCAGAGCTGCCTTTTAGAGGAAAAACGGAATTTTTCTCAGAGGAGGAGAACTTGCTCACGACTGATGTGAATTGATGAAACAATACAAAAAAGCTCAGCAGGGGAGTGGTTTGTGATTTCTCTTCCTACCTTCCACATCAGGACAACCTCTCTCTTCCCATCAGCACCAGGAGGTCCTAGTTTCCTCCAAAGAGCAGGTCCCCTAGATGGAACTGCAACAGAAGCAACCACCAGAAAAACACAACAGAAGGAAATACAAAGAAATTCATAATGATGTTATTCAGTTAGTGTTACATTTTCCTCCTATTCTTGTTAGCACTAGGAATACATCTGAAATTCATCTCATCTTAATTACCAGGTCCTGTTCTGAAAACTAGCATTATGAGTTCTCAATCGTTTCCAAAGTGGAGGAAATGCATTAGGAATCTTCTCTTGTTTTGGTTCTTATTCCAACTTTTGTACAGAGCACAGTTGATGTGCATTGTCCACCACATAACAGTGCCATTTGCATGTTGTTTTTCCTAAAAGTATGTGTTCAATAAACCACCTCAAAAACACAATCTCAATGCAATCACATATATGATTGTGTAGATTCTTTTTGTGTGGTGTTTCACCATTGAAAGCATATGTATACAATACATCAATAAGACAAAGAACTTAAAGAATCTTGCTCCACTTATAACTGCAATCTCAGCAAGGTTGGGTTTTTTTTTTTTGACGCGTTTTAACAACGTACATATTAGTAACACAACAGGGCGAAGGATGCAAAGTAACTGAAAGCGGCATTAAACATCACATTCTCTAATTTCAGAATTGATCTTGGTAATTATCCTTGTTCAACCAGAAGAGTGGAACACAGAATGAAGCAAAATTCCAAAACAATATTGGAATGGAATGGGAGGAATTTGCTCATTCCTACTTAGCACTTGGCAGTCTGTTTCTCCTCTACCCTCAGAGAGGCTTCCTTACCTGCAGGCGAGGTCATCACAAATCTCTCCAAACTCCAGTCACTCCAGAAAGGAACCCAGTCACTTGCGAAAGGTGAGTCGTGGAGGTACTTTGCTCTCACCCGGATGGAGTAGTTGGTGAAAGGGGATGCCCCGCAGACGTTTGCAAAGGCTAGCCCATTCTCAATTGCTGAGAAATTCATCTGGGTGGGAGGAAAGAGGGGGCGAGTGTAACACTGTCTCACAGTCGTATTGTTATTAGTTTAAACAGTGTTACAACTAAAATTTCATGCAAAGTGAAATTCAAACCAAATCCTCAGGCAAAAGGGGTGGGGAATTTCAGTCCCAGGTTCAGATTCCCAACACCTCCTGTTTAAGGATCTCATATAATAGAGGTGAGGAAGGTGGGGGATTCTCCCTGCCTGTAAGTCTTCAAGCGGAGGCTCAATAGGCACCTGCTGGAGATGCTCTAAGAGGATTTCTCGCTACAGGCTGCGGGTTGGAATAGATGACCTTGTAGGTTCCTCCCAACTCTTATGATTCGATGACTACCCTCTACCTGAGACCTTGGGAAGCTGCTGCCAGTCAGTATATATAATGCTGAGCTTGCTGGATCCATGATCTGGTGGAAGTCAGCTTCATCTGTTCCTCAGCAGGATCTACAGCTCAGTGGCTGCTGAACACCTGCTCTGCATGCTGAAAGTTCCCAGGTTCAATGCCTGGGATAGCAGAACTGGGAAAGAACCCCATCTTTAACACAGGCTAAAACATGGCTTTTTAAAGCTGGAAGAGTAGCTTATCTCTGATGGTTAGACTTAAAACCCAATAACAATACAGGATTATTGCTGGCTATATTCTTGTCCTTTGCTGATGTTTCTGTTGTTTTGTGTTTTAGTTTGTTAGATGATTGGTGTGTATTTGTATTCTTTTCTTTTGTAAGCCACTTTGGGTTGTTTACAATAAAGGTAACACCAAGGGGTGTTTATTTTTGTTAAAAACACATAAAAACACAAAACCCACTTTTTTTGTTGTGAAAATTTCTGAATAAGAACACAAAACACCCTGTTTTGGTGTTTGAGAGATTTTCCAAAAATTAAAATCGATTACTTTTCCAGTTAGAAATAATACTGTGGCTGCATCTACTGACACTATATCACCTACCTAGTACACTTTAAAACAATTTACACTTACTAAAAATTAGGATTTGGAATGAGAATAAAAACACACAACATTGCTTTCTGCCTTTCAAATCACGAACTCTGCAAAAACCACACACACACACAATTTTAAAACAACCCTAGTAACACCTTTTAAAATAATGTTAATTAATGATACCAGAACATGTTTAATTATATCAGACATGTTGGATATCATAATATTGAGATTTTATAACAGAACTGTTTATATAACAATACACTGTAGTCATAGGCAGAGGTCATTTTTCTTTGCATAGCGCTTAACACAAAATAAGGTGCTGTAGAAATTAAATAATAAAAGCAATGACTCCTACTACTTTCCAACAGATTGCCTATGCCAACAGATTTCAACGTATGCCAGAACCCCACCTGGCATAGTAGTCCCCAGCAGACAGACAGACAGACAGACACATACCTGTGTCCAGGACATCTCTGCCACATCTTGGTATCGGATCTCATACTGGGCCTCAGTTGCTGACAGTATCTCATCTCCAGGCAGCTGCCATTCCAGCTGAAAGCAGTGGCTCTGGTTTGCAATGATGGTGGTAATCTCTGGTGGACTCAGTTTTACTGGGATGTGAAATGGGAAGAAGACAACGACAACTGTGTGTTTTTCATGCAGAGTATTTCACCCCAAATGGCATGCCTGTTTCTGGTGATTGATTTCTGCCATCCCAGGTTGAGGGAGTAGCTACAGCTTAAGCTACTGCATCATATGATGCAGAAGATCCCAGAAGATCAATCTTTGACATCTCCAAGCAGGGCACAAAAAAACCCTGGAGACTAACTGCTGATAACGCTGAGCAAAGGCAGCGCAGCCCCCCCCCCCCCATACCCATCAATTTATTGAATGTGGTTACTCGGTTTTCTATGACATTTATTATTCATGGCAATGCATCATTCATTTTATCCATCATGGAACTCCAGGCAGCATCCTTGGGGGTCCCAGGTGTGGTCTCCCATCCAGTTGCTAATCAGATCTAGGCCTGCTTCACTTCACCAAAATGGCTGCATCACGTGTCCTTAGACCAGTGTCCTCAGTTAATGTGTGTGTGTGTGGGGGGGGGCAAATTCCTAAGCCTCTTGTACCTGCTCCTCTGCTTACCAATGCTCATTCCATGAACACACTCTTCTGAGGAGCTTGCCCGGATGAGTTGATTCTCTGCTGCTAGCTTGATCTTATAGAAAGCAAAGAGATTCTCCACTGGGATGCCACAAGAGTGGTCTCCTTGGATGGCAACGCATTTCCTGGTGTGGCCAAAATCCCTCCGACAGTGTCCTGCTTGTCTGAAATGGGAGATATCTCTACTCAGCAGCTGCAGGTCATAAAACCCAATCCATTTCCCAAAATGCATACAGGATCTGGGGACACAGGAACTGCTTCTGTGTGAAGTATCTTTATATTAAGAGAAAAGGCCATCCTGGGGCCCAGAATTTGGGGGCGGTTTGGGACCCTGGAGCTCTTCCTACATTGCTGGAAGGAGAGATCTAAGCATGGAAATTGGAGGGGTAGGAGGTATGGACTGATGGTTGAGCTGCTGGTACTGCCTGAAGCAGTGGCGTAGCTAGGGCATTTTGCATCCAGGGCCACTTAGTTTTTTTACACCCCCCATGGCACCTTTTTTTTGGCTATAACTTTTGCTAGCATTAAGGTATTACATTCTGGGGGGTTCATTGAATTCTGGGTGAAATTCCACATCCAACAGTATACAGCATAAGGGTATTATTCCTTAAAACTGCAATTTTAAAAACCACGATTTTTGCAAAAGAAGTTTTATTTTTGATTTTTACGTTTTTAGCCATAATTTTTGCTAGAATAGAGATATTACACACTGTTGTTTTCCATTGAGTTCCTGGTGAAATTCCACATCCAACGGTATACAGCATGATGGTATTATTCCTTAAAACTGTGATTTTGAAAATTGCGATTTGTTCAAAAGTTTTATTTTCAGTTTTTACTTTTTTGGCCATAACTTTTGATAGAGTAGAGATATTACACTCCATTTTTTTCATTGAATTCTGGGTGGAATTCTACATCTAAGTGGTATACAGCATGACCATATTATGCCATAAACTCACGATTTTTGGAATTTGGGGTTCAATGGTTTCACCCCCCTTGAAGATGGCACTTGGGGTGCTGCGCCCCCCTGCCCCATTAGTAGCTACGCCACTGGCCTGAAGCTAAGCAGGAGAATCTGTGGTCTTGTTTTTGGATGGGAGACGGAATGCCAGGCTGTGACAAGCTGCTGTACCTATTGTGACAGGATGGAGGTGTTGATGAGCAAATTAGTCTCTGCAAGTGAGTTGCGGGGGAGTGTGAGAGAAGGCCAGCTGGCAAAAAACCCGAGTATACCCTTTAGGACCTGTCCAGGCTTGACATACGATTACCTGCTAAAGTTTGATGGCACGCAGCCAGAAAAGAGATCCACACTGTGAAGTGCTACATCTGGGACTGAGGATTTGGTGACTCACAGAATGTTATAAATCTGTTAAAACCCCATTGAAAAATGTTGGTTTAGACTAGCCTGCCCATGTAGGCCACTTTGGGCATTTGCTTTGGCATGGAAAATGCAGGATATAAATTCTTTGAATGAATGAATGAATGAATGAATGAATGAATGAATGAATGAATGAATGAATGAAAATTGGTGGTGCAGCTCTTAATCAGAGTTCTTGGGGACTAGTAGCTGTTGTCTTCATGTTTGACTTGAACGTTTCCCAGAGGCGCCTGGCTGACCACTGTTGGAAAAGCATGTAGGACTATGTTGGGTTTCTTTTGTACCAGAGGCATGCAGAACACCTACTCTGTGATGTGGAGGGTGTATGTGGTCTGGAGGTGCATCTCTGGTTCAGCATCCCAGTAGCAAGTGATGTTTTTGGCCCAGTAGCTGACACAGTACTCAATCTTAGGGTTGCTTGGAGTAACTTCAAGAAAAAGAGAAACAAAAACAAGGTGTAAAAATGGAGTAGACACATGGAGGGAGGATACATATATCAAAAGCTTTTAGCAGAGTAAACAGTGATAACGAAATAAAAACATGCCACTTTCTGCCTTCTCATTTTTGTAAAAAAAATTCCACCCTGTTTTATTTGGTTTTTATTTATTATTTAATGGGTGTGTGCATGCATAGGTAATGACTATGGCTGCATCTGTTAACACTATACCACCAACCAAATACAGATTGTAATTTATAATTATAGTGTAAATTTTGAATAAAAACATATGACATTGCATTTTGCACTTCTAGCTTTGGAAAACACCAAAAGCCATTTAAAAATGCCATTTCTCCCACCTCTACCTATTAACCATGACAGCTAAATGGAACCTGCATGTATTAGGGCAATCTACCAGATTCTGGGGACAAACTATTGCCTTCATGATCTGCTTTGGAGCTTCTGTTTGACAAATCTGTCTGGCAGAAGGTGGATGATGGGCTAGGTGAATGCTTGGCTTGAAACAACAGAGCTCTTCTTAACTGTAGCTCTGTTCTTTCCAAAGTTTCCTTATATTCAGTCCAGTGTTTGAATGATCTCATTTCCTCTACCCACCTTGCCTCTGGGCTCCCAATCTTTTATAAGCCATCTTCACAACTGTTAGCCTTTCTGTTTCTCCAATACCCTGCCTCTACAGCACAAAACCCTCTTTTCCCTGGGCCATATGGCAATTCCTCTGTCTAGGCAAATTGACGTTTCACAGGTGACTGATGGAGAATTAAAATGGCAGCTGCCCGCCAAACCCAAAAGAGCAGTGCTATGACACTGTGAGAAAAGATGAGCTGGGGGGGGGGGAGGTTTGGCAGCAAAGTTTGTTCCCCCAATTACAAGCTGAAATACATAGTGCTTGCTTGGAAAATTAAGCTCTCTCATTACATAACCCAGGAGTGGCCAACCAGCAACATGTCATTTTTTATATTCAGAATTTTGACCGTGCCACTCCCAACTTATTTAAACAGCCCCATATGCTATGCTGAGCCTCTGCTTGGCTGTCTTCACCCTGCCCTGGCCCTTGTTGCCCCCTTTCTTGGCTTTGTGCCGGAGTGCCATGCACCTGCAGTTATGGAGTCCCATGTCGGCCAGCACATCAATGACAGGTGACTTTCTGTATGCCACTTAGGAAGTGTCCATGTGCCACGAGCCTATTTACAACCTTAACACGCGCAAAACAGCCACACAGCCCTCCTCCTTTCTGGTGACCCATTTTCTTATATTTTCAATATGACTGCTCTAGGTACTTTGCAACCCACCTGAAATTGGCTTGCGACAGAGGCGTCATCCTACCGGAACAGGGTGGGACCCCGTTCCGGTAGTTCTGGGGAGGGCAGGAACGGAGCAGCAGCGTGCAGCAGACTCTGCACGCTGTTTTTGCCTGCCCGTCCGCCCCTGCGCCTGGATCGCTCTGTAAGAGAGCTCTTCCGGGTGCAGGGAGGCGTTGCCGGGCACTGCAAGGGGGCGGAGAGCTACAGCTCACCCGTCCGTCCCCGCGGCGTTCCGGATCCTGGCACCAGCAGCGTTCCGGTTGCTGGCACCAGTGAATGATGTCACTGGCTTGCGACCCCCCTAGTGGGTCCCAACCCACAGTTGGAAACCACTGCTATACAGCGTTACAGGCATTGTTCTTAACCTGAACAGAGGACACTTGCTTGTTCACTGCCCACTCCCCAGACTCTACTCCACGCTTTGGGCCGTGTTTTGGCACGGTATGCCTGCTCTCGTCCTTCTTTTCCCACTTTCAGAAACCCAATTGCCGTTACAGCATCCTGGCGTTCAATTCTGATGGTGCCCCAGGGGCCAAGAGCATTATCAGGGAAGACGTCATGGAGAGCAGACACTGAGGAGATCTTAGAAGAAGAGACATCGTGCATGGTAGTCCCAGCCCTGCTGCTGAGTCATTGTTTCTGTGCCTGATTCGTAGGTGAAAACAAGTCAGAGCACCTGATGCCTGAAAAGGTCTGCCAAATGCTGCCCTCCTTACCCAATGATGGGCCAGCTGCTGCTCCTCCCTTGGCCAGGCGCTGGACCTTCATTGTCATACACCCAATAGAGGGCGGACTGGAGTGAAACCGTTCCTTTAAGGAAGGGATGCAGACCCTCACAGACTGGTCCTTTCCCAGTTTCAGTGCCCTGGTTGAAAGTTGAGCATTTTAAACGACCTACAGCTCAAGACTGCTGTAAAGATTAAGGGTGCAACCCTAACCAAACTTCCAGCACTGACAAAGCTGTGCCACTGGGGCATGTGCTGCATCCTGCAGTTGGGGGGGCAGCCACAGAGGCCCTCTTAAGGTAAGGGAATGTTTGTTCCCTTTCTTCAGAACTACATTGCCCTTACGCAGGTGCTGGAAAGTTGGTTAGAATTGCACACTAAGGGCCCAATCCTGTCTTGTGCTGATGCTGCGATGCTGCCCTGAGATAAGTGAACAAATGTTCTCTTCCTTTGAGGAGGTCTCCATGACTTTCCTACCACCAAAAAAATACAGCACCCACCATTGGAACAGCTACATCAGGGCTGGAAAATTGGATAGCACATTATATGTGCTAATGATAGGATAGTCCTGTCCAGGTTTTGATAAAGCAAAATAGAGAAGCAATTAATAATAAATTGGAGAGGGGAAGCGGGGGGGGGGAGGGAATGGAGATGAGATTTTGTGTTGTAGAGCTGTTCCCTTTTGAGCTTTGCCATGCCGGAGAAAGAGACAGATGGGAGGATTAGTGGTTGCTAGCTCAGGGGGAAATGTCAGAGTGTCGCATGATGTTCCTTGGGGCACCCAAGTAAAGGGTGAAATTAGGATATTAAAGTCACCCTCAGCCATAGCTGCCTTTGGGGAGAGGTGGTGCAACAGATTGGAGAGGGTGTACTAATTTCGGATAACAGGAAACCTGCTCTCTGCATTGCCAAACAATTCTGCGGCGAGAAGAGTAGGTTTGAATATCACCGGGGAATGAGCTGGCGCAACTCAAGGCTGGCGCATAAGCAGCATCGACAATTAGGACTGGCGCGAGTAATGACAAAGAAAGCTTGGGGTGTGTGCCATGACCTTTTCAGAAACAATGGAAGTTCTACTCCCACATCAGTAGTGCAGTTACAGGGAGGGAGGGGGGCGCAGCAAGTATTTCAGGTGCTGCAATGGGCCTTCTAAGTGGGCCCTCCCACAAGCTGTCAGAGCCGCTGCTGCCAAGAATATCTCCGCGGGCGAGCGGGAGGGGTTGCTTACACAGTGCATTGCAGCCGCGGCCCCTATAGCTACGCTATTGTCTTACATTAACAGTAGTAGTAAAGGACCTTGCTTCTGCAGACCTCAGTAACAGTGCATCACTACTCAGAAGTATGTTCCACAGAGTTCGATGGGGCTTATTCCCAGGTAAGTGTGTATAGGATTGGGTAGGGGTCCTATACATTGAGGGAGGGCTTAAATTTCTGCTTGTCAAGATGTCCAAGCTCCAAGAGGAAGGCTGCTGGCTCAGCAATAAAGCACCTCTTTTTCGTACAGAAGGTCCTGGGTTCAAGACTTGACATATCCAAGTAGGACTAGGAACAGTCCCTGTCTGTGACGCTGAAGAGCTGCTACCCATCAGTGCAATCAATACTGAATGAAATGAGCCAATGATCTGACTTCATGGAAATGTCACATTTTCATATGGAATCACGTGACCCCCTTGGCATAGCGTCCATGGCAGGTGCCCCTCAGTTTCAGCCCTGGTTACATCTCGGTGCATGCTGCACATTCAGGTATTCTTGAACTCTTTTTCTGTGCATGAGTGTTGGTTGCTGAGCATGCAAACAGGTCTGAGAAGAGGGTGGGCATTGGTGTCAAGGCTGCTGACTTTTCTTCCACTTTTTCTTTTAAAAAGGGTAAAGCAGGGCTATCCTTACATGTGAATCCTAGTGTGGAGGGACCACCATGATGACTACTGTGACCTCAGGAACACAGACAGATGTGAGCCTGAGCTTAGTCCTGACAGAGTAGTTTTTGTCCAACAGCACAAGGCATTTTTGTTCTAGAGTTCTATTGGTGGTCAGTGCCTCCAGGACATCAGGAATGGTGGGCATGCCAGATCATCTAACAGAGCCCTGCCTCCCTCCTGTTTATGCCTGGAACCTGCTGGTGAAACATCTCCATGGACCAGGCTTTAGTTCTAGCTGCCTTCTAACTTCTACGTCTTTAGCAGAAGTTGAACACTAGTGGTGAAGCCCAGGCACTTCCGCAGATGTCTCACTGGCTTGTTCCCCCCTCTTTGCTTCTCACGTTCAGCCCAAAGCAAAGCTTGGAACCCCTTCAGGGAAGGAGGGCGTTGACAAAGCCAGGCTCCCCACAGAATTGAGGAAGAGGAGAGTTGGCCTCATGCCAGTCATTTGCAATAATGAACACAATGTTCCCTTGGCTTCAGGGAGGAAAATATAGGTATACAATATGGATGAAATGACACCAAATCACAGCTTGGAAGGAAACAAACAATACAACGGAGACACGTAATGGGCAAAAGGGACGGGTCTGGACAACTGAGTCAACATCCCACAGGTACACCCAGCAAGTTAGCAAAGCAGGTCAGCGTGCACGACTGGTACAGAAAAACAACTCAAAACTGTCAACAAAGGTGGAAAGGAGGCAGAGGAAGGGGACGTGATCTGTGAAGATCAGCTTGCAGTTCTCTTCCGTCTGCATCTCGTCTTTCACCTTGTATCCCCCAACCCTTTCTGTGCCTCTCCCACCATGCAGAGCATGCGATTCCAAGCAAGAACAATTTTCACCTGCCTTGCCCAGTGCGTAACAGAGTTGTACCCCCTGTGGATTGTCCCCTACCATGTGCGATCGTCCTGATGTGTCAGGTACATTGCAGAAGAGAGTGTGTGCAGTTTTCATCTCTCCTCTAGAGAAAAAAAATCTGTTCCTAGAGAAATGCAGTTTTCCTGGAAGCGTCCAGCATCCCGTCTTCCCGTCTTCCCTTCCATGGCTGCTCTAGGTGCTTCACGACCCACCTGAAATTGGTTTGTGACCTACTTACTGGTGGGTCCCGACCCACAGTATGGGAACCACTGCTCTAATTGTTTCATAATCAAATTAAGTCCAGAGAACAGGCAACAGCCCCACTTTATGGATTCAACATCACTTAATGGCATTGGTCGACAGAAAACCACTCTGGTTTAAAATTATTTTTATAGTACTGTAGTGACATAGGAAAGCTTCTGGTAAGCCTGTTCAAAGCTGTTCACCCTTACCTGAGCAGGAGGCTGTGACAAGAAGAGCCAGAATCTGCACCAGAGTCAGCTGCATTCTGAAGGTCACCATGCATAACAGCTTGCCTGGAGATAAGAGAAGAAAGCTCTTTCTTGTGTTCTTTCTTTAAAAAATATACCATATGTGCACATGAAAATGGAGCATAGAGAAAGGGTGGTTTGGAGAGGTTGTAGGTGTGAGAGAGGTGCATAATACTCTATCACAGAGGTTCCCAAAGTATGGGTCCGTCGTGGCCCTGCAGTGGGTCACAACAACCCATTTTTTAGTGGTTTGCCAGACTGACAGGGTAGATTAGACTATGGGCATCAAGGGTTATACAGCCTACTACATTGGGGGGAGAGCACTGCTGCCCAAATCACCATTATAGCCACAGAAGCTTGAATGGCTGGTAAAGTGGATCCCTTTTTTTAGGTAGGTCTCAATGCTAAAAAGTTTGGGAAGCACTGCCCTACTACCAAAGGACCCCACCTTAGCCATTTTTTTTAATTGAGAAGGAATCCTGACACTGAGCCAAGATGAATATTTGCAAATACTCATCACAATTTTCTTTTTGCCAAATCTCTAGTTGAAATATGGAGATATGAAGCTGCCTTATAAGAAGTCATGTTGTTGGACTACCTAACCTAGCACTGTCTTTATTAGCAGTGGGGCTCCAGGACCTGGGGTGGGGGGAGGGAGAGGGAGAGCTTTCTCATTACTGGTCACCATGTTTGACTGGAGATGCAGTCTGTCCTCATTATCCACTAGGGTTAGGTTCCTGGAAATCCTCACAAATAGCAAATTCACAGATAATGAACCATTGATCCTATGCGAACAATAGGGTTAGGTACAAGGTCAGAAGAATCCAGCAGACCCCCACAGGAAGCCAGCAGTATGCAGCAGGAAGTGCCAAAAGATATCTCGATGCCGCAGACACCTTCCAGAGGCTGCAGGGATCTTCAGAATGGCACCTGCGACCAGCATGGACCCCTTAAACTTAATTAGTGGATGCTTCTGCCTGCCATTTTAAAGGGTCAGTGCTGGTCACAGGTGCCATTCTGAAGGTCCCTGAAGCCATCAGAAAGTTTCTGCATAGTGGATGATGAGAACAGAGGCGCAGATAAGTAGCAATTCTGTCCCTCTCTGATAAGCAATTCTATCCCTCTCTGATAGCAAGTTTGCATATAAAGAGGACTGGATGTACCAGGGATCTAGGACCTTCCACATCCGAAACATGTGATCCACACCACTAAGCTACAGATGCTCCTGAAAGAGAGATGAAGCTGCTGTATACTATTGCTGTCTAACCCATTGTTGCCAACTCTGACTAGCAGCAATTCTTCAAGGTGTTTTCCAAGCTGAGACCATCTGCATGCAAAGCACTGAGCTCCAGAAGTTTCTGTTGAGCATATAAACCAAGTCATGAATAGGGGCGTAGCTACAGTGGTGCAGGGAGCTGCAATTGCACAAGGCAACTAGCTTTAGGGGGGCAACAAGCTGAGCTTAACACTAGTGGCCAAAATGGTAAAACCTTTGGTGTGTATGAATAATACCATCACGTTATACATCCTTGGAAAGGTAATTTAATGCCGAATGCAATGAAACAAACCAAAGTGTAATATCTTTACTCTATCAAAAGGTATAGCCAAAAATCAGAAAACGGAAATACAACTGTGATGTCACTTTCTGTTGCGATGTCACTTTTGCACTAGGCTGTACTTCCATTAGCTATACCCCTGGTTAAGAAGCTTCACAAGGCCAAAAAGCCCAGTATTGCCTATTCTGACTGCCCCATACTTACGACCCAAGAGCCTTTTAACTGGAGATTATGGAATGGAACCAAAGATCTTCCACATGCAAAAAATGCATGCTCTACTACACAATGATTCTGCAATAGGGTACAATAGGGAACTGCGGTTCCATTTCATTCAGTAAACTGAGTCAGAGGAATAACAAGACTTGGGAAGTTGGGGTTCCTGAGACATAGCAGCAGCCCTCTCTTGTTGCATAGCTGAGTAATGCTCTACTCTTCAGGTTGCAACCTGGCAACCCACCTTCCTTTTCAATGTATGGTTTAGCCATCCAGCTCCCGTTTCTCTTTCCCTTGCCTCCCACCCATACAAGGCCACCCAGGCTGCCTTGATCAGCCTTCCAAGCATGGTTTATTCAGTGATCTGCCTGCTTCATGCACAAGATGGGCCAACTCTTTTCCTTCTTGGCGGAGATCCTATGTCCTATCCTATAAATGAAGCACCTACCACTGCTTTTAAAGGAAAAGAGAAGTGTTGAGAGATCCAATCACAAATGTCTCGCCTTGCCTCAGTTGTGGCCCTGAGTCAGCCAGAATTCCTTTCCTCTACAAGAGCTGCACAGCAGACAGCCTTCGTCATTGGAAGTAGAGGGCTCTTCCTCATTGGAGGTTTTCAAGCAGAGGTTGGATGGCCTCCCATCAAGGATGCTGTAGCAGTTGCCTGCACTGAGCAGGGGGTTGGACTACATGAACTCCAAGATCCCTTCCAACTAGTGGCCATTGTCACATCCTGTGGCAGTGAGTTCCACAAACCAATTATGCACCATGTGAAATACCACCTCCTTTTGGACCTTCTGAAACTGTTGCTAGTAGGCTTCAAAGAGATAATGCTGTGTGCTGATGGCATGGAAGGGAGGGGAGGGAAACTCAAACTCTAGTTCTCAAACTGTGGGTCACTTCCTGATTTTTGGGGTGGCATGAAACTGACGAGCTGGCAAGGTCAATGTATCGAGGCTGATGGAAACCAAAACAGAGCAGCTGATGTGCATTTACTCATGAGTAGGCAAACATGCCTGGTTCCGCTTCAAATGGAAGGCTGAGGGGAGCACAATATCACCAGAACAGTCCCAATAGATGAATGCAGGCCCCAGCAAACCCACAAGAAGGAATTCTCCCCCCTGCCCACAAGCTGACAAGGAAAATTTATAGTGGGCCGTCCTTATCCATGGGTTCAGCAACCACATATCTGACTTAACATGGATTTGGAGGGTCTCAAGGTTGTGTCTTTCAATTGCATCCAGGAGATGTTCTGAGGTGGGAAGAGGTTGCGCATGCCCCTTCTGTACCTCAGAAGGCCTCCCAGACACTTTGGAAAGACACTTCTGAACACTGGTGGGGGCTCCTCTGTGGATTTAATGATCTATAGAATTTGGTATCTGCAGGAGGTCTGGGAATGGATCCACCACAACTACTGAGGCCCTGAAGCCATCAGAAAGCCAATGCATAATGAGGACATAATAAAGCCCAATTATAATGAGGACCAGAGAAATTGCCTCCAGGGCCACATCTGGCCCACAGGCCTTATGTGTGACACCCCTGGTTTAGACTTATTAACTGTTTGCTTTTATCATAGTTTGTTGCCCCCTTAAATATCCCTTTATTATGGAACGGAAAGAAAGAGCATAGATTCTTTAATGGAATAAAATAAAAGAAAGAAAGCCAATGCATTCAGCCCTCTGGAAACTGAAACAGAGCAGCAAATGGGTGTTTACTCATGAGTAGGTGGCTGTGACTCGGCTCTTATCAAAGACCAGGCAAAGTGGAACACCCACGGCCACCAGAATGGCCCCCATCAGATAAGCATGAAATTCAGCAAATGCTCCAGAAGGTAGCTCCCCACCATAGTAAAAAGGATAAAAACAGAGGCTTGGGCAGCTGGGGAAGTGAAACAACTTTCACTTTACTAGTAAAGTATCGCTTCACATTCACTAGGTCGGCCCCCAACAGAGTGTTGTTTAAAAAAGTGGGTGCTAAAAAGTTGGAACCTCTGACGTACATTGAACCTAAGACCGCCTTCTGCATGGAAAGCATATGCTCCGATGTTGAGTTATGGGGTCTCCCCAGTGTGCAGCAGCCCTACACCAAGACAGGCCATTGCTCCCCAAAGGTTTCAGACCAAGGGCTTTCCTCCAGCCCTACTGGGAGATGCTGACCAGGACTGAACCCGAGACCACTGCATTTGCATAGAAAACAGGAGCTCTGTCACGGAGTGGTGCTCCCAGCGGTACCCAAAGATTCCTTTGGCACCACCTCCAGCACAGATTGCAATTCCCTTTACACCCATAAACATGTAGTGAAAAAGCAATCCTGTACATCTAGACTTCCAGCTGATTGCTGTTCCTGAAGCATCCTGATTGCACGTACAAGTCACAAATCTTTTGAACAATGATGTGCAAATGGGAAGTCTAGGGTATGGGACTGTAGCTTCATTGTTTTGCATGTCAAAGACTTTGGGTTCTAATCCAGGATAGCATTTGCAGGTAGGGCTAGAATGGACTCCCCGCACCCAAGACCCAGAGACCCACTGCTAGGCAATATTGTGCCTCCTCTCCAATGCCTCTAACTCTCCCATGACACTTTCCTAGCTGAAAGGATGTTGGTACTTACCTGCTTTACAATTGAACCAGATGTACCTTATGCTGCGAATCCTACACAGCTAGCTATCGCCCCTATTACTGCTATCCTCTAGAAGACCAGCATGAACCAATCATCCTAAAGCAGATAACACCCTATCTGGATGTGCCTTATGACTTTAGCTCTTTTGAGACACATGCTTGTTCTTGTCTAGTACTCCAGGCCCTTTAAAAGGCACATGGTAGGCAGAAAATTCAACTGGAGCAGTTGTTCCTGGAGAAGCTTGTTGACCCTGTACCTGTCTTGAGAAGAACTAGTGCTCAGCCATTTGAAAAAGTGGCAACAGATGCTTTTTTCCTTTGGTTGCAGAGATTGCCGGCAAGTACATAATTGTTGTCTCCCTCTCCTACCTCTACACACAAATTCTTAATTAATCTCCTACACACAGTTATAAAGGAGCATTTGAACCTACTCTTTCATTCTATCTACCTATCTACCTATCTATCTATCTATCAAATTTCAAAAGATTTTCAAAATTTACCATATTTTCTTATACCCCAATTGCAAGAAATTGGACTTGTCTGTGTAACCCTGCATTTTCAATCTCAAAAGTTGGTGCATGAGGAGGATCATCATCATCACCTGTACAGGCGTGCCCCAGTATCCGCTGATTTGGTATCCATGGTTTCAGTTACCCATGGATACTGGGACACTTATTAAAAAGATAGGGGAACATTAAACAAATCTCTTTTCGTTTACCTTGTTGCAGCCAAACCACTGATGTTGCCCTATCTTTAAAAAGGCATCCCCAGTATCCACAGTTTCAGGTATCCATGACGCGGTCCAGAACAGAACCCCAGTGGATACTGGGGCATGCCTGTATATACATTTGTTCCACTAAGCAAAGTCATATCAGGATCTACTAAACATCTTTTGCAAATTACAGTAGTGTTTCAGACCCCTCCCCTGTTTGACTGGAGATGACCGCAGGAACCCCAAAAGTGTGATTCCATCACAGGAGTTAATGCCTCCATCGAACTGCTCTTAACTCTCTCAAAAACAATCTCGAGCCTCTGCTGTTAATTCTACTACAAACTGTTTTAAAAATAGCACTTACCTTTGAGTGGAGCTCCTACTGCTGTTCTGAAGGAGAGATTTCATACACTCTCAGGCAGCGCTTAATTTCCAGACAGAGATATTTCAGTGCTCAAGAAATACCATCCAGACACTCTCTCTCAATGCCTGGTGTCTGGAGACTCTAAAATTACTCAGAAATAAAGGAGATGCACTCTGCACTAACTCAGAGGCATCTTCATGACTTTTTGATATTATCCATGGTTAAGCAATAGCACTGAAAACAGATATTTGGACTGCCACTAGGCCAAGAAATACCTGGTGCTCTAACTGGAGAGGGGTCAGCATTTGTTAAAAAAAAAACAACAACTTCCCCTTCCAGATGTTTCCAAGAAAGAAGACAACAGGTGAGTGAGAGCAAGGCGGAAAGGTGGTTGAGCAATATGCTGGGAGAGTGCCCAATCTCCCCCTCTAGCCAATCAGAGGAAAGGAGGAGGAGCTCCTGGTACTTTTATGTCTGTAGCCTCGTGGAAGCAAAGTCAGATCTGGATCTCTTTGAGATGGAAACTGATCTTTCTAGAAGGAAGAGCAAGAATAACTGGAATGAGGTGGGGAATGGGGAGAGGATTAGGGCTGCAATATTATCTTTGAGTGTGGGACATGGTGGTGCAGCGAGTTAATCCGCTGTTGCTGGGCTTTCGACCACAAGGTTGGGAGTTCAAGACTGTGCAACGGAGTGAGCTCCCGTTGCTTGTCCCAGCTCCTGCCAACCTAGCAGTTTGAAAGCACCTGAAGTAGATAAATAGGGACCACTTCGGTGGGAAGGTAACGGCGTTCCGTGTGCTATGGCGTAGAGTCATGCCGGCCACATGACCACGGAAGCTTGTCCTCGGACAAAAACGCCGGCTCTACAGGCTTTGAAATGGAGATGAGCACCGACCCCTACAGTCGGTCACGACTAGACCATTCGGTCGTGGGGAAACCTTTACCTTATTTTCTTTGAATCCAGTGGTTCTCAAATTTTCTAGCCCTGGGACCCACTTTTTAGAATGATAGTCTGCTGGGACCCACTGGAAGTGACGTCATGGCCTGAAGTGCTGTCATTGTGACACAAGAGACTGTTGGTTTCTTGAGAATGCAGCAAAAAGTTGGGTTATTTCTCAGCCATTTTCCAAGAGCAAAGTGAATCAGAAAGAAAAAAGCCTAATTACAATGCTGACACAAGGAAAACAACCATAAAGTCCTCCTCCTTTCCAGCATCCCATATCTTCCCATATTTGCAGTATGGATGCTCTAGGTGCTTTGTGACCAGTAGTGCTATCCAGCCGGTACGCTGGGCGGGACTTACGTTTGATCGGCAGTCCGCCTGTTGCGTCACGCTGCGTTCCGCCGCTTTCCCGCCTGCCAGGGCGTGCGGGAAAGCGGTGGAACGCGGTGTGACGCAACGGGCGACTGCTGATCAAACGTAAGTCCCGCCCAGCGTACCAGCTGGATAGCACTACTGTTTGTGACCCATCTAAAATTGGCTCCTGACCCACTGGTGGGTCCTGACCCACAGTTTGGGAACCACTTAGTCTGTTAGATGCTTTGAAATAGTCATTTTAAATCCAAATACACAAGGTATGAAAGTTGTTTAAAAAAACCAGAAACGTAAGGAAAAAAAGATCAAATGCTGGGTCATTCTTTGCATCAGAGTGAGGGTCCAATTGAGCCACTGTAGCCCCAGAACCCACATTCCAGCAGAGCCATGTGCTTTAAGGTGGTCGCAAAATGCAACCCACCATTCTGCACAGCTGGGTCGCTGCAGGGAGCAGCTGCTCAGTGGCCTCTGGAGAATCCCTGGCACTGGTAAGACAGTGCTGGGGGTGAGTGGTAGACAGGGGTGGGAGGAACGGGGGGGAGGGGGGAAGAATGGGGCAGAGATTAGGGTGGGAAGGATGCAGTGAGGCTGGGAGGAGACAGTCCCAGTGGCAGCAGATCTGCCAAAATCCTGCCCTCCTCCCCACCTCTATCCACCAACCTGGGTTCACTTGAGCTTGCACTGGCAAAATTTCTGATCCAGGGCACAAATGTTCCCTCCAGAACATCAGCGCCAGGGGGGTTGTGCTGGCTTGGGCTGCCCGTTCCGTATTAATGGATTAGGATTCAGTGCCTCATTGAAATTAATAAGGCTTATATATAAGGCACATCACGGTCTCTCACTGATTTAAATGGATTCACTTCCTTTGGACATAGCCTGTTTTTTATTATGAATGATGACACTTAAGACAGTTATTCATATATATATATATATATATATATATATATATATATATATATATATATATATACTCCAAAGTATATATGTGCAGTAAAAATTATTGCTCCAAAATTATTGTGCAGTAATATGTATTGGATAAACTTGTATAGAGTAATAAGTATTGGTGGAACATTTTGATTTACATTGATGATAGATTTAATCATTGATTATGTATTAATGTAGGCTTGCAAATGTGCATATCAGCCTCTGGTTCTGAGTGGGACAGACGATCTGTGTGCATTCCTGGCAATAAGGCAAGTGTAGTTTTTTTTTCTCCCCCAGTTAAAACTTGGACAGACTATTGGACCTGGTTTAATTGGGCAACTGCACTCCTTACAATGGGATGCTTCACGCCGATCTACTTCAGGAGCATCGGTGAACAGACAGAGGTATGGTGCTGCATGTTGGCATATGGTTTGGTGGTGGTGCAGAGGTGATTCTAAGCTTTAGAAGTTCTATGCAGGGAGGGAGAGAGAGAGAGAGAGAGAGAGAGAGAGAGAGAGAGAAGATTTCAGCTGTGTTCTTGAAAATCTCTCAAAGGAGATTCAGACTGTGCTTAATCTCTAAAAGAGATGAATGCTGGGACTCTAAGGGAATCCCTGGCTATGTTCTCTGGAGGCCTGAAAAGTTTCTTTTTGTGTCTTGCTTTTCCCTTTTGAATATGTTTGGATTTTTTTTAAAACTCCACTGTTTGTATTTATATTTGTCACATATGCCGTGCCAGTTAATTTTAGATATGCGGTGGCAGTTAACACTTTTTTTGGTGCTGTTTTTTTGGACTTGGCAGGCCTAGGACCCACCATGGATGGTGAAGTGGGTTGGGAAGGTGATGAATTGAGGAACCTCTGCTCCTCAGTGTTTTTCTAGTAAATGAGAAAATGGCCAGCCCAATCCTGAGCTGCCTGGCTCCCAGAGGAGCAGTGGTGACAAAATGGCTGCCACGTCTTCCCCTATAATAACTCTATGGTCTTCCCTTGGGAGCCACAGCAGCTGCTGGAGTCTCCTTGGGGGAAGAGGACCTCAAAAAGGATATAGTGGAACTAGAACTAGAAAATGTGCAGAAGAGGGAGACCAAAATGATTACTGGGCTGGGCACCTCCCTTCTGAAGAAAGGCCACAGAGTTTGGGGCTCTTCTGTTTAGAAAAAAGAAGCCTGAGGGGGAACATGATTGAGGCGCCTGAGGAGACCTGGAGTTAGGCCAGAACAAGGAACAGCACATGACTCGCTCCCTGACTCAGAGAGTGATACAAATGCGCCAACACAAGTCCCATGTGCCAGCCTACCTCCAAGTTAGGATTGCACCCTCCATCATGTCCCTCTCAGGCATCTTTCTTTCTAGACTTGTGCCCTGAGACAGACAAAATTCTGCATGAGCTGGACTGAGTGATGATCTTCTCTCTCTCACAGCAGCAGAATTGACTGTTGGGAGACTTAGAACAGATAAAATGTTTTACCCAGTGAGTAATTAATTTGTGGAACTTCTTGTCACAGGAGGTGGTGATGGCATCTGGCCTAGGTGCCTTCAAAAGGGAATTGGACAGATTTCTGGAGGAAATCTGGCTACAGGTCATGATAGATGGTGCAACCTACTTATTTTAGAAGTAGACTACCTCAGAATGCCAGGTGCAGGGGAGTGGCAACAGGATGCAGGCATCTTGTAATCTTACATGCTCCCTGAGGCATCTGGTGGGCCATTGTGAGATACAGGAAGCTGGACTAGATGAGTATTTGGCCTGATCCAGGGAGGCTTATATTCTTTGTTGTTGTTCAGTTGCTAAGTCGTGTCTGACTCTTTGCAACCCCATGGACCACAGCATGCCAGGCCTCCCTGTCCTCCACTAGCTTCCGGAGTTCGCCCAATTTCATGTTTGTCGCTTTGGTGACACTATCTAACCATCTCATCCTCTTCCGCCCCCTTCTCCCCTTCTCATATTCTTACTGTTTCTTTAAGGGAAGAGTATGGCCAAAGAGGACAGGAAAGTGGTGAATAGGGAGAGCTAAGGGAGGAGAGGTGGGTTACATATTCAAGCTAAGTTCAAATGGGATTTTTTTTTCCTATTTACATGTTCAGATCTACCAGCTTGGGAGGATGGAAGTTGCCCCTTTGGCGTCTAAGACACCAGTGCTGCCTAGGAGATGGTACGGGACTGCAACTTTCTTCTTATGAGAACTGAAGAAACCCAGTTCAGAAACAGCTGGGTTAAGTTAGAATGGGGAGAGTTCTGCACATGTGACAGAATCCAGCTCTCACTGTTCCCAGCTATGACAGCATCACGTATGCAACATTAAAACACCTCTGGGGGTTGTTCTGTTGAATGCAAAGAAAATAATTATGCCCCCACAACTTGGTTCTTCAGGGGCTTCGAAAATAGACCTACTTGGATCATGGGCTGAAAGGGGCCCCTGAAGATGGGTACAAGATCCCAAGAGAAAAGTAACAGAAATAAAACTCAGTTTAGCATTGCTTAAGAGCTCAATAACAATAAGATATTATGCAAATGTGTGTGCATTCATTTCCATATGCATGATTTTCAGATGCTCAGAGTATTAGGGGCTGAAGGGTATGCTGAAAAGTCCCCACATTGGCTGCATCTATTGCATCATTGTGAAGGAGTAAGAGTTTCTGATCCAGGCCACACTACAGATAATGAGCAAGGGAGAATTCCAATACACAATGGCTCATAAATGTGGTAGCTCATTGCGTAAAACACTTTCTCTGTATGCAGAAGGTCCCAGCCTCAATCCCTGACATCTCCAGGTAGGTAGGACCTATGATCTGAACCCCTATAGCTTTTCTGTCAGTATAGAGACGATAGCAAATTAGATGGATTAAGGAGTCTGACTTGGCTGAAGGCAAATGCACATGGAAGACTACCTAGTCTCCTTACGCTGGTACACCCAGTGCGGTTCAGAACATCTAGCACACACTAAGCTGTCACATTATGTGCACCAAGAAACCTGGTGTGGGAAGAGGAGGTGGGCTTTGAATTCTGTCTCAACTGGAAGCTTTACAGTATGTCAGTATCACAGCCTGATGATGGGCTTACCTTCTTCGTTGTATGCCTGGGGCCTCTAGTGTAGAGGGATGTAGGTGTGTGAAAAGCCTACCTGTGCCAAATGTCTCTAATCATCCAGAACTGGAGCCAGGATGCTCAAGATGTGAAGCACCCTGTCTGGAAAGGATTCTTGCCTGAATGCCAACTTGATCTTTTCCTTCATACCAACCTGCCTTGTCCAGATCTTGACCTTGGTCTAAATCTCACCCCCAAACCTTTATTCGACCAGAACTCCTTGGCTCACTTCCCCTTTCCGACTATGCTCTCTTCTCTCCCGCCCACATGAACGCCCATGATGGCCAAGATGCACGGTTGGTTTATGTGTTTTTAAAAGACAGTGATTGAACAAACGACCGAACTCTCCTGTTTGTTCTTCCAACATTGGCTTTTTAATTAAATAAATAAATGTGGTGAAGGGTATTCAAGGCAATATTCACTTCACAGTGGAGGCCTCCCAGCTGTAGCAGTGGCAGTTGGGGGAGTGAGAAATCAGAAGTAGGAGAAAGGAATTACGTTTCACAACGAAATGCCCACCCCCACCCCACCCCACCCCCACGAGGCAAAAACAAGCCTATTGGCTCCTTCCCCTCACTTTTGGGGACAATGCCTCCCCCTTTATCACCGTATTCCTTTAAGATGGACAACTTCCCTGCCATCTGTAAACAAAATTAAAAAAATATTTATATATAAATTAAAAATATGAAAATGGAAGGGAAAATAAAATAGGCATGTTAAAAAGGAACCAGGTTATGAAATGCCAACGCGCTCAAGGGGTGGGGGGGGCACCCTCACTGTGCTGCTCAACTCGGAAAAGAGATATTATAAGTGGGAGGCGATCTTAATTGGGAGTTAAGTGGATTGAATTCTGTTTTCCTTATACAGCTGTTAGTAGCTGCTGGAATCCACCCAGACTGGATATGACTGTCTTAATAAAACTGTGTAAACCCAAAAGGTGTTCAGATGTGACACAGTGAATACGACCCACTTTGTTACAATCCCCCATCTGGGACATCTTCAGAAACAGAGGGCACACCGGAGGAGCTCCCATCAGCAATTTCAACTTCCTGCCAGTAGGGGGAAACTATAGGTGGCTCTTCTGCTATTTATTGTTCAAACAGTTGAATGCAGAGAGGAAAGCAAAAAATTTCCCTCCAGTGCTGGGACTTTTGATGCAGGGAGGGAAGGACCCACCCAAGGAAGTGGAGCTCAGCTTCACCAAGTTTTCATTTACCCCCAATGGGTTGTTTTTCCAAAGTTCTTCCCTTATGATAGGATGGTCACACAGCATTTTAGCACAGGATGAAAATATTAAACCATCCCACCTCCCCCAAAAAACAAAAAACTTCACCATGTGCAAAAGAAATCTAAGTGACATTACGTGGAACAACTGGCTTTTAACACTACAGCATATGGAGCAATTACTGGAAGTGTTAAGTACCTTGGAAGAAATGTCACCCCTGAGAGTTGTGAATGGACTTGTCTGGGGCAAAGCTGTGCTGCAGAACCCACAGCCTCAAAGTGGACTGAAGTGCATAAAAGAAAAAAAAAAGTGGAGGAAAGAGCCTGAAACAGCAGGACGAGATTTCTCTTTCCATGGCAAGATACTGCTTTGCTGTTGACTCCACAGTGATGGAGATCAAAGAGGAAATGCTGAATCTGTGCCATATAGTCGGCAATTAACCTGCCAGTCCTCAAGGACAGCGAGTTGTTGGCAGCCAATTGACTGGCAGCCAAAGCTACCTTGCAGTGGAAGAACATAATGGTACTACTCCACCTTGGCTTCTCTGGCAGCCCTCAAAACTACTTTATCTCCAGTGAGTTGCACAAAACTTCATGAGACCATAACAATCTGCATGGCCTTTTAAGGAGGTGCCAGTTGAGCCGGGTGGAAGGGCCACAATGCAACACATCCTGGTTTGTATCACACAAACGGCCATATTCTGACAATGGGTCACATGTCCATGTGCTCCCTTCTCACACAGAGAGTCCAATTTCTTTCTCCATTTGTCACTCAAACCACAGCTTGCCATATAGTCAACTGCTAAACTGTGCTTTGAGAAATCTCCCAATATTGTAAACTTTGTACTCCTGGTTTGGAGGGCCCGTTGAAAACCAGTTTGTTATCCATGCACATGGCTTGTCTCTTCGCAATTCTCCGAACTATGATTTGGAGAACTGGAGGAATGCAGCCAATGGTGTTGCAACTTTAACTGGACTTGTCTTTCCTATGCATCACAACTAAGGGCACAATCCTAACCTGGAGTTAGGCCAGCACAGTTAGGCCAGTAAAGTTTGACCGGCACAAGGGACACGGTAAAGCTCATTTGGACCACTCTCTGAGTCAGGGAGATTGGCACATGTCTGTGTGCTGGCCACTCTGACTCCAAGAGTGGCCCAAATATGTTTTACAGTGTCCCTTGTGCCAGCCAAACTTTGCTGGCCTAACTGTGCCAGATTAATTCCAGGTTAGGATTGCGTCTCTGCATTGGATAACACCAATTGCTTGTTAGTGGTTGCTTCTCACAGCGTGAGGTTTCTGGGCAAACGTCCTGCACCCTTTACAGAGCTAGAATGTGAGCTGTGGCAAGATGAACTGATGGGGTCAGTTATAATGAGTGCTTATTAAGCTGGTGATTTAATACAGAAAGATTGTAGGCCTCCCACAAATCTAGGGATTGCCTTGCGGGGTGGGAGCGACAAAAATTGTGCAGAAAGGAACAAGATAGTGGTGGAAGGATGCTTTCACCTCAATTCTTGCATTTCCATTCATTTCCCAAATTCTTCAAAAGCTCCATGTATCAGCAATCCTCAAAGCGGGGGAGAAAGAGGCAAATGTAGGTATTTGTGAAGACTGAAGGAGCCAGGGTGGGTGATGAAGGAGACTGGAAGGTTGAAGGAGTATAAATACAACCCAGTGAAAAGGGTTCTTGATTAAACAGGAGAAAGGATTTACCATATTGCAGTCAAAATCCAGCAATAACAGTATCTTCTCCAGGCTTGGGGTTGAGAGAGGAATGAAGGAAATGAATGAATAGGGAGGAAGGATGTGCTTCATGTGGAAATTTCACCCAGGCCAATCAAATAATATTCCAGGCTGGCCAAAGCAGCATACAGACACTTGCTCCTCATTTCCACACCTGCACTCCATCCCCCACCAATCTCACTTTGGCACTGTGAAGCAGTCAATCTTGCTGCCTTCAGACCACATCTTAAAGCAAAATGTAGCCCTGGCAAAAGTAAACACATTCTTTCATCAAGTTTGAATTCTCCTCTCTTCCCCCGCCCCATCCCAACTGTCTCCTGCCACGGAATGTATGCCTTGGGGCTTGCTCAAGGTCCAGAGATGCGTTGCATTGGTAGGAGTGAGCCAAAAGCTACACAAGATGCTCCATGTAGAGGATTACTGTTTCTTCCTAGCAGGCAGCGGGGATGTGACCAGGACTGGAAGGTCCACCTTGCTAGGGCTGTGAGCAACACAACTTTGGCAAAAAGGGCTACAGTGCCTTTGCTCCCCCCCACAGCCACTCTTTCACTGCTCCTTTTCCTCCCTCCTTCCCCATCTGTGTGAGATGGCAGCTCCCACAGTTTGGCAAGAAATGCTCCCCAAAATCATACAGGAAAAAACCAACACAAAACAAAAAGGAGGTACCAGTTTTGGCCGCTGCAACTGAAAATCAGAGGGGATCCGCCAGCCTGTTTTTCACCTCTATGGCCAGCTGCATTCCATGTTGTACCAAAAAACCCCTCTGCCCCCACTCAGCCCCCCCTCAAGAGTTCACTGTTAACTCTTCCGCTCTCCAGGATGTCCTTTTATGTGCTGGAGCATCCTCAGCTGGCAACAGAAGACACTCAGCTTGTCTGAGGGTTGTGGATTAGATTCCACCTGCCCCTGCATGGCTTTGGCCTCCCCATCTGCGCTGACCCCATGGGGGTCACAGGTTCCCCACCATCAGCTTTCCAAAGCTGCATGAGTGTATGACGGAGGTGTTTGGTTTCACTGGAGGGAAAAATCGAATGTCCAGGATGGGCAGGAAGAGTGGCCAAAGCTCCTGTGGTCTGGAAAGACGAGGACCAACCAATGTCTTCACCCAGCCCCGGAAACTGACAGCTGACCAACTGCTCCAACCTGTCTCATGCCCCCACAGGGAATTCAATCCAGTCTTTTCAGAGTCAACTTCTGGCCTACAATAGACCCATAAATGAGGTCCTGTCACTGTGACAAGGAGTCCGAGCGAGTCGCTGGCGCTGGGCAGGTCTGCTGAGAGGCCAGGAAGCTATTTACATCTCCAATGCCGAGGATGCTGAAATCTGGGACTGATAAGGACACTTGAGCGGGGGCCACCAACGGCTCTGGACCCCTGTCCAGTCCCACGTGGCCAGAAATTAAAGGCAGGCCCTCCGTTACACTCCCTGGGAGGGTGAAGTCCATGGCAATAGTCTCCCCCGAGCACCTCAAGGACTCCTGCTTGCCCGCTGCAGCCAACTGGTAGAAGCCAGCTTCGGAGGGGGTCAGTGGATGCTGCAGGAAAGCCGGCACGCTGGTGCCCACAGTGGGCTCCTCGGAAGGATCAAAAGAACAGTTTGTTTCCGAAGGGGTGCTGCATTCATAGCCATGGCCAGACTCACTTGTGCTGCCCAAGCTGCAAGCTGCACTCTCAATGCTCAAAGGCTCTGGGTGGGGAAGGGGAGAGAAGGGAACAAACATCACTTGATCACTATATACCCAAAGGCGGTACACTTCAATAGCCATGTGAGAACTGAACTCAGTGACAAGACTACATAGATGTTTCATCAGAGGGAGGAGAACCACAGTGGCCCATTCGTATCTGCAACTTTGATTGGTATTGAGAGCTGGGATAGTAGTAGAATGAAGAATACTGCCGATTTCGTTCATGGTAAAGCACCAGTTTTGCATGCAGAAGGTCACAGATTCAGTCCCAGCTCCTCCAAGCTGGGAAAGGCTCCTGTCTCAAACCCTGCTGAACATATGCTTTCTACCAAGTCAGACTCCTGAACCACTGAGGTCAATGTTGCCAGCAAGGACTAGCAGCAACAGACCTCCAGGGTTTCAGATGGGGTTTCCCCCTGCCCTCTGAAGGTGTTGCCAGGGCTAGAACATGGGACCTCCTGCATATAAAGCAGGTGCTCTGCCACTGAGCCATGGGCAGCGCACTGTGATTTAAGGGTGCCATCTAGCTGCAGTACCAGTACCATTTCACCAACTGATCCCTAAGGGTCACTGCCTGTCCCCTCAGCCCTATAAAGCTCTAGCCTCAAAGCTCGCTGCTCAGCCTGACCCTCTTGGATAAGGACTCTCTCCCTAAAGTCCTGCTCCTTTCCCTTATTTGCCACCTTGGACCTTGATTCCTGTTTTGGACCATCCACCTACCTTTTGCTTGTTTAGGTGAGGGGTCACCAAACACCCTTCCCCCATGCGAGTAGTGTTTACTGTTCTGTGAAAGCACCACTCCATTTTCAAGCTGAACTGGTGAGAGGGATGCTCTGGGCAGTTGTTCCTGCCACCAATTCAGCTTGAAAATGAAGCGGCACTTCCATGGAACAGTAAGTGCAGCTCGGGATGGGGAAGAGTTTTCCGTTGCACAGTGGTCGCAACTGCTGGTTTAGACCAATGCCAGAACGAAGAAGGTGGAACAAAGATAATCTACTCTCTACAACCTCTGCTGCAGTTTTATTTTGGATTGTTTCACTGCACCCTGATGAAGGTTTTAAGTCAGACCATGCAGGGCAAAATAAACTGGTATCTTGTATACCTTAGAGGTTTTCCTCCTCCTTTGTTTCTCATTTGGAGTGATAGCCTGTTCCCCATCTTTGAAACCACTGTATCCTAATCCCTGCTGAGGTCAAGGCTTTTGAGACTTCATGGGCAAGGCATTACCTGTGCTCTCCATGGTCAGGTGGTCTGGGTTGAAGTGCGAGTCCAGGCAGCTGGTGGCTGAAGGGATGGGTGGGGAGTTGCGCGAACGGCTGGCACTCTCAACTTCACCACCATCTAAAAAATTATCCGCATAATCTCTGCAGGAAAAACACACATACACACACAAATCATGATAACTGAATTACAGGGCTTGGATTAGAGGAGTTGTACTAGTATCCTCACAAACTCCTTGCAAAATTACAGGAAAAAAGAGCTACAGTGTACTTGAATCTATGCTTCCCAGAGAGCAATGGAAGGGATGTTCCTATGAGTGTAGCAGCTCTGGGATGTGCCTTCACCCCTCTTGGTGGAGGAGCAGTGTTGCCAGTGGCCACCCACCACTGCTGCTCTATATCCTGCCCAGCTCCTGTTTCCTCCTTCCTACACTTCAGCTGAAACAGGAGGAGGAAGTGGGGTGGAACAGTGGAGAACCCCCTCTTGGGAAAAAAGAAGGGAACCACAAGATAGCGATTATTAAAATATGGAGAGAGGTTCCATGGAAGATTTGTCAGAAAAGAATTCCATACAAGAGGTTAGCAGCAATATTGAGAAGAAATGGAATAGATGGCAAATCCCAGAAGGCTTGTTCTTCTCTTACAAAGCAAAAAGAAGAAATTTAAATACAATAGATAAAGCAGAAGAATTCTTGGCCAAATATGCTCAAGATCTGGGAGAACCAAAAGGGATTAAACTCAGACTGGAGAAACAGGAAGAAAAGAATCAGAAGCATGATGATGATGAAGATGAAGAAGAAGAAGAAGAAGAAGAAGAGAGAACTAAAGAAACTGAAACAGATTCAAGCCAAACAGAAGAGGAACAAGAAAAGACAGATGAAGGAAAAGAAGATGAGGACAATGAAGTAGAATTATTGGGAGCGGCTGCACCAAAAACGCAGAGAACAACCAGAAGAACCACAAAGAAGGAAGAGGGAAAGAAAATAGGAAAATAAAAAAAACAGTAAAAATGATCGAAGATCAAGTTAAAATAATATCTATAAACATCAATGTTTAAATTCCCCCCCCAAAATGCAGAAAGACGTTCCTACAATTAGAAAAAACCCAAGCAGACATACTCTGTTTACAGGAAACGCATATCAGAAGAAATGAAGAAAAAATTTTTAAAAGCAAGAAACTTGGAAATATGTGCACGGCATCAGATAAAGAAAAGAAAAAAAGGGGAGTGGCAACATATGTAAATGTTAGTTAGAATCAGAAATGAAATGGCAAGATGATGATGGAAGAATCCTGATTGTAGAAGTCAAGAATGGGAATAGGAAATTTTTGGTTGTTAACATATATGCGCCAAATACACAACAAGATGAATTTTACAAAAAACTACATCGAATACTAGTGCAGTGGGGAGATGAAGATATATATATATGCTGGGAGACTTCAATGCAATACTAGATAAAAAACTAGATAGAAGAACAAGAAAAAGTAAAAAAGGCAGAATGTTGCCAAAATCCTTTTTACAGATGGCTGAAGAGAGGACGTTAACTGATGCCTGGAGGACATCAGAAAAATGTCCCTTTTTTACCCTCAGAAAAAAGATTATACATATTATTCAAATGTACACAATTCATTGTTAAGAATAGGTATGTGCTGGATTTCAATGACCTGGACAGAAGCAACAGTCGATACTGAAATACTTCCAAATACATATGCTGACCATAACCCAATACAAGTGATAATCAATAAAAGGCAGAAAAGAACAAACTGGAGATTAAATGTACCCCATCTGAAAGATGCAGATTCGTGAAGTACGCAAAAAACGGAGATGGAATGGTTTTTTTAAATAAATATGAATGTAGATACTAAGATACAAGTTGTATGGGATGCAAGCAAAGCTTTCTTCAGAGGTCTAGCAATAAGACATGCTGGAAAACAAAGAAGACAACAGGAAAAAGGATTAAATGAGACAACGCAAAACCTGAAAAAGAGGAAGAAGAGTTTAAGAAGAATACATCAGATAAAAAAAATTTCAAAAGATAAAAAGACTACAGCATGAAATCAGGAAAATACAAACAGAGGAAATGGAGAAGAAGATTAAGATGGCAAGGTAAAACTTTTTTGAAAATGCAAATAAAACAGGTCGATGGTTAGCATATAAACTGAAAAAACAAAAACAAAAGAATGTTATAAGAATATTGATAAATGAGAACGGAGAAGAAGAAAGCACACTGGAAAGGCTTAAAAAGATTGTGGAAAACTTCTATCAGGAATTATATAAGAGAAATGAAATTGACAAACAAAGACAAGAAGATTATTTAAAAAGATATAACAAACTGAAACTAACGGAAGAACAATGAATGAAACGAGAAAGTAACATCAGCATGAGTGAAATAGTTGAGGCAATAAAGAAACAAAAAGGACCGAAGGCCCCAGACCCAGATGGTTTGCCGGCGGAATACTACAAGAAAATGGAAGAAGTAATAACTTCTTTAATACCATTTAAGAAATTAATAGAATCAATATGGGAAAATGGTGAAACAAAACATGGGAAGAAGCAGCAATTACATTGATTCATAAATCAAATACAGATACCAAAGAAATTAAAAAATATAGTCTAATATCTCTGCTAAATTCAGATTATAAAATTTTTGCTTCAGTATTAGCAATGAGATTAAAAGCCATACTGATAAAGCTGATCCATGAAGATCAATCAGGCTTTTTACCAAAAAGACAGCTGAAGAATAACGTAAGGACACTAATGAATGTATTGGAATACTACGAAGCACATCCAGAAAAGAAAATGGCTCATCTTCTTGGATGCATAAAAAGCATTTGACAATGTGAACTGGGATTTCATGACTTGTCAACTGGAGGAAATGAATTTGGAGAAAAGATGAAAAAAATAATGAGAGGAATATACAAAAATCAAAGGGCAAAGATTAAGATAAATGGATATGAGACAAAAGAAGTTAAAATAGAACAAGGAACAAGACAGGGGTGTCCTTTATCCCCACTACTATTTATTTTAACACTGGAAGTCCTAAGTAACATTGTCAGAGAAGAAGAAAGAATTATAGGATTAAAAGTGCAAGGAGAAGAATTTAAATTGCAAGCATATGCAGACGACTTAGTGTTAATAATTGAAAATCCTGATGTTACAACACAAATTTTGTTGGAAAAATTGAAGGAGTACGGAGAAGTGGCAGGTTTAAGGATCAACTAAACCAAAATGATGGCTAAAAATATCGAAGCTAAAGAAACTGAAAAATTGAAGATATTTGGCCTGCAGTTGACAAATAAAGTGAAATACTTGGGTATTATAATGTCAAAGAAATTAAGTACATTGATGGAAGACAATTATTTAAAATTGTTAAAAGAAATCCAAAAAGAATATGAAAAATGGAGCAAGTTACAGCTATCTGTCATGGGAAGGATCGCTGCTATTAAAATGAACATATTACCCAAAGTGCTATTCTTATACCAAACGATTCCTATAATACTAAAGAAAAACTTCTTCCTGGAACGAAACAAGATTACATCAAGATTACATGGCAAGGGAAAAAGCCAAGAATAAAACTCAAACTGTTACAAGAAGGTAAACAAAGAGCTGGTTTTGGACTTCCAGATTGGGAGCTATACTATCAAGCAGCAGCTCTTAACTGGGTATAAAAGTAAAAGAATGGGCAGTCCAATGTAATCAAAGGATATTGAAACTAGGGGGACATGATCTACATATTGGATGGTATGCCTTTATGATATATGATAAAGCCAAATACTTTAGACTATTTAAAACGCACTCTCCTAGAAGAGTGTTACTCTGGATATGGAACAAATAAGATACAAGACATACACCAAAATACCAAGATGGATAAAAGTGTTAGAAATTGCAAGCAATCCTGAATTGTGGAAAAAAGGCATAAACAAAGAATATACAGAATTTTTAGATCAACATGGCAACCTGCAGAAAAAAGAGGAGTTACAAAGTAAAGGACTTGTCCTAGACTGGTGGTCGAAAGTTCAAATCAAAACAAGATTTAATGAGGATAAGAAAATAGGATTTGAAGAAGCAGATATTGACTTTGATAAGATATTTTTACAATGTGAAGAGAAATACATTAAGAAAATGTATGAATATCTGCTAAAAATAAGAATGGAAGATGAAGTGGTAAAAGAAACAATGATACGCTGGTCAAAAAATTCTGGATATTCGGTTAGTCTGGAAGATTGGGAGCAAATCTGGAAAACTAACATTAAACTAACTTAACATCATCTAAAGAAAACATATATAAAATGTTTTATAGGTGGCATCTATCTCCGGATAAGATAGCAAAAATTTATAAAGAGACCCAAGTCAATGTTGGAAATGTAAAGAACATAACAGGACTTTTTATCGTATGTGGTGCAAAAGCAAAAAACACTGGAAAAATATACATAAAATCTTGCAAGAAATCTTGAATAGCTCTGTATCATGTAGACCAGAATTACTCCTTCTCAATATCATGAAGGAAATAGAAAATAAAGATGAACACTTAACTATACAGACAATAATAGCAGCTAGAATAATATTTTTACAAATGTGGAAGAATATAGATACCAAGTGAAGAGAAGCTAATTGACAAACTATTTGAGACTGCTGAAATGGATATTTTAACAGAAAGATTAAAGGAAGGCAATGTAAATAAGATAGAAATGCTATGGAAACCCTTTTATGATTGGGTAGATAAGAGAAATTGAATTGTAAGTAGATATTTAAAGAAAAGAATTATTGCGATATTGAATTTAGTAACAGAAGAATAACTATCCTATAGATATAATATGAAATAGTATTTTTGGTTCAGTAACCTTATGTGTAAACCTTATTTTTATACCTCCCCTTTTCCCCCTACCCTGTGTTTGTATTTTCCTACCCCAAATCTATAAAATAATAAAAAAAAGAGAATCCCCTCTTGGATTCTTTAGTCTCTACTACTTCTTCCTAATGTTCTTCCATTCCAACACTTGCCTTTTCAAAAAGTAGAAAAACTGGAAGGAAGCAGCAACACCTGGCCAAGCCCAGAATGAGGACAAATAGGAGCCTCAGTCTCCCCTGCCCTCCCAAAGGTAATGGCACACCAAGGGAGAGGACGAGAAAGAGTGTGATGGGGGGGGGATCAAACGAGGGCGGGGGCAGGGGGCAAAATAAGAATGTGAGTATGAGTGTAAGGGGGAGGAATCAAAGAGGTAAAAGCAGAGGGAAAGTTAACTCTCCAAAGCAAAGAGATTGCAGAACCAAGGGGGAACAATTCAGATGAGAGTGATTTCAACCTTAAATAAAGCAAAAGTGGTGTGGGGGGTAGCAGCCATGGAGGAAAGGGCTCTGAAGTTTTGGCTCCAACCCATCTCCACTCTCCCATCACCTCACCTCAGAAAGCAAAAAAAAGGGAAGAATCACTAACACCCTCCCCAAGTTGCAATCAAGTAGCACAAACCACCATGACTCTTCGTTACAGACAATGAGATTAAACACATTATTCCTCCTCCAAGGTTTCTTGAATATGGGTACTGCAGCAGTAAGGAAGTAAAGTGTGATGCTGGCAGTGGCAGAAACCGCATCAGCCAAGTTTAAAACAAACAGAACAGAACAGAACTTGGCACTGCTCTACTTGGAGGCATGTCATACAGCATGGTGGAAAAACAGGGCAACTTTTTAGGCAATGTCAGTTCCAGATGCACCCAGTTCGTCTAACCTGCCCCAGCCCTTGCAACACTAGGCGAGGAAAAAAATGGGCATGATTCATCCAAAAGTAAAACAGTTTAGACCAGTAGTTCCCAACACCCTACTCAGACGTTGTATCTGCTGGTGGGGCCAGGGACTGGGGCTGGGCAGGGTGCCTGACAGCATCCCAGCTATTGCGGTGCTGCGGGCACCCTGAGTTTTTTTACCTCATCGGGGGTGGTGTGGTGCTGGCCTCTGGCAAGTTCTGGAAGGCCTGCAGGCATGCACTATCAACCAAGTGAACAAAATGTCCAGATAGGCCAGGATTGTCTCTGATAAAGGCAGACAAAAATGCTTGTCTCAATTGATTTACCAAAAACATTTAGAGTTGTGTGCAGGCCAGTGAGACAAGGTGCACACTCTCAGAGCTGAGGATGAGAGGTGCTGCCACCTGCAAGCCATCTCCGTTGCGCAAGATGTCCATTCTCCTCAATCCCAGATATGTTAAACCCACTATATTCAGTGGGGCTTATTCCCAGGCATAGGAGTGCAAACTGAATTCTCCATTTGACAAAGTCTTTTTGTGGTTCTGTACCCCTTTGTAAGGCAGGTTCTGATGTGCATAAGAGTGGCCATTTTATTTTGCTCCTTCCTTATCTCATATGTAAATAATGTATATGTGTCCTATCCTTAGGAGCTTAAGTGGAATAAAATATCCAAAACTTGCATCTCATAGCAAACATCCTAGAATAAATGACGCTCAGCACACAATCCTAACCTTGAGTTAGGCCGGCACTGTTAAGCCAGCAAAGTTCGCCTGGCAGAAGGGACATCGTAAAGTGTGTTTGGATCACCTGTTTGGTCATATTTTACTGGCCTAACTGTGCCGGCCTAACTCTGGTTAGGACTGCGCCCATAATCTTTCCTTTGGGACATACCTTAATTCTGTGTAAGGTAACACATTTCAAAGTTGATTTTTTTGTATTAGTTATGGGGATGCAGCTAGCTTATGGGGGCATCATGAATAGCTCCTGCATGTCAACATTTCCTACTAGAGCACTGCCTGTGAGTTTGCATCTTCACCCTTAGTCTGGCCCAGAATCCACTTGCAGTTCCTTCTACCCCCCAAAGCCTAGAATCTGGATTATAGCACTAGTTTATATCACTAGCTGCCAGGGGGCAGAAGACTGCATATCAACAAAGGGGTTGCTTTTGTGTGTGGGCATCTGCACCATTGGCCAGTCCTGGAGTCCACCTACATCACCCACTGCCCTCAATGCTGGTGGGGTTCATGCTCCAGCTTCTCACGTGCTTGGCCACCTATAGCCCAGCAACGCTCAACATTACGGATCGTAGTCCACGCACGTGGCTCCAGGGTGGAGGACATACTTCTTCCTTCCAAACCGCGTCTGCTGGGTGAAGTAGTCATAGCGCTCCGACTTCTTCCACATGTAATAGTACTCCACACACTCGCCTACGGACCGGGTGCGAACCTGTGGCCAGAAATGGTGAAGAGATTGAGACCAAGTCTAAAAGATGGAGTTTTCCAGGGGAGTCTGTCAGGAACCATGAAAGGCGAACTGATCAGGTATCGTAGGCTGTTACCCAGATCCCTCTGAAATGCACTGGGTTCCCATATCAAACTTCTAGGAGTTCTTTGGTAAATGAGACAATGTGGAAAGGTTGAAAGTTTGAAAATATCTATTCTGCTTCAAGTTTATTACGTTGGTTTTATTTTTTTTACAGCAGCCACTTTAATCTTTCTCTGAATGGAAAAAGCCTCTCTTAAATAAAGGCTTGCATGTTTGTAATATTGCAAGTTCAAATATCAAATCTCACCTCTGCCATGAATTTACTAGTGGCTTTAGGGAACCCATACCCTTTCAGCTCAACACTTACTGTGAGGATAACTAATTTACCTTACAGGAAGGACTACATCAAGTGTATACATGTGAAGCTCTTTGCACATGCAGAAAGTGCTGTACAAATGACACATATTAATATCACTGAATTTATAAATATATTCATTCATATTCTAGTTAGTGATGACTAAACACCATTGAACTCAATTGGAAGTCAGTCATGGCTAACTGTAGCCCATCAAGATATGACCCTGTACGCATATATGCTTGTCTCTCTCTTGTATGCACGTGCACAGACACACACATGGAACCTGCCAGTGGGCTTTCTGGAAAACTATGAATTGCGAACATTTTTCCAGTGCTCTAATCAGTTATGATCTGGTGTACATTTATTTGACTTCTATTTAGTAAACAACCTTTTAAAAGTATAGCAAGTTAATTCTACGTGCTCAAAAGTGTTCCAATAGTTGAACTGAAATATCTGAATGGGGAAAAGATTCAACAAAGCATATCCAGAGAGAAGTTATACCCAAAAGAAGTTAACCAGTTGCGCCCAAGATGCCTACAAATCAAGGCATGGAAGCAACAGGGCTTTGCATGACTCATGATATGTTTTCAATGCTTTTGCACAAATGCAGCAACACCACTCCTCAAACATTTGCCGCAGTGAATGTACATGCTGTGGTTGCTTTAAATTACCTTGTTGGCTTGAATGAGATGGAAGTTTTTCCCGTGGACCCGGAACCCATGTTCAAAATTTCTGCATTCCTCTTCACTCCAAGCACAGAGTTCATCTGCAGGAAGGCCAAAAGAACGCCAAAAACATGACTGGGGAATTGTAGACATTGGTAGAAATTGGTAGACATTCAACATTGGTAGAAATGCAATCTCCAGCGCATCATTGGTAGAAAAAT
>JAJKFI010000116.1:299337-326562 GCA_029204185.1 Lerista edwardsae
CCCCCCCCCCCCGCTTGACACTCTCACACACACTCACCTCCGCCATAGCCGAGAGTGCGAACGGCTGGGGGGGGGGGGAGGAGAGCCCCGGATGTGGAGCTGCCCGCTGATTGGCTGCTACGCACGAGCGATGAATGGGGGGAGGGGAGAGAGGCAAGAGGGGAGGGGGCAAATAGGGGAGCTGAGAGGGCAAATGGGAGGGAAGTAGTGGTAGGGAGACGGGTTGGCGGAGGAGATGTGAGGAGATATAATATGAGGAACGAGCAAATGAGAGAGGTAGAGGGCAAAAAAAGGGGGGAGAATAGGTGTGGGGGTAGAAATACCTGGGGTGAAATAGGGGGCGACTAGATGGGGCAGGGGAGGAATGGGGGGTCAAGAGGGCAGAACTGAGATACATTGTGATGCGAGGTGTGGGGGGTGTGGAAGCATGAAGGGAAACACGGAGAGAATTACGAGGTGGGGGGAAGATCTGAGGTAAAATGTGGGCTGCTGATGAGTCTAAAAAGCAAAATGTAAGGAGAGGTAAAAGGGGCAGGTAGGATGCAAATGTGGGGTCTGCAGCAAGTGTGGCGGGAGAGTGAAGCCATCAGTGGGGGGCATTGGTGGCTGTAAGGGAGACGAGGTAAAATGTGGGAACAGCAAAAAAAAAAAATGTTTCCAAGAGGCAAGTGACAAGAGAGAAATGTAGTATAGGGGAACTAAGGAATGTAGCAGAGAGTTGCAATAAAATGGGGTGGGGAGGTATATGGCTCTTGGGGTGTTAACTGGGGTGTTAATTAGGAAAGGGTGGCAGGGCTGAAGAGCTGAACTAAGATAGATAGGGCAGTAAGGAGTTTAAGAAATAGGAATAGGAAGGGGCAAATGGAGGAGAAAGGGGGAGCAGAGAGGTTAAGGCAATGGGGGAAATGTAAATAATTGTTTCATTTATGTAGTTATTTAAAATATCTTTCACCAAGGTACTGAAGGCAGGTAGGAGGGATAGGGACAAAAAAGGAAAGTGGGATAAGAGGAAAGCCAAGTTAGAGTGGGGAGAGTATTGAAGAAAAAATGAGGAGGCAGTGTACCCCCAAAGTGATGGGGGCAGACGAAGGAGAGCTGAAGTAAATTGCATTATTTATAGAATTAATATCCTGCTTCTCATCCCTGGAAGGCAACACAACATTCATAGAGTCCCTGACACTGACTATCCAGGCACTGACCAGGTTGCATCCTGCCTAGGTTCAGAACAGTTGTTGCATCAGGTGCATTCAGATCATGCCTTGGGGCTTATGTTGGAGGAAGTGAGATGAGAGGTGAGGGTCTAGGAGGGGAACAACAGGCAAAAGGAGGCAGAAGAGCAACACAAAAAACTGAGGGGAAGAGAGCTGGAAGGCTATGCAGGGGGCAGCTGAGATAGTATTTTAGGGTGGTGGTTTGGTGTTTTTTTTTAATTCCATATTGTTTTCCTGTTGTGAGCGATCCTGACTTGTTCAGAGAAAGGCGATATATAAGGTTTTTATTAAAATTATGTGCTTCTTTATTTTTTTCATTGGCAAAACAGCAGCCTCTTGTAAGTTCTTAAACTGTGAGAGGCCAGCAGACTGAGGTGCAAATGACAAGGAGATGGTCACCCTGTATTTTCCTTGTGGCGTCCTCTAAACAAATATTTAGGATACAAACATAACCCGGGCTGGAACAGGCTGGCCTGCACTGTATTCAGTGCAGCTTGGGAGAAGGCTGGAGCCTTCATGGAGCAAGGGCACCTTTGTCCCCTTGCCCTGGGGTAGGCACCAGCCACCTCTATGGGCTATTTGGATCTGCGCCCACTGTATAGCAGGCACAAGTCTAAGCACACTGGGCACTCCTAATCTGTACTGTGAGAGCTGGGGATGGGCATTTGGATGTGGCCTAAACTCCACACCCCTCCCCAGGTTGCCCTGACTGCTGGCACGGCCCCCCCCCCCCCCCCCCTTTCCCCCCCCCAGAAATGGCCCAGCCTAGCCGAATTTAGCTGGCACAGGACCTGAGCATCATGTTGGTGCTGCAGGGCCGACACAACTGCTTGCGTTGGCCCTGTGTGAGAAGCAGTGGCATGAAAGTGCTTTATGGTACTTTCGTGACACTGCAGGGCGGACACAAGCAGCTTGCATCAGCCCTGGGGCGCTTTAGGATTGCACCCTTAGTATTAGCTGCTAACTGGGCACCTCTGCTAACTGGGCAAGAGGCACTTTTTCAAGTGGTGTTCCTCTTATATTTAGCAGGGGGAGAGTAATTGTCTCTCTTCACCCCTGCACAGTCTTTCTAGTAGCTGTTGCTGGTGGTCTGCCTTTTTTTAAGATTGTGAACCCTTTGGGACAGGGAGCCATTTAACTTTATTATTATTACTATTTGCCTGTAAACCGCTTTGTGAACTTTGTGTTGAAAAGCGGTATATAAGTACCAGTTTGATTGATTGATTGATTGATTAGCTGAGGCTGAGACTTCTCATGCTCACTCTATAAAACAGGATGGAGTTCAGACTGGCTGGAAGCTTCTCCTCCTGGCAAATGTCCTGCCCTCTAATCCACAACAGATGGGGACTGACTGGTTTTTTGTAGGTGAGGCAATGGTATGTGGCACATGCTCAGAGATGTTTCTTCCCTGCAGTCTGCCTGTAGAAGCAGAGGCAAAATATTCCTGCATTGAGGTCAACACTGAGCCCCACAGTTTAGGAATAGAAGGATGTTGACAATTTGGGAAAACTCAGGTTTTACATACATACATACATACATACATACATACATACATACATACATACATACTATTATTATTATTATTATTATTATTATTATTATTATTATTATTATTATTATTATTATTATTAATTAGATTTCTATCCCGCCTTTTTGCCCGAAGGCACCCAAGGCGGCATTACAACATAAAAGTTAACATTAAAAAGCAATTTAAAAACAATATTAAAACAATACAATTTAAAAACAACAAGCCCAGTGGATCATAAAATAAAATATAAAAATGTAACAAACCAGCCAGCCAGCCTGTCAACAGTTAAAAGCTTTTTGGAATAAAAAGGTCTTCAGCCCCCGCCAAAATGTTAACAAAGAGGGAGCAGTTCTCAATTCTAAGGGGAGGGTGTATGATATATGGAATCATTCAGGATATATATGGAATCATTCAGGGTTTACATATGTGTGGAATGAAGAAAGACTGCAGCGTTTGGGGCTCTTCAGCCTAGAAAAAAGGTGCCTGAGGTGGGACATAATTGAGATATACAAAATAATGCACGGAAGGGATAGAGTCAATAGAGGGATGTTCTTTTCCCTCTCTCAAAACACCAGAACCAGGGGGCATCCGCTAAAACTGAGGGTTGGGAGAGTTAAAACAGATAAAAGGAAGTACTTTTTTACCCAGTGGGTAGTTAATCTGTGGAACTCTTTGCCACAGGAGGTGGTGATGGCATCTGGTCTAGATGCCTTTGAGGGGATTGGATGGTATTTCTGGAAGAAGAGTCCATCATGGGCTAAAGGCAATGATGGGTTGTAACCTCCTTACATTAGTAGTAGGCTACTTCAGAATACCGGGTGCAAGGGAGTGGCAACAGGATGCAAGCATCTTGTTGTCTCATGCCTCCCTGGGGCACCTGGTGGGCCACTGTGAGATACAGGAAGCTGGCCTAGATGGGCCTTCGGCCTGATCCAGCAGGGCTCTTCTTATGTTCTTATGGAATCAAATGGTTATTTGAATGTGTGAATGAACTGTAGGAGAGCAAATGCCACGGACAGAATTTCACAACCCTTCATGCCACTGGAGATGGTGATACCAGTTCATAAACAAATTGCATAATCCTATTTATGTCAGAAGTAAGTCCCATTGTGGTCAATGGAGCTTATTCCCAGGAAAGTGGATAGGATTGCAGCCTCAGTTGCAAATTATTCAGTGATGCATGTAAAGAACTATAAAGGTGGCTGCTTCACATAGCAGATAATTTATGGAATTTGCTGCGGCATGATAGAGTGATCACCACTAGTTTAGACAGCCAGACAGGAGGATTAGACAAATTCATGGAGAGGGCAAGTCTATCAGTGATTACCAAGCTAATAGCACAGCTATGTGCTACTTTCACATTCAGAAACAGTACTGTATATCATTGATTGAGACTAGTTGCTTGGATGCAACAGCAGGAGAGAGCTATTGCCTTCATGTCCTTTCTGTGGGCTAATCCAGACTAATCTTTTTGGCCCTTGTGAAAAACCAGATATAGTAGTCTATGTGGACATTTGGTCTGATCCAACGGGGCTCTTCTTATTTCTTGTGAAGGGACAGACATAGCAAGGGCTGTGCATGTATTCTGCACCTAGAAAGAGATTAGGGAGCCACAGGATCAGAGGGCCAGAATCTGATTTGCCTAGCAAAGACCCGACCTCATCTAGAAATATGTATATAACCAGGTCTGGAAGAATCAGTGGTTTGCTGACCAGAGACGGCAAAGCTTTTTTCAGTGCATGTGCTCAAATTGATGATTATCTTCTAAAAATGTTATCTCACTTGCTCAAGATAGTTGGACTAAGAATGTAATTGTACATGTGCATTTACAAAGTTTTAAAGGGATGGTTTCCATTGGCTAATTAAAAAATAACCAATCGACAAGTGTGTTTTAGTAGGTACAAATTAATGACATTGATCTAAAAATGCATATAACTGACAGCGCAATCCTGAAGTGCTGTTGAGTTGGTGTTGCTGTCTCCGCAAGCCCCATAGGGATCCCTGGGGCTTTACCTGGGATAAGGACAAAAATATGCCCTTACCCTGAGTTGACATCCAGCCACCTCCTAAGCTGCTTTGAATGCAGCACAGGCTATGTGGCTTGTGGCTGCACCAGCGCAGCTGAGGATTGGGCTGTTATTCATTTAAAAATACATGTGCCATGCTAAATAATTTTAATAAAATAAATCAAATGTATTTACTGTGAAAAAAATTGTGAGGCACTAAACTACATATTTACTATTATCACTAAATAATCCAACATGCATTCACAGAAAAAATATATATAACATATATTTATACATTTCTACATATAAACAATACATAGGTTTGTCACCCTTGGTTTAGATGTCGAAATTAAAATGAATCCTGGAAGGTTAACTCTGTTCCTTACCCTTCCACTTTGCAATCTTGAGTTGCTTATCAAAAAGGTGCGGGGAGTATTTGTGTGGTGTGCCAGTTGCAGCTGTACTTGAGTCAAGCAGACCTAACCATAGTGGTTCTTCCTTGAGGACATGAAGACTTGACTATTGTGGGGTTGCCCTTGAAGACTGTCTGGAAACTTCAGTCGGTGCAGAATGTGGCAGTCCATGTGGTCTTGGGTGCTTGAGGGTTTGCCTCAGTCCTACTGTTGCTCCTGCAATTTCATTGGCTGCTGGTTCATTTCCAAGCACAATTCAAAGGACTGGTTTTGACCTTCAAAGCCCTATAGGCCTTGGGGCACTTGAGGAAACCATCTCTTCCCATATGAACCAGCCTATTCCCTGAAGTCAGCTAGGGGAGCAGCTGTGTGTGCCTCTCCTGGTGGAAACCAGGTTGGTGGTGACCAGGAGCAGGGCCTTCTCCGTGCTGGTGCCACTGCTCTGGAACTCCCTCCCTGTACAATTAAAAACTATGCCCTTCCTGCTAGATTTCTGACAAGGCCTCAAAGCTTTCATTTTTTATTGTGATTTCCCGTTTTGAATGTGTTTCATGTTTCGATTGTCTGCTGTTTGTATGTACTATCTTTCATACTTTCTGCACTGGTTAATTTAAACTGCTGTATTTTTGGTATGCTGCTGCTGCTGTTTTATTGTGTACTGCATTTTTAATTTTTACTGTTAAACCACTTTTTGTTGTTTTACTGTTTTTATTGTAAGCCACCTTGAACATCCTATAATTGGGGTGGTGGGGGAGGAGGATACAAATCCTTTAAAAAAAAATTCCAAACTGTTGAAATGTCCGATTTACAGGTCTGTGGGAATGCAAGATCCTTTAATCAGTTTCCTACGTTGGCTGAAGTCACTGATGAACTACTTTTGCTTTTACTCTCACAGGACGGCTGATTTCAATAATGCGTTGACTAGGAACATAATCAAGAGCAGCCTTGGAAACCTTGAATGGATTGCGGCTTTCAAAGGTGTAGATCCGGGGTCTGGCTAGTTCATCAAACCTTGCAATTCTAACAATGGGACCATGGATTATTTTTCTTATTTCTGCAAAAGCAAACCAAAACAGAAGCGGGTTGGGGCTAAAACTGTCCTTTAATTGCAAAGTATATGCTTTTCAAAATTCCAAGTCTTGCAATTCTTACAAAGACACAAATTTTGTATACATATTACAATAGTGAAAACAGTGTATAAGATTGTTTCAGTAATTGGCAGATAAAATCCATTTCTACAAATGAGGTGATGTCCCTTTTAGAAATGCAGGAAACTGAGTCAGACCATTGGTCCATCTTGCTGGATATTGTCAACACTGGGGGGCAGCAGCTCTTCACGGCTTCAGATTGTCTCTGAAATTCTACTGTGAAAATCATTCAGGGGAATATCTGCCCTGTCTAGAGATGCTGAGACCTGAACATGGAACTTTCTGTCTGCAAAACGTGTTCTTCCACTGAAAGTCAGCTCCTTGACTTGAAGGTTTTTGCTCCTTGATAATAAATATGCTATCAAATTATAGACAAAATTCTTTTGACCCAACATAGATGCAGGATTTCCAAGCTTGAACTATGCACATAGTGGCAGCAATCAATAAACATGATACTGCTCCAAATCAGGAATAAACCTTCCAAATATCTGAATAGCATTATTTTAGGGTGAAATGGGAGCATGTAACCAGCTGTAATTTTCCCAAGTATTCCTTCAAATGCAGTTTTTTCTTAGGGAAGTCAGAATTTGGGGCAATGCATAATGACCCAGATCTTTGAGGTTTCAGGATAACTCATCCATCCCGTGGGATCTGCATTATAGGTTGCAAATTCCATGTTTGTTTCCAGTGAGCCAGTGGTGTCCCTAAGGGGGGGGGGGGAGCTCATGTAAATCCCGCCTCTCCCTTGCTGCTGTAGCCAGTATCAACGCCAAGATGTTGCTTTTCCCTGATGAGGATTGGCTAAAACGGCATGGGATTTCCACAGCAAGGTAAGGCTCCTTGCAAAACTTAGATCTCTGCCCCCCTGTAGGGATGCCACTGTAGTGAGCTTCCTTTCAGGATGCCTCAGAAGCCAAAAGAAGAAATCCTGGATTGGGTTAACACCAGTCTCTTGGGTTGGGTTGACACCAATGTGGCAGGGAAATTGTGTGGTATGATCTTCTTCTCCTTTGATGGCATAGAAGTAAAATAATATAATTGATATAATCTCCCAGAGCCAAGATGGTGCAGTGGTTCTGGTGTTGGTCTGAGATCTGGAAGATCCATGTTCAAATCCCTTCCTTGAACTTTGTCTAGTCACTAGCTCCCAGCCTTATCTACCTTACAGGGTTGTTGTGAGGATAAAAAGAGGGAAGGAACTATGTATGTCACCCTGAGCTCTTTGGAAAAAAGGCGAAATAGAAATGTGGAAAATAAACAATTTTTTCCTCGTACCTGCTAAAGTACTGTAGGTACTGGTCATTCCATGTCAAATCATCACACTGTTTCCGACTTACCTCCTCAGATTGGGGTATTTATTTGTCCTATTGTGGAACTTAAAATACCAGTTTTTAGCAGCCTATATTTATGGTGTGAAATGTTATAGCTAAGTAAATTTTCAAAAAATATCCAAAAATGGCATGCTAGTGATATAATAGCTGTACATCGGACATTGGTCGATAGAGTTGGGAGGGGGTCTCATTTTAAATCTGTTTCTATGACTTTTCATATGATATACATTACAACACAATGTATTTAATCATTTTTAATTTAAAAAATTCAATTAAAATTTTTAAAATCAATTTTCTCAAAAACAGACATTTTTAAAATTTTGAAAAAAATCTCAAAATTAGTTCATATGTGTTTAACTATACCCAAAACATTGGGGTGGTGGTGGTGATGATGGAATCATAAGACATGAAAGACACATACATATGATCAAGAGAAAATAGGATTTTCAAGTTGAACTTAATTTTTTTTTATTTACAACATAATTCTTGTACTCTATTTATGAATGTTTCCCTGTGTATTACTTTCCTCAGTCTTTTGTGTTCTGACCCATTTACTTTTAGGTGCTGTAACTTTCTGTAGCCAGAAAAATGCAAACTGGAACAGGTGAACCATATTGGTCCTTGGGCACCAGCATCAGACTCAGACTCCCTGCAGAGTTTGCAAAGACAGCTTGCTTCTGTTTCTTTAAATGTCAACAGTATCAATAATAAACAAGTGATAACAAAATAAAAATACATAACGTGGCTTTTTGCACTTCTCATTTTTGTAACAAAAAACCAAAATCTGCAAAAAAAAACCACCCCCTTTTATTTCTTTTCATTTATTATTTAATGGGGGAGGGAATGATTAATGACTGTGGCTGCATCTGCTGACACTATACCCCCTATATCATCTAGTACATTTTTAAAGCATTTATAATTATAATATAGATTTTGAACAAAAAACATAACACTGCCTTTTGCACTTGTAAAACATCTTAATCTGCAAAAATTAAATTGTTTTCTCTTGCCTCTGTAGTGCATTTGTGATACACAGAGGCCAGCAACTTGTGCTGGCCCAAAGCTCAGTTAGGATTGTACTCAGAGGGATGTATTCAATATTCTTAAAACTTCTGAAGAGAATGATACATCAGGGTCACCATCTGAAGTACTGCCATTGTCACATCATGGCTAGTACTTGAAAAACCCGTAATTTCATCTTTTTCAATGTCTTCTTTCATCTTGTTCATTTCTTTCCTACAGATATTACAAACTATTATCACTGGTGTTTCAGGAAAAAAAGAACAGATCCATTTTGCCACTGGCCTTAATCCATTTCTTTGATAGTTTTTTTTTAATGGATTAAAACAATTTAAGGTCCATTTCTTATACAGTGCAACCAAGTTTTAAAAAACTGCCTTGAATTGCAATTCACAATTATTGACAATACTAATATTCTCTGGGAGGAGGAATAGGGGGTCCATTCGAGACCTCTGGGTATGCCCCTCCCACATCAGGAGGCAGGGCCGGCAAACAGGTTTGAGGCATCTCCCCTGTAGGGGGCATCCCAGCCCAGTTCGGCTCTGCCTCCATAAGGGACAGGTCGGTTTTTTCACTGTGCTCCATAGAGCCAGTGGTTTCTGAGGCGATTTGTGAAGATTTTCCTTTTATTTTATTTTCTCCCTTGGTCATTGTTGTTTTTTATTGTTTTTCGTTGCTCCACCTCCCTTCCCTGTCTTCCCAGCGTTTCGTGTCCTGTGTGTCTGTGTGAGGGGGAAGGGCCTGGAGAGCTCCGGCTCTCTGGACATCTTTGAGGTGGAGATCTCTCAGCCCTACGTCCACCGCGAGGGCTGGAGAAGCAACGGGGAAGCCGGTCGCTGGGGCTCCGTGCGGCAGCAGCCCGGAGCCTCGCCCGCCCCCGAAATTGAGTAAACGCGTCCGCGCCCCTTCGGGAGGGCCGCGGCGCGTTCTTCAGGCAAATCCCTGCCGCGGCGGCAGTAAGGGGAGAGCGACGCGCGCGTATCAACAGCAGCGAGCGTGCGTCGCTTTTTTGATCCTGCGCGGCCTAGCCCGGGATCCTTCAGCCCCCTTTTTGGTGCCGAGCGCGATCGCGCCCCCCTGGGAGGGTGGCGACGCGCGTTTAGAGCAGCGCCGGGAGACTTCAGGGAGAGGCTCGCTGTGAGGGGAGCCGTCCAGAGGCCCGGCACGACAGAGGCCTGGTTTCCCGCCTTTTTTTGCTCAGGCCTGAGGCAACAACCGTGAGTGATGGCGGAGGGCCAGGAGGGGGGAGGGACTTCCCTTACACAGCACCAGGGTGAAAGGGAGCCCTCAGCTGCTACGCCTGCTGTTCCATTCTCCCAGGCCCAGTTTAATGCCATGTTCCGGGTGGCCATGGAGGAGGCAGGCTTGAAGGGTCTTAAGGGGGAGGCCTCGGTGGACAAATCGAAGGGGGGGGATACTGAGAGCAAGCCCCGTAAAGCCAAGCGCAAGCGCTCACCCACCCCTTCTCTGTCTTCTGTCTCTGAGCTGTCTTTTTCCTACTGTTCTGAGGAAGAGGCGAAGCATGTAAAGAAAAGGCATAAGCATGCTCCCCCGCGCAAATCTCGCAAGAGCGGCAAGAGTTCATGCAAACGAAAGTATAGAAATCTTTTTTCCTCTGATTCTGACTGGTCTCAGCCTCTTTCTGACTCTTCTGATAGAGAAGCTGGAGAGCTCTCCTTAGATTCTGATCAAGAAGAGCGGGAACAGAAGATGGATAGGCTTTTTCCACTGGATCTGTTTGGCCGCATGGTATCCAAAGCGGCAAAGGCCTTGAATATTCAACTCAAACAAGACCAAACTGTTCGTCCTTCTACCAGTTCTTTGCTGCCTAGAGGACCGACCAAGCCTACAATCGCTCCATTTCCAGTGGAATTCAGGGAGGCTTTGGAAGCGGAGTGGAAGTCACCCCTTTCCATCAAGCATGTTCCCCGAGTCGTTAATAAGCTCTACTCCCTTCCGGATGACGTCTTGAGTTTGCTTCAGGTTCCAACGGTTGATGCGCCTGTTGCTGCTCTATCTTCTTCCGCTGTGCTTCCGTCAGAGGGAGAGGGAGGTCCCAAGGATCCCTGCGATAAGCGGGTAGAAGCAGCCTTGAAGAGGGACTTCCAGTTCTCAGCAGGAGCCTTTCGAGCCGCTTCAGTGAATTCGGTCATGGCAAGGGCCGCTTACCTTTGGACTGAGGAATTGACAAGCTTACCCAAACTTCCTTCTCAAGTCAAGAGTATGCTTCGCAAGATCTCCCTAGCAACGGCCTTTTCGGCGGACGCGTCGTTTGATGCTTTACAACTTAATGCTAAGGCTATGGTGACTAATGCGGTAGCGAGAAGGAACGTATGGCTCCGTCATTGGGACGTGGATGCTGGGTCCCAAACGCGTCTCGTGTCCGTACCTTTTCAAGGAGCCAAGCTCTTCGGCCAGGCGTTGGATCCAGTTCTAGTTGAAAGCAGAGACAAGCGCAAGGTGTTACCATCGTCTAAGAAGGAAGTGCCCAGGTTCAAGAACCAGTCCTTTCGTGGTTTTAGAGGAGACAAGCGCCCTCGAGATCGAGACAGGTCCAGGCCCAAGTGGAACAAATCACGCTTCCAGGGCAGAGTTCGCCAGCCTGGATCGGGATCTGCGCCTTCCAAGACTTCCAAGGACACCAGGTCTACTTGACGCCATGCCCAACGAATTGTCATCAAATATAGGAGGTCGTTTGCTCTGTTTTGCTCCTCGCTGGCGAGAGATTTCTTCCGACGCCTGGGTGCTAGAGACAGTTTCACAGGGTTATGCTCTGGAATTGACTCGAGCACCCCGCAATCGATTTTGGAAAGTTCCGTTGTCAAGGGATCCACAGAAACATCAACTGAAAAGACAAGCCATTCGTCACCTCCTCCAGATCAAGGCGATAGAGCCAGTTCCCAGGAGCCAGAGAGGGACGGGGGTTTACTCCGTCCTGTTTCTGGTCCCGAAGAAGAACAAGGATTGGAGAGCCATCCTGGATTTGAAATGGCTAAACCGCCTGATAAGGAGAAAGAAGTTTCGAATGGAGTCCTGGAGATCGATCACATCGGCTTTGGATCAAGGAGATTGGATGGCGTCCCTGGATTTGACGGAAGCCTATTTACATGTTCCAATTCGCCAGAGCCATCGGCGTTTTCTCCGCTTCGCTTACGGGAACGATCATTACCAGTACCGGGCGCTTCTTTTCGGCCTATCATCTGCTCCGAGGGTGTTTACCAAGCTGTTGATCGCCCCGGTGGCTGCCCTGAGACAGCGAGGCATTCAAGTCTTCCCGTACCTCGACGACGTGTTGGTGAAAGCCTCCTCCCTCGAGTTAGCTCAGGAGCATGTACGTCAGACAATGGACTGTTTCTCCAAGTTGGGGTTTATCATCAATTTGGAGAAGAGCGCCTTGAAGCCCACTCGTCAGATCGAGCACCTGGGGGTGCACATAGACACAGCTGTCTTCAGAGTAGCCATCTCGGCAGAGCGAAGGTCGGCACTACTCAAGGCCCTCAAGAGGACAATGAAAGTTCACAGGCAGGATGTGATGGAGCTAGCTTCACTGCTTGGGATGCTGGTCTCGTGTCAAGACCTAGTAGATTGGGCCAGGTTTCATATGAGACCCCTGCAACGAGTGCTGCTGCCTCTCCAGAATGTTATCGAGCTTCAACACCACACCATGGTGAGCATTCCATCGACACTACAACAAGACCTGTCGTGGTGGCTCTCAGAGGAGCGTCTGTCCATGGGAGTGAGCCTGCAGTTGCCTCAGCGGATGGTCATCACGACAGACGCCAGTCTTTCAGGTTGGGGTGCGCACATGGAGGGAGCTCTGACGCAGGGCTCGTGGTCTGCAGAGGAGTCCCTCCTGAGTATAAACCTATTGGAGCTGCGGGCAGTCCGCCTGGCTTTGTTGGACTTTCGTCATCTTATTCAAGGAGCCCACCTGTTGATTCGTACCGACAACATGTCAACAAAAGCATATATCAACAGGCAAGGGGGCACGAGATCCAATCTGCTACATCAGGAAGCTGTAGCTCTCTTGAAATGGGCGGAATCCAACCTAGCATCGATCAGAGCGGAGCACCTGGCTGGTGTCCAAAACTCTTCCGCAGATTGGTTGAGCAGAAGGAAACTCCAAGAGGCGGACTGGCAGCTGCATCCCGAAGTGTTTCAGATGATAGTGCAGAGGTTCGGGATGCCACTTGTGGATCTTTTTGCCTCGCACGAGAACACACAACTGAACAGATTCTATTCGAGGTTTCCCGAGCCTCGGGCGGAAGCGGTGGATGCGCTGATAGCACCATGGCCTCAGGGCCTTCTTTATGCCTTTCCTCCCATTTCCCTCATTCCCGCTCTGTTGCGCAGGCTTCGGGTGCTGGGGGCCCAGGTCATTGTGATAGCTCCACGGTGGCCTCGAAGGCCGTGGTTCCCAGATCTAGTCAGACTATCACTCGGGGAGCCTTGGAATCTACCAAATCGCCCGGACCTGCTCAGGCAGGGGCCTCTTCTTCACCCAAAGCCCCTGTTTTTCCAATTGACTGCATGGAAGTTGAGCGGGAGGCTTTCAGGAAGCGGGGTTATGCAGAAGGCGTCCTGAAAACTTTGTTGGCATCTAGGAGAATTTCCACCAGGAGAGTTTATAACTTGACTTGGAGGAAATTCTCTTTCTGGTGTAGGTCCAAGGGTTACGTTGAGTTGAGGCCCAAGATTAAACAGATTCTTGAGTTTTTACAGGATGGGCTAGACAGGGGGTTATCCACCAATACCCTTAAACGCCAAGTCGCTACTCTAAATAGTATTTTGGGAACGACAAGAACTCGGAAGATCTCATCACACCCTGACGTAAAGAGGTTTTTGAGGGGTGTGGCCTTGATCAACCCGCCTACGATCCATCGTTTTCCAGCTTGGGATCTGAATTTGATGCTAAACGCCCTTACTGGAGCGGCCTTTGAGCCCCTGGCCACGGTTTCCCTGAAAGTCCTAACATTCAAGGCCCTGTTTCTTGTGGCATTAACTTCGGCTCGGAGGGTGTCAGAGTTGGGAGCCTTGTCATCGAATCCCAACCTCTGTGTGTTCCATAAGGACAAGGTGGTTTTAAGGCCAGACCCGGCCTTTATGCCCAAGGTCAATTCTATATTCCACAGATCCCAAGAAATTGTGTTGCCATCATTCTGTCCCAATCCTGTGCACAGGCAGGAGAGGATTTGGCACACTTTAGATGTCCGGAGAGCTCTCCGGTTCTATTTGGAGCGCACCAAATCTTTCCGTAAGACAGAGGCGCTGTTTGTAAATTTTAGGGGATCTTACCTGGGTAAAAAGGCTTCGGTTTCGGCTTTATCCCACTGGATCAGGGAGGCCATAGCGATGGGCTACTCCTCAGTGGGCAAGGTGGTGCCGGATGGCATTACGGCACATTCTGTTAGATCAGCAGCTGCCTCCGCAGCCTTTGACGGCTGCAACTCCCTGGTGGAGATTTGCAGAGCAGCCACCTGGTCCTCGATTCACACCTTTACGAGGCACTACAGGGTGGATACTGCAGCTTCCGCAGACGCCCGTTTTGGCAGGCGGGTGCTGCAGAAGGTAGTGGCGGATTAGGCGTCATCCTCGCCTGGTCCCACCCTCTATTTTACTGCTCTGGTAAGTCCCAGAGGTCTCGAATGGACCCCCTATTCCTCCTCCCAGAGAAAAACGGAATTTCCTACCTGTGAATTCCTGTTCTGGGATGAGGAAAGGGGGTCCAGTCGACCCACCTCTCACCAGGCGTGGGATGGGGTTGGTGTTTCTGGTTTTGGGAAGGACTGTTCGTTTGTGTGTGTTTCCTTCCTGTGTCTAACCTTTTTTGTTAGTTAGCCCGGTTAGTGGGCTTGTTTCCTGTTTGGTTTAGAAGTTGGGGTTTTTCCTGCTCGTTCGTACCGGACTGGGCTGGGATGCCCCCTACAGGGGAGATGCCTCAAACCTGTTTGCCGGCCCTGCCTCCTGATGTGGGAGGGGCATACCCAGAGGTCTCGACTGGACCCCCTTTCCTCATCCCAGAACAGGAATTCACAGGTAGGAAATTCCGTTTTTTATCAACAAATAAACAGAAGTTCTGATTCTGTTGCACAGTAGTCAGCATGATTTTTTTAAAAAAATTAATATTTTGAAAATTTAGACTAATATATTTTTTCTGAGTTTAAAAATCTAAAAAAATGCCTTTCTTCAATAACTACATAGGATTTTTAAGTATGAAAAGTTTCATCAAAATCCAAGATTGTGAAGTAAAAAATATTAAGTGTGATTATTTGACACGGAATAACCTGTACCAGGACGAGGAAGGATGGAAGGCATCTTTGCAGGTAAAAATATCTACTTTAAAAAAATACCTGCTTAAACAATAGTAAAGCCTATTTATATAGCTGATTTCTAATGTTCAAAGCACTTCACATATTCAGTCATCCGGACAGTAACTCTGTAAGGCAGGACACTTATCCCCATATTATAGGGTCCATGAACTGAGGACTTGAAAACCTTGCTGGAGATGGGAGTATACTGTAGTGCTTAAAAGCCTGAGAAATAAGTACTGTAGGTGCCTAGGTCCTACCCCACTCCTTAGCCTTTTGATCACCATTATTGTGCCTGCCAACTAGGTAGAGGATGGAGAGAAGGCTTTAAATGTGTGAGAAGCTCAAGTAGGCCCATTTGAGGATGTCACTTGCCTGCAAATGTCAAGGACGGTCACATCTCTGTGGCCATAGCTATGGAAACACACACAGCTGCCCTGTGAGATCTGGAAGTCTTGAGGGAGCTGTGCTGGCTTCATAAATGGAAGGGAAACAGCTGGTGAGAAGGGAGCTGCTCCTTTGCTTTGAGTTAGGGAATCAAGAAAGAGGGCAAGCATGATTTAACCCTTCCCTCCATGTTTGAGGCAACAGCACTGGGAAAACAGCTCCCTTCCCTCCTGGGTTCCAGGCTGTTTTAGGTTAGTGAGGAAGGGGAGCCCCTTTGCCGCTTCTACCACTCCTTGGATTGAAAAAGGAACAGGGGACAATGTGGAAGAGAGGAGAGTCTTCTGTCCTCCACAGTTTCTCCTCTTCCCTTCTTTTCAGTTCCAAGGAGTGGGAGGAGCAATGTTTGGGATAGCCCTGGAGGAGACTCAACCTTTGGCATCCCTGGGTAGGGTTTGGAAACACCCCTGTCTGAATTTCCAAAGAGCCACTGCCACGCAGTGTAGGCAGCTAGATGGACCCATGGACTGACTCTGGTATAACACAGCTTCACATTTTCATTTGATATTTCCCACACCCTCCACCACTGATTCTGGAAAAAAATAATAAAGCATTTGTAATCAGGGTTTTGTGCTTCAGACACTTTCTTGGTCAAACAAAACAGTGGAAATATTCAGCAGTGGGACTGATGCAGTTATTGGGAGGACAATATTGGTGCCACTTTTCTTCTCACCTTGGCAGCAAAACAGTTTAGTCCTCATTGACCTGGGCCAGCTCCTTGCTGAGGGCAACTGAGGCAGCTGACTCAGGTAATGGATTACACAGGCCAACACACATTTTGCTGTCTTAAAAATTAGACCTATTCTTGGGTATATTTAGGATGCTAATTCCAAAAATTAGGGCATGGTTTAAGTAGCTTCTTCACAGTAGCGCCGACTTCAAGGTGGCCCAGGGGCCGGCGGCCATCCCAATATTGCCTGGGTGTGGCTGTGCCCCACCAATATCTGGCCCCCTGCGCTCACCTGCGAACAGCATAGCTGGCCACACACACCCTGCAAACAGCGTAGCTGGCTGCGAGCATGTGCAGGGGTCACGATGTGAGGCCATCACTGTGCTCTCGGGGATCGCAAGCATGGGCAGTGGTCGCCTCGTGTCATGACCACTGACCATGCTCGCCCCAGAAGCAGCAAGAGCCAATGGGATGCAGGTGAATCCCAATGGTTCCTCCCCTCTGACGCCCTGATTGGCCAGCTGGCCACAGCAACTCTTCGCGAGGCCGGGGCATGTGATGGCAGTGGCGACCGCATGCCCCGGCCTCAGAAGAGGCAGCTGTCAGGCTGCAGTGGCTGCTTCTGAGCTCAGGAGAGGCAGCTGTCGGGCCAGCAGACCCCTTCACGAGGCCTCGGGAGATGACAGGGGGCATGGTCACGTCAGGGGGCATGGCCACGTCGATGTTGGGGGCGTGGCCATGCCCCCCCAAAGCTAGGAGGAAGTCAGTGCCACTGCTTCTTTGTAAGGAAGCCTACGTCATGGCCTCCTTATGAAGAAGCTGCTTGAACTATTTACTAATGAGGCCATGTCGTATCTCTAAAATTAGACATGATAGGGCAAAACTGATGCCTTCTTTAGAATCAGCACCCCAAATTCATATAAAACCACCATTAATTTTTGGGGCAAAATTCTGACCTTCAATTTTGCAGGCTTGTGTTATCAACAGTGTCTGGAAGTGCTTCTACTGCCATCCCCCCTGCCCCCCTGCCATGCATCAGGGGCAGGATCCCATAATTGTAAAATGGCATTGAGGGAATAAGATTTTTGTCTCCATTGCTGCTCCCCACCACCTCCAGTAAGCCAGCTAGGGGTCCAGGCCCAATGGGAGCCTTATTGGCCATCGGTGGCAGAGCAGCAGCAGTGGTCAGGGCAGCCTTAAGCCAAATGTGACCAATGTTATCACATTGGGCTGTACACTTTGGGGGGGGCACATCAGGGCAGAGAGCATACTGTCTGCTGCTGCAGCTGGGATCTCTATAGACTGTAAGTCAGTGGGCAAGTAGAACAGCTTTACCTTGTGCCCTCCCACCTGCCCAAAATGGGCCTCCTGGAAGCAGTTGGTGGTGATGTCATCATATCACCACCAACTATTTCTAGGTGCCACGCACAGCACCACAAGTGCTTTTCTTGGTGAGAGGGGCTCCCGCAAGCTGGATGTGGAGCTCCGCAGGAATGTCCTGCATTGGGCCCCGACACTCCTGGAGCAGGCCAAGGCAGTGGTTTATTCTCTTCTCACCATTGCCCTATTTCCGAGATGCTGCACTGGGAGGCAGGACATCAGGGGATGGCAAAATGGTGCTTGACATCCACTGTAGCTCTGCCACTGCTTGGTTTACCAGCCAGCGGTGGGGAGAAACAGCAGGGCGCACCTAAGGGCTCTTGCACAGGTATGGCTCTAGCTAGCACATGCTCTGCAAGGCCCCACCTGTGGCTCTGCTCTTCTTCCGAGACACAGAAATGGAAGTGGAAGTCTAGTGTTGGGAGACAGTCTAGCACTCGATTTCCCCTCTTTCCCATCACTTCTTCCGCTATGTCCCCTTCCTCTTTTTCAAATTCAGCAGGGAAGAAGGCATAGGCCTTTGGGTCTGCTGGCTGGGCCCCTCAGACACCCTAGGTAAGAGGACAGTACAGCATTTGGCTCCCTCTTTCAGGTGCCCAAATACCTTGAAGTAACTGAGAACAGTAGCGAGGAGTTCTTGACTGCTGTTGTCCACAAGGGAGGAAGCATCTCTTCTTTGAAAAGTTAGGTGTGGATGCACCTCTGAAGCAGGGCCCTCCCCTTCAGCAGAAGGAAAAGTCTTTCAGGTTGGCACCTGCGGTTAAACTGTTGGCAGCTTATCTCCCAGGGGCCTGAGCAGCCACTCCCACACCATTTGGCTGTGGAAAGGGAATCTTGGAAGCCATTGGGAGCCATGCTACTAATGCACACAGGCACCTGTGTTTGTACAGCTCTATTCCCAGGCTTCTCATCTTCTAAAAATGGAAGGAGAAGTATTATTTAGTGAGCAGGGTGGCACAGCCCCCCAACCCTCATGAACTGACAGCCTCCCCGAGGGAATGACAACCGGGCTTGTGTAAAGAGCAAACTGACATCATTGTTAACGAAAAGAGTAGAATCGGAGATCACTTACTGCCTTGAATTGTTGGCAGGTACCTTGGTTTGGCTAGAGCAATTATCCTTTCTGAAGGAACAGCTGTCAGTGCTCCTCTGCTCACCTGAAGATCAGAAACAAAGCTATTCTAGGTTGATATTTGGTGTCATTCTCCCCCCTCACCTGGTCTGCTTTCTCTCTGCAGCAAGCATAGCTGCAACTCAAATAGACAAGGTGTGGGGTAGCATGGAGATGCAGACTGATGGATAGGAACAGCCCCACTGGATTGAGACAAGGCCCATCTAGTCAAGCTTCCTGTATCTCACAGTGAACCACCAGATGCCTCAGGGAGCAGACAGGACAAGACACTTGTTTTTTGATGCCACTCCCCTGCATCCAGCATTCTGAGGTAGCTTTTTTACCCTCACACCCAGTGGTGGGATTCAAATAAATTAACAACTGGTTCTATGTCCTTCAGGGCGGCCTTCAGGGCCATCTGCTGCCTTTCTTCCCTCTCCCAACCTAAAATTAACAACCAGTTCTGCAGAACTGGTGAGAACTGGCTGAATTTTACCACTGCTCACCCCCCCCCCCCAGCGAAGACACCAAACTATAGCTTGGGTCGAACTTTATGAAACACAAGTAACCATTTTTTAAAACATGAAACATACCGTTCCTCCCTCACCAGTCTGGGTAGGCAAAAAAACTGCCATTCACGCCCAATTTGGATGACAGAAAAATATTCCTACTCAACCCGCATAATGAGCTCCCAGCTAATCTCAGAATGTACATAACCATCATAGCATCTAGGCCAGACACAATCACCACATCCTGTGGCAAGGATTTCCACAAGCTGGGTAATACTAGTTCCTTTTTTTGTTCTATTTATCCTAACACTAATAGTAGATGTCCCCTGGTTCTGGTGTTGGGTGACAGGGATGTCTCACAACTGTATGTCTCAATCACATCCTCCCTCAGGTGCCTTTTTTCAAGAGCCCCACATGCTGTAACCTACATAGGAGCATAGGAGCTAACTTCTCCCCCCCCCCCGTCAAACGGGAAGTTAGCTCCGACTTTACAACGGAGCTATTTTTAGCATCGGGGAGGCCCATGGAGGTGGTAGCGGGCCTCTGCAACCCTCCTGGATCCCCCCAGCCCCCCCAAGGTAGGGCACATGCCCCTCAATGCCCGAGGTGCTGCAATTGCTGCAACACCACTGGGCAATGCTTCCTGGGGCCACTCCCCTTAAGGGCGACCCACCATTTGAAGAGCACTGCTCTACGCGAGTGCAGCAATGAGGAGCACACAGAATGGGGAGAACAGAACAGAACAATGGGAGCTGAGAACAGAAGAGTTTCCATGCAGAAAAGAATACTCAGGGATTGGGACTGTAGCTCAGAGGTAGAGAAAGCTGTCCCAAGATCTCCCCAAGTATGAGATGACATTCCAAATGCTGCCCTACCCTTGGCTGGTGATGCACCAGCCTCTGTTAGTCTTGCTCTCTGGATTGTAAAAGAAAGAGAAGAATGGAGCAAACAAGGACGTGCGGGAGGAAAGTGGTAGGCCAGAGTACCTCTGCTGCTCTAGCTAGCACACTACTCTTATACGTTTCCCACTCTGCCCCCTCTTCCTTTTCCAGTCCAGGGAGCAGGAGAAGGTACACTGGAGGGGAGTGGTCCAATGGGCAACCCCCACCAATCTACAGCCTCATAGGTGGCTGGTTCTTGTCCCAGCTACATGGAAACATTAGTTCAGCATCACACCACATGGACAAGAAGGGAGATAATCTGAGAAAGATTTTACGTACCTGGGGGCAAAGGGGACGATTTAATTCCCAAGCATCATTGTAAGGCCGGGGCTCTGCCAGTTGCTGTACCCTGGGTGATGCCTTTGCATTCAGGGCTGCCTTTGTCACTGGCAATACACCAGTGTGTCTGAGTGTGGTAAACAAAGGGATATAATGAAAGACAAGTTAAAAAACAAACAAAACGAACCCAACCCTCATGGTCGTCTCCTGAAGTGGTTTGCCAGCAAGGAAAATTGAGCCTGTGGAACAGGTTGCCACAGCATTCTAGAATGCCTGCTAACATAAATGGCTTAAAAAAAATTAGATGAATACATGGAAAAACAGCCTGCTAACACTAGTATTGAAAGTAAGTCTGACCCAAAGCACCAGCATAAAGTTTAATTCTGTATGGGATAATACGTTTATTTTTATTTTTAAAAAAACTTACCGCTCTTCTTCTCTTGTAGGACCCAGGATGGTTTACAACAAAAAAGGCCAACAATTACTAACATTAAAATCCTCATTAAAGAAAACAAATTCCCAAGCTGCTAAGGAAACAAATCAGGAAAAAGAAAAAAATTAGGAGAGTGTTAACCATATGTAAACTTTATCTATTTTTAAAAATGCTTTTGGGCTGAGAGTACTCCATTCAGAATACTATTAAAGAAGGTGTGGGGAGGGCTTCTGAAATGAGAGGTGTTAGGGATCAGACTTCTAAAATTTAGAATTTGTACATAACAGTGGTTTCAGACTTTAAAACACTCCATCTACTGTATATTTTCTTGTTGAAATCTTTAACAGGTAGATAAGTATTGATCATCTTAGAAGAAATGGAGTAGCCTTCATAGTGAACAAGAGAGTGAGAACAGCAGTACTGGGGTATAACTTCAACAATGATAGAATGATTTCAGTTCGGATCCAAGGCAAACCTTTCAACATCACAGTAATCCAAGTCTACGCCCCAACCATTGACACTGAAGAGGAAGAAGTTGACCATTTCTGTGAAGACCTACAAAACCTTCTAGAATTAACACCAAAAAAAGATGTCCTTCTCATCATAGGGGATTGGAATGCTAAAGTAGGCCGTCAAGAGGTAAGAGGAATAACAGGCAAGTTTGGTCTTGGAGTACAAAATGAAGCAGGGCAAAGACTGATAGAGTTTTGTCAGGAGAACACATTAGTCATAGTAAACACCCTTTTCCAGCAATACAAACGGTGACTGTACACATGGACTTCACCAGATGGTCTACACCGAAATCAGATTGATTACATTCTTTGCAGCCAAAGATGGAGAAGTTCTATACAGGCAGTGAAAACAAGACCTGGAGCTGTCTGTGGCTCAGATCATGAGCTTCTTATTGCAAAATTCAGGCTTAAACTGAAAAAAGTAGGGAAAACCATTAGGCCCGCCACGGATGGAGGAGGCCCTCCTCCTAAATCAGATCCCATACGAATATACAGTGGAGGTGACAAATAGATTTAGGGGCTTAGATTTGGTAGATAGAGTGCCTGAAGAACTTTGGATGGAGGTCTGTAACATTGTACAGGAAGCAGCAACTAGAACCATCCATTGGTATCATCTACAAACAAGGAACGGGAATGCTGGGCAGGACTTGGGCGGGACTTCTGCATGATTGGCAGCCCGCCCATTTCGTTCCGCGGCTGCCCTGGCCTGGGGGGGGGCTGCCCCAGTTTGCACGCCCCACCGCTGCTCACCCAGGCTCTGGCACGCCTCCCACCCGTCTCCCCTGGCGAGCAGGCCCCCTCCCCAAGGCCAGGGCAGCCGCGGAATGGGATGGGTGGGCAGCCAATCAGGCGTAAGTCCCGTGTAAGTCCCGCCCAGTGTTCCCGTTCCTTGTTTGTAGATGACACCACTGGAACCATCCCAAAGAGAAAGAAATGCAAGAAGGCAAAGTGGCTATCTGACGAGGCTTTACAAATAGCTGAGGAAAGAAGGGAAGCCAAAAGCAAGGGAGAAAGGGAAAGATATACCCAACTGAATGCAGATTTCCAGAGAACAGCAAGGAGAGATAGGAAGGCCTTCCTAAATGAGCAATGCAAGGGAATAGAGGAAAACAACAGAATGGGAAAGACTAGAGATCTTTTCAAGAAAATTGGAGATGTCAAAGGACAATTTCATGCTAAGGTAGGCACAATAAAGGACAAAAACGGCAAGGACCTAACAGAAGCAGATGAGATTAAGAAGAGGTGGCAAGAATACACAGAGGAACTATACAAGGCCGATCTAAATGTTCCTGATAACCACAATGGTGCGGTCACTGAGCTCGAACCTGACATCCTGGAGTGTGAAGTCAAGTGGGCTTTAGAAAGCATCACTAACAACAAAGCTAGTGGAAGTGAAAGCGTTCCAGCTGGGTTACTCAAAATCTTAAAAGATGATACTGTCAGAGTGCTGCACTCCATATGCCAGCAAATTTGGAAAACCCAGCAGTGGCCACAAGACTGGAAAAGATCAATTTACATTCCAATCCCAAAGAAGGGCAATGCCAAAGATTGTTCGATCTACCGCACCATTGCACTTATTTCACATGCTAGCAAGGTGATGCTCAAAATCCTACAAACTAGGCTTCAGCAGTATGTGAATCGAGAACTACCAGATGTACAAGCTGGTTTCTGAAGAGGCAGAGGAACTAGAGATCAAATTGTCAACATTCGCTGGACCATGGAGACAGCAAGAGAGTTCCAGAAAAACATCTACTTCTGCTTCATTGATTTTGCAAAGCCTTGTTGTGGATCACAACAAACTGTGGCAAGTTCTTGAAGAGATGGGAGTACCAGACCACCTTATCTGTCTTCTGAGAAACCTGTATGTGGGCCAGGAAGCAACAGTTAGAACTGGACATGGAACAACCGATTGGTTGCAAATTGGAAAAGGAGTACGACAAGGCTGTATACTATCACCCTGCTTATTTAACTTATATGCAGAGTACATCATGAGAAAGGCTGGGCTGGATGATTCACAAGCTGGAATCAAGATTGCTAGGAGAAATATCAACAACTTCAGATATGCAGACGACACCACTCTAATGGCAGAAAGTGAGGAAGACCTCAAGAACCTTCTGATGAAGGGTGAAAGAGGAAAGTGCCAAAATTGGCTTGAAGCTCAACATTAAAAAAACTAAGATCATGGCAACCACTCCCATCACTTCCTGGCAAATAGAAGGGGAAGAAATGGAAGCAGTGACAGACTTTATTTTCCTGGGCTCCAAGATCACCACAGATGGTGACTGCAGCCATGCAATTAAAAGACATTTACTTCTTGGGAAGAAAGCTATGGCGAACCTAGACAACTTACTAAAAAGCCGAGACATCACCCTGCCAACAAAGGTTTGCCTAGTCAAAGCTATGGTTTTCCCAGTATCAATGTATGGTTGTGAGAGCTGGATCATAAGAAAGGCAGAGCGCCGAAGAATAGATGCTGTTGAATTATGGTGTTAGAGAAGGCTCTTGAGAGTCCCCTGGACTGCAAGGAGATCCAATCGGTCAATCCTCCAGGAAGTCAAGCCTGATTGCTTCCTGGAAGGACAAATCCTGAAGCTGAAGCTCAAATACTTTGGCCACCTCATGAGAAGAGAAGACTCTTTAGAAAAGACCCTCATGCTGGGAAAGATTGAAGGCAAAAGGAGAAGGGGGCGGCAGAGGATGAGATGGTTAGAGAGTGTCACCGAAGCGATGAACATGAAATTGGGCGAACTCTGGAAGCTAGTGGAGGACAGGGAGGCCTGGCGTGCTGTGGTCCATGGGGTTGCGAAGAGTTGGACACGACTTAGCGACTGAACAACAAAGTATTGATTATTTAATTCTGAGCACAATCCTATGCATGATTACTTAGATGTAAGTCCCATTGTGTCCAATAAGGCTTACTCCCAGAAAAGCATGTATAGGATTGCAGCCTCAAGAGGTCTCAAAACTGGAGACTGATGTGGCTGGGAAAATCTTCCCCAGCATGAACTGCACTTTGCGTTTTGCCGGGGAAGCTGCAAAAGACCCCAACTACAGCTCCCAGGGGTCATTGCGGCCAGCTGCCCATACGCGGAATGCCAGGAATGCAGCTTGCCGGCTCATCAGACCTTGGAAGCAGCCGGCCGCAAAGACTCTTAGGAGCTGTAGTTGGGGTTGTTCACAGCTTCTCCGGCAGAACGCAACTGCTGTTCACACAGGGGAAGGATCAGGGAGGCACTGGATCTGGCCTGCGGGCCAGAGTTTGGAGCCCCCTGAATTAATTGATCAATTAAATCAATCAATTAGTTAAAAGATTTTTACCCCACCTTTTGTCTACTGAAGCAGATGCCTAAGGCGGCTTACAGTTATCAACCAAAATACAATTTATAAAATCAATCAATCAAACCATTTGGAGGAGGGCAGACTATTTACAATCAAGATACTGCTACAGGAGGCGACATTATCCTCCACATTGCAAATGGGAAGCCTGGGAGAGAGGGGGTTGTCTAAGACCAGCTAGTGAGTTCATGTCTGAGGTGAGATTTGAACTTGGGACTTCTGATTCTGTAACAGTCCTGCCATCTGCCCTGGGAGGAAAGCCTGTTCCCAAACTCCAAGCATGTGGGGGGTGGGGGCAGGCTATTATTGCAAAGGAGTGAGGTCAAAGTGATGTGCAATGGCTAAGCCTTGGGGTCCAGCTCTCACCCCATCTCCAGCTTCTGCCATCAGTTCAACCCCCCAAGCTAATCATAGGGATCTGGGCTAGAAAATGCACCTTTATTTTATTTAAGAGGAGGCAGAGGGGAACAAAGTGCTGATACTTCTCTTACTACAGGAGCAGGGATGTTATCAGCAGGTGTGCTCAGGTGTTGCCTTGAAACCTTTTCATTCAGAAGAAACATCAGGCTCAGAAATTTGCCTAGAGGCATATGTTAAAGATGTGGACCATCTGTTTCTCAAGTAGCTCATATTAGAATAGGGCGGCAATCCTGTGCAAATTAGCATGGGGAGTAAATACTGTTGAACATAGCAAGGCGGACTTCTGAATAAACACATGGAGACTAACATTCTAACAGCTTGATACTATATGCATGTCTACTCCGTACTATTGAGTTCAGTAGGCTTTATTCCTGGCTAAACATGTATAGAATGCTAATGTATGTTTATATTTGGGGTTTTTTTTTAGGACGCAATCCTAACCAATTTTCCAACACTGACATAGACATTTCAATGGGGCATGGAGGCCTCCTCAAGGTAAGGGTATATTTGTTCCTTTACCTTGGAGCTGCATTGCTCTTATCCTGATGCTGGCAAGATGGTTAGGATTGTGCCCTCAATCCTATTTTTAAATGTTTAGACCCCGGGTGTCAAACTTGTTTCATACAGTGGGCCAAATAGCATTCATCATGCCTCCTGAGGGCCAGAAGTGATGTCATTAAGAAGGAAGCCATTAAGCAGGTCATGCCCAGAAATAAGCACTCCCCCCCCATTTAGGAACTCATTAGGTGCAAAATCTTGCACCTAATCATAGTTTCAAGATATGAGAGAGTCCAGTTGTCATGCGGGCAGCCCTTTTAGCAATGACACCTCCGCAGCTGATGGGCTGTGAGAAAGCCCAAGAGCCAGATAAAGAGCTTCTGAGCATCCAGCCTGTGGGCCTTTCATGTTTGACACCCCTGGTTTAGACACTTGTTTTAAAATGATTGCTGCCCACAGCTACTTCACATTGCTAGGAAGTCCGTTATGTGTAAAAAGTGAAATACTTGACAGAAGAAAAGACATTTAAACTTGAATTGTTGCTGTTGTAGAGTCTTATTGAGCGGAGGGATGATTGTGCCTGTCATGATGAACACCACTGAGTAAAGATTGTGCAAAATAGGTGTTATATGATCTCATTTATTTGCTCCTGCTAGTCGTCTGGTGATGGCGTTGTTCCAGACCAGGTGAATCGAAGGCAAAGTTGGATATAGAGCATTCCAATAACCTAACCTGATCAATGGCTTGTCCTGAAACTGTGTTTTGATTCCATTAAAAATGGTTGAGCGGCTTATGCTAAATTGACTGATCATGATGCAAGTACTACATACAAGCACACAACAAGTTAATGTTGGCATTCCAGACTTATCTTCTACCCCCCCCCCCCAAAAAAAAGGACACTTCAACCTGGCTTCTTTTCCCCCCACCTGTCTTCTATGAAGTCTGGATTAACCTTTTTGGATTGAGACAGCTCCTCCTGCCTGGGAGTCAGGACTGCAAAAGAAAGGTGAAGATAACATTTAATGTATCAGTCTTAAACACTTGAGCCACTTCTCTGCTGAAGGAGCTTTCCCTGGCAAAAAATAATTTTAAGTACAGGAGTTACTCTTACGGTAATTAGGACATAAGGACATTAGGGTAGAAGGACTCTTAAGCAGTTTTGCTAGGAAATGACTGCCTGTTCAATGGCCAGGAAAGCCCTGCCCTCCTGGCTCCTAGGAGACTGGAAAAACTGGCAATGAAATTTAATGTAGCATTACCAGAGAAGTGGCTGGACAGCATCTTCTTCCCGTAATTCAGTACATGGAGCTTGAACCAGTTTCCTACATGAAACTTACTTGACTTAGACCGAGGGGTTCATGTAGTCCTCTACTGCAATGTTATTCAAACGTTGTGGGATTGTGACCTTTAAAAACTGGGTCCTAAACCCCATAGAGCCACAAAGTTTGTTGGGTAACTGTGGACCAATCACACTCTCGCAGCCTACTGTATCTCACAGGGTGGTTGTGAGAATAAAATGAGACAAGCCACTACCATGTGGGCCAGCTGGAGTCAATGAATGTGAATAACAGTGACTACTAAAGAACTTGCCTGGGACTGTGTATTTACGATACGCTGAAGGTAATTTATCCGTCCAGTATATAGTAGGTCTGTTTGCACACAAACATGCATATGAGAGAGAGAGAGAGAGAGAGAGAGAGAGAGAGAGAGAGAGAGAGAGAGAGAGA
>JAJKFI010000116.1:329175-341497 GCA_029204185.1 Lerista edwardsae
TTTTTTTGGTGATATTTTTTGCAGAATGTCTTGATTAAAATAGAAAATTGTGATGTTATGTGTTTTTATCCAAATTTTTATGGCAAATTGTACAAACAGCGCAATAAATAAAAGTGAATGGCCCTACATAGGCAAGCAATCACTGGCGCACACACCCTAGCCTGAAATGACCTGCTCAAAAATTCCCAAGCTGCACTCTGGTTGCTGCTTGGAGCATCAAGTTCTACTTACTACTTCCACCTTCTATTAAAGTCACCCTGTGCACTTTGAACTATGAACAAGTGTGTTCGTAGTTTAAGTAAACTGCTTCCTGTTTCTGCCCCTCCTGATCCCTTGCTGAAAACTATTTGTGGATTCCTCAAAATTCTGCAAAAATAAAAAGTGGTGTTATTTTTGTGAAATTGATCCAAATTTGTGTCAAACTGTGTCAAAAATAAGCAAAAGCGGTGTAAATTCACAATTTAATCTAAATTTCATGTCGCTTGAGTAGAAATTCTTATTATTTAGTGTTCTGTGTTGATTACCGAAAAAAACATCCCTACTAATGACTCTTTGGGGTTTCTTAGCCCTACCTGAGGATGAACCTGGGGATTGAACCTGGGACTTTCTGCATGCAAGGCAGGTGTATTGTCACATACAGTTATATGCCCCCCCACCATAGTATTTCTTTGGTTTTCTCCTTCCTGCATTCCATTCTATTCCTCTTGAATTCTGATTTAATTCCAGTTTCTAAAATTAATTCCAGGACTACAGCATGGATAGTTTCAGTTCCTACAGTCTCGTTTATTTTCTCCTGGCTACATTACTAAGGGCGCGCACAATCCCAACCTGGCGTTAGGCTCGCACATGTCCCTTGAGCCAACTCAGGAGTTTCACAAACACACCATAAAGCGCTGACATTATACCACCTGTAGCACTAATAAACTTTTTAAAGCATTTATAATTTATAAAAGTGCCCCAGTGGAATAAAAACACATAACACCATTTTCTGCACTTTTCCTCAGTGGGGGAAAAAAAATGAAATCTTCAAAAACTAAAAGCATTTAAGAACATCTCTATTCATAAACATTAAGTATAGCTTGTTTAGCTGGCAAGCCTATGCAAAGTGCTTGTGAGTAAGCCCTACTGAACTCAAGCAGATTTCTGAATAAACAGGTATCGGCTTGCACTGTAACAGCAAGAGTACTTGTAAGGTGGGGAGACTGGAGACCTATCAGTCTCTCTGATGTCATTAATACCAATCATCATCACTTGAAAGATATGCACCAGAAAAATATGCCATGTATTAACAAAGTCCAGCCACTGCATAGTTACCTTAGCGCAGGAATCAGGTTAATAACTGATCTAAAAGTTCATCATGTTTAATGGATTTTTTTGAAAAGCAACAGATCAGAATAATCTGTCTCAGGAGGGAGAAGATCTTGACAGCTGCCTCTACTTCTCCAGAACTGGAATCAACCAACTCATCACTGCCCTCCTTCCTAGTTTCCTGCTGTAAGGGTGGTTGCTCTGATGATCATTGCCTTTCTCTCCCCTTCTCCCCCACTCTTTGGATCCTAACCTACATGCTTCCCTCTCCTTGGTACCTTTGTCTCAGTACCAACCTGTCTGTTGCATGTCCCTCTCTCTGGTTCAACAGAATACAGTGATGCAAATAGCTGTTGCCATGGGGATTCTGGCAGTGGCTTCTGTTGCTGGGGGAACCCCTCTGGACCAAATGCCTGGGCTGCATTCTGGGAATAGCCAAAGGGACATTAATCCAAGGAGAGCCCTGCTGAAGGTCCTGGACAACCAGATGCCTTTGAGAAGCCCACAAATAGCAGGGGAAAGTTCTCTCCCATTATCACCCACCAGCACCTGAAATTTAGTGGCATACTGCTCTAGCTGTTTTACAGCCATCTCAGTTAGTGGTTGTCAGCACAACTTGTGGCAATGAGTTCCACAAATTATGGATTGTAGCAAGGACTTCTTTTTGTCTATCCTAAATCTACTGCCAGTCGATTTCCATAGATCAGTGTTTCTCAGACTATGGGTTGGGACCCACTAGGTGGGTCACGAGCCAATTTCAGGTGGGTTGTATAGCATCAAGGGCAGCCATAATTGAAAATATGGGGAAATGGGACACATGAAAGAGGGAGGGATGTGTGGTTATTTTGTTTGTGTCAAGGTGGGAAATAGGGGTCATTCCTGACTCTTGGGTAAGCTACTCCCACTAAAGAATTTTTTTAAAAAATTAAGCCTTCCTCTTCCCCTCATATGAACATAAGAATAGCCCTGCTGGATCAGGCCCATCTAGTCCAGTGTCCTGTATCACACAGTGGCCCACCAGGTGCCTCAGGGAGCACACCAGACAACAATATGCCTGCATCCTGTTGCCACTGCCCTGCACCTGGCATTCTGAAGTAGCCAATTTCTAACATAAGTAGGTTGCACTATAGCCTATAGTGCACTATATATAGCACTATATATAGTGCTATATATATAGTGCTCTCTCTCTCTCTCTCTCTCTCTCTCTCTCTCTCTCTCTCTAGATAGATAGATAGATAGATAGATAGATAGATAGATAGATAGATAGATATAGCAAAATAGGTTGTCCTATAGCCCACGATGGACATTTCCTTCAGAAATCTTTCCAATTCCCTTTAAAGGCACCTAGGCCAGATGTCATCACCACCTCCTGTGGCAAGGAGTTCCACAGATTAATAGTCTCCCCTCCCCCATCAAAAGTAAGGGGACATTCCTTGCAGGTCAGGAGCCCTTTCTAAACCTTTTTGTGCCTCTGGGTGGCCTGTAGCCCAGATGGACTTTTCCTCCAGAAATCTGTCCAATCCCCTTTTAAAGGCACCTAGGCCCTCAACCCCCCTAGCCCCACCACCTGGAACTACCTACCTTCCTCCCACCATGTCTGCTGCTGCCATTGATCTGTAAAACAGCTTCTGGATCACCCACGAGGTCTTCTGGGTTGACACAGAAGCAATGGGGAAAAAAAATAAGCAAGCAAGCAAGCAAGCAAGCACACACCAAAGAGATTCAGGACTCAAGTCAAATTTGAGTCATGACTCTTTTCCAAGTCACTGTCTCCAAGACTCAAGCGAGGACTGCGCCAGTGATGTCTGTGACTTGAGATAACACAAGTAATGGAAAACGAGCATTTTTGCAACTTGAGCCAAGTTGTGACAACTTAAGTGCCCATCCCTGGAGGAAAGCTTCTTCTAAGTTGAGGGTGAAAAAAACCTGAAATTAAATCTGGAAAAGACAGAGGTTTCCTCATCAGGAGACCTCTTAACTCTATAATGGGGGTCCAGCCTGTTCTTAATAGGGTTATATTCTTCTTGAAGAAATAGGTTCACATTTTCCTGGAACCAGCCTTACTCTTGGATGTCCAGGTAGCAACTATGGCCTAGTGGGCTTTGCCTAATTTCAACTGGTGTGCCAAGTGCACCCATTTCTGGCTCAGATGGACTTGACCACAGTGACCCATGACTTACAGCCCGATCCTATCAGGCTAAGCCCACACGGTGTACACTCACAGGCAGCTCCGGGCATCACAAAGAATGCTGTAAGGCACTCTGGTGCCAGCAGTGAGAGTTTGGGGTCTCAGAGAGACCCTTACTGGCAGAAAGACCACCCTGGGGCAAGCCTTTTGGGGCCTCACAGATCTGGATTAAGACAGTAGCAAACGCAGCATATACTATGGGCCTGGCAATTTCAAGTGCCCCATGCTAGGGTAATCTACTCTACAGAGAAGCCAGCATCAAAGTAAACAGAAAGCAGTAGAAAGTGGTTTGCCGTACAGCCCAGCGAGGAGGGATAGTGTTAGGAAGAGGAGCAGAACCCCAATGGATACTGAGGTAGCACTGTATTTATCCCCCCACAGCAGGTAGCTGTGGACCAATCACCACCACCTGCCAAGAGCTGGGTAAGAATGTTCTAGAGGGCCAATTTGGCCCTCGGGCCAGGGTTTGGAGATCTCTGTTTCAAAATGACAGCAATTATCACTTTAGAAGTGTCATTTGAGAGAGAAGAGGTAATGCCTCTTCTTAGATTACTTTGGCTGCAACACATAATCCCAAAGCAAAGCATGCTGGCTTTCCTTTTGAACTATTTTCTCATGTTCAAATTTATGCAATTCAATCTATATATATAAAAATGGACGTGGGTATGTGGGTGGGTGTGTGGGTATGTATGTCCGTATGTTCTGAATAGGTTCCTCAATGCCTGGACCGATCGGCACGAAACTTGGCATGCATACACCTTGCAGCCTGGTGACAAACACTGCGGGGGTTAGACCCCCCTAGAGCCCCCAGGGGTGGGGGTCCGGGGGGGTCTCCACATCAAAACGGTCAGAAACGGCCAAAATTGGAGTCAAATCCACAGTTTCTGGGGTCGCCGAGATGAGCGGCGACGCTCCCGATGCAGTTGGGGTCTGGGTTTAGCCCCCCCCCCACGTGGGGGGCAGGAAGGGGTGCGAAACACAACATCCGCCATGCCCTGCTGGAACACCTGGACCGATTGGCACCAAACTCGGCATGCGGAAGCCTAGCAGCATGGCCACAAATTCTGCGGGGGTCGGGCCCCCCTAGCGCCCCCAGGGGTGGGGGTACATGGGGGTCACTGCGTGAAAATGGTCGAAAATGGCCAAAATCGGTGTCAAATCCATAGTTTCCGGGGTCGCCGGGACGAGTGGCGACGCTCCCGATGCCGTTGGAGTCTGGGTTCGGCCCCCCCTTGGCGTGGGGTGTGAGAAGGGGGGCGAAACAAAACGTCCACCATGCCCTGCTGGAACACCTGGACCGATCGACATGAAACCTGGCACGCATACACCTTGCGGCCTGACAACAAACACTGCGGCAGTCAGACCCCCCTGGTGCCCCCGGGGGTGGGGGTCTGCGGGGGTCCCCAAGTTAAAATGGTCAAAAACGGCCAAAATCGACGTCGAATCCATAGTTTCCGGGGTTGCCGGAGCGAGCGGCAATGCTCCTGACACCGTCGGAGTCCGGGTTCACCCCCCCTCGGTATGGGGTGCGAGAGGGGGTGCAAGACACAATATCCGCCATGCCCTGCTGGAACGCCTGGAGCAACGCGCACCAAACTCGGCATGCGAGTGCCTTGCAGCCTGGCGACAAACACTGTGGGGGTCACGGCCCCCTACCGCCCCCGGGGGTGGGGGGCCCCCGGGGCCTCCGCATGAAAACGGTCAAAAACGGACAAAATCGTCATTGTTTCTGTAGTTTCTGGGGTCACTGAGGCGAGCAGTGACGCTCCCGACGCTGTGCGAGTTCAGGTTCGCCCACCCTCGGTGTTGGGGGCAGGAAGGGGTGCGAAACACTACATCTGCCATGCCCTGCTGGCACGCCTGGACCGATCGACACGAAACCTGGCACGCATACACCTTGCGGCCTGGCGACGACCACTATGGGAGTCAGACCCCCTTAGTGCCCCCGGGGGCGCGCGGGGGTCTCCGCATGACGATGGTCGAAAACGGCTGAAATCGGCGTCGCCTCCGTACTTTCCGGGGTCGCTGAGACGAGCGGCGACGCTCCCGACACAGTTGGAGTCCGGGTTCAGGCCCCCCTCGATGTGGGGGGCAAGAAGGGGTGCAAAACAAAATGTCCGCCAGGCCGTGCTGGAATGATCCGCACCAAACCTGGCATGTGCGTGCCTTGCACCCTGACGACAAATACTGCGGGGGTCAGGCCCCCCCAGTGCCCCCGGGGGTAGGGGTGCGCAGGGGGCCTGAAGTGAAGACGGCCAAACACGGGAGAAATTGGCATCGAGTCCATAGTTTCCAGGGTCGCTTCAGCGGCCAGTGACGTTCCTGACGCAGTTCGCGTCCGGGTTCGGCCCCCGTTGGCGTGGGGAGCGAGAAGGGGTGCAAAACCCGTAAACTCTGGACGATCATTGTCTTACCCGGGCAACGCCGGTTAACAAAAAGCTAGTAATTTGCTAAATTTCATTCACTTAAAACAAAAAACAAAAAACAGGGGTACTCCTACTAATATGTAAAAATAGGGCCAGAGATTTATCAGTGGATTTATTAGAGATTTATCAGTGGATTTATCAGTGAAAAATCAAAGCAGTCTCTTGTAAACAGGGATTGTGGATTCTTACCGTGTTGCAAAGAAATTGAGAGCGAAGAAGAAGTCCGAGGACGCACAGAAATCCTCTATTTTGAGCACTATTGACATTCTGTTGTATGCATTGGTACATGGGTAGGATCCACAACTCCTTTACATTGCTTTTTCAGAAAAAGGATAACAGAGCCCATGGAGACTTTTTTTTCACTGCAGCAGACCTGCGTGTTTGTGTGTATGTTCCAGCATAACTCTGGAACGCCTGGAGCGATGTGCACAAAGCTTGGTATGCATATGCCTTGCAATCTGGAAAGAAATACTGTGGGGGTAAGACCCCCCTAGCACCCCCAGGGGTGGGGGTGTGAAGGGGGTGCCATGTAAAAATGATCGAAAACGGCCAATATTGGTGTCGAATCCATAGTTTTGGCCCCCATCGGCATGGGGGGTGAGAAAGGCTGAACAATAAAATGTCCAAAATGACCGACATTCGTGTCAAATCCATAGTTTTCGGGGTCGCTAAGCTGATGGGTGACAGTCCCGATGACATTTAAGCCCAAGTGTAGTCGAATAATAATAATAATAATAATAATAATAATAATAATAATAGTAGTAGTAGTAGTAGTAGTAGTAGTAGTAGTAGTAGTAGTAGTAGTAGTACTTGTATTTATATACCGCCTTTCTTAGGTCACCAGATTTCTCTAATGACTATAACTCAAGGCAGTTTACATAGGCAGACTTTATTCAGAAACCTGAAGGTTTTTACAATTTTTACAGAGATGTTCTATCTTTCAAGAAAACACATACAGATGGATCTTTCTGGATTTAGTCCTTCTTTCTGGCCACCTGTTTGTCTTCTTGCTGGCTGATAAATGGCTTCCCTGCTCCCACCAGAGAAGCGGCTAAATAGAATGAATAGAACTCTGTAGAACCTTCTGGAAATTTTTTAGAAATCATTAGGCCCTGGTCTTGGACTCCAATCAAATACTTGTCATGTTACCAGGCGTAGTCACTGAATAAAAGTCTATCGATACCGTAGTAGATGCCTATGAGGTCGTCCATTTCCCATCAGACTTCCTAAACTCACTTGATCCAGCTGGATTGCCACCACATCGTCTTTAACTTACGGTGGGATCTCCAATTATTTTACTACGGAACCTCGACCCGCCAAAACTTTGCAACGGCACCAAGCTGTGTGTCAAGAAGATGCTGGGTACTGTAATTGAAGCGACTATCTTAACAAGAAAGGGAGAGGGTGAAACAGTGTTTATCCCACGGATACCACTCATTCCGACGGATCTCCCTTTTAACTTTAAGAGATTGCAATGTCCAGTGAGACTTGCATTCTCGATCATGATCAACACGATCACAGACAACTTTATGTTGGTTGCTCAAGGGTGGGTTCACCCAAGAATTTATTTATTCTTGCTCCTGGAGGTGAAACTAAAAATGTTGTTTATAATCAAGTTTTGAGTTACATTAATATTATAGTGAATTTGTAAAAGATTTTACTTTATAATTTTTATGCTGTACTTATACTTTTAATTACCTGTACATAAAATTACTTCGATTTTACACTATAGATAGAATTCATTCCTTTTCCTGTCTAATAGAAGCTTGGGATACATAAATACCCGGGCAACTCTGGGTAAGGACAAGCTAGTCCTTCATAAAAGCCAAGATCACGACTCTCACTCTATAGGCCTTTATTAAAACCAGGGAAGAAGAGTTGAGAGCAATGACACTTTGCCTTGTGTCCACTAGATGTCGCTCTGTACAGGAATATAGCCAAAATGGCAAAACAAAACAAGAACAATACAAATAAAATGACAGGTTTAGAAAAGGTGGCAAAGAAAAAGGCAAAGGCAAAGCTCCTTTCTACAAAAATGGAAATTTGGGGTGGGAATTTGGCCTGCAGCGAGACTCAAGTCTTGTCTTGAGTCTCCATCCCCAAGACTCGCCTCGGGCATGAGTCCTAGTGGGTTCCTTTTTGCTGAGTCATTTTAACTTGAGTCACGAGTCTTTTGTGAAGTGGGTGGCATGGGTCAGGCACTACAGGGCATGGACCAAATGGGAGTAGGCAAGGCAGGAGGGGGAGGGATGGACAATGTGAGGGGACAGAAGCAGCAAGCGGGAGGCAGGGTTGCGCAGCAGCAGCAGGGAGGCTGACGTTATGAGCAATATGACCCAATCCTTTGCAGCTGTACTCAGAAGTACCATTGCGCTGAAGCGCCTTCCTCCCAGGTAACAATGGAGCCTTGAGCCTGTGGAGCCATGAGGTTGGAGGAAGATGTGTTCAGAGTTCTTAACACGCCTTCCTACCTCCCTGGGCTTCCCTACCTCCTCCCTGGGCTTCTCAGACTCCAGCCAATCCTAAGGCAAGAACCTCTTGGGCTCCTCCTTTGGCCCTCCTTTGTCTAAAGAAAAAAATCAGCCATCCCAGTGGTTTTCCTGGGGTTCTTTTCAGGAATGCTGCCCTTGTGCCCACAGCCTCCCATAGAGACCTTCTGAAGACCTTCTGAAGCCATTCGCAGCCATCCTGGCCATCAGAAGGTCTTCTATGGCCTTCTGGAGGCTGAAAATTGTGACTTCTGATTTTCAGCCAAACTTCCTCCAGAAGCCTCAAAACTAGGTCTCCTGGGAGGCCACATGTAGGTTACCTGACTCTCGCACGATAAATTGTATGTCTGATTTCTCAGGATTCTTCTTTTGTGATGGTTTTCCAATGCACAGGAGTGCACATGAGTGCGTAAGTCAAACCTAGCACAAAAATAATTGTGCAATCATTTGTTTATTGTCAATTTTTATTTTTATTTTTTTTAAAATACATTGAACAACAATATAAAACAGATACAAATGGAACGAAAGAAAACACAGAGAAAGAATGAGATAAATCCATTTATGAATCACAATGCAGTCCTAATGACAGTTTCTTCACGATGACTTAACTGGAGGGTTTTATCCATGTGCACTTTCTGGCCCAGTCCTATTCAGGGCATATGGATTTTGCAATCTGCTACCATGAGCTCTAATCTGCCGGTATAAAAGCTGCTTTGCTACAGCGCCCTTTGGAGTCAGTAAAGTCTTTGCACACACACCAGTGGCTCCTGAACACCTTGCTGGAGCAAGTAAGGTGATGACAGGGACATTTTGGGGGACAACCAAAGTGGGGACTGGGCCAAACCAGGGGCTGGAGGGGGAGGATCTCAACAGCAGCACATCAAAATCCTATCCTATCATTTTCCAGGCACAATGCCCCAAGACTCTTCCGACTTGCATCAGCAGGATGCAAGCATCTTGTTGTCTTGTGCCTCCCTGGTGGGCCGCTGTGAGATACAGGAAGCTGGACTAGATGGACCTTTGGCCTGATCTAGCAGGGCTCTTGTTCTTATGTAGGAGTAGGTCCATGGAAAGCCATTGGCAGCCAGCTGGCTTATGGGTAGATAAGTAAAACTCATTTTTAGTTCCCTTTCCCGGGGCGTCTGCTTGCCTCTTCCCATCATTTCATGCAGTGCAGGCTCCATTGGTGGTGGTGCCTCATGCAGGCTGGTGGGAAGAGGGATAGGATCGCGCTGTTTGTGACATAGGGAGAAAAGTGTGAATTCATTAACTGAAATTACAGCCAACCTCACATGCTCCAATTCCCAGATTAATGTCAGCAATGCTCCTATTTGAACTGGAAGGGAGTGCAGCCCTGAATGAAATGCTGAAACAATAAAAGAAGGGATTATGCAGGAAATCTGCCCACCCTTAACTGAGAAGTAGGTATCTGGAGGAAATAAAAAGGGATGGGGTTGCCTTGAGTTGAAAAATACTGTAGGTTTCAGGAAAAAAAGTCACGCCAGTCTTCAAGACAGGAGAAGCAATAGACAGTTATTAGGCAGGAGATAGACGTGTCATGGGAGCTTTGGAGACTGGGGGACTGTGAGTCAAGAGAGGAGGGGGCAGGAAGCCAACAAACCAGATGGAGGGGAGGATGGATGAATTTCACCCAAGCAGGCAACTCTTTGGGTCTTTATTATATTTGGCAGAGTCTTGTCTCTGTTAGAGAAGGGGAAATGTTATAAGGTTATGGTTCTCTCTGTTGTTATTCCCTTAACATACCTTCAGAATGGGAGCCAAAATGTTTTTCCCTCTCCCCATCCATTCTGAATATTCATTTAGCCAAGATGAATATTCAGAGAATGAATTTGCCAGGGTGAGATCTTCAGTGGGGAATTCATTAGAGGGCTGTAGCTCCGTGCTGGAGCTGATTATGATAACCCACTGAAGCAACATTTTACAATTGGCTTATGCAGATACAGGGATGGCAGTGAAGGAAAGCGCTGTTGGTGGGGCTTGCACGTGGGATCCTGAAACAGGGAATATGGGGGGTAGCTGAAGGAACACCTTCGGGTTTCCAAAATCTCTTTCTCTAGGCTCTCCAACTAAAACTGCAATCTATTTTACCGCAACTAAGCCTACGCGGGTGCATATAGAATAATCCTCTCTTCTCCTCCATCTCCCTTGTCTCTTCCTCTGTTGTTGCTCTTAGATCTATTTCAGATTGTGAGCATCTTTGGATAGGTACCTTCTTATTTTCTGTTGTAAAATGCCACGCACGTTGATAGCACTATAATGATGACACTGAACAATAGCAGCAGCAGCAGCAGCAGCAACAGCAATTTAATAGGTGATTAACTTATAAAATACCTTCTGATTGGCTAAACAAGTTCTGTTTAGAAAAAGCATTCCTCTTTCTTGTATTCCTAGGAGGGGATATCACCTACGATGCTCATTACATAATGCATTTTTACTTTTATTGAGCTCTTGGCATATTGGTTGGCTCATCCATAAGGCTGATTGAGGGATTTGCCTCAGGTAGCAGACTAGTGGGGGAGGGTGCCCACCTCTGTCTGTCAACTCATAGCTGCTTCTTCCCTTCTTCCTACTGCCTGGATTGGAAAAGGATGAGGGGACAAAGAGGAAGACTACAGGCATGCGGTGGTATCTGCTGGGGCTCCTTTCCAGACACACACACACACACCCTGAAACTGTGGATACTGGGAAAGCCTTTTTCGATATAGGGGAACATCCGTGGTTTTGCTGCAACAAGGTAAAAAAAACGAGATTTGTTTAATGTTCCTCTATCTTTTCAATAGGTGTCCCAGTATCCATGGTATCCGTGGATAACTGAAACTGTGGATACCAAATCAGTGGATACCAGGGTACCCCTGTATAGTGATGAGAGAGAGAGAGAGAGAGAGAGAGAGAGAGAGAGAGTGTGTGTGTTCCAGAGATCCTTTAGCCCCCTCTCCCATTTTCCTCCTCCCCACACTTCCTTTTCTTCTGTGTCCCCCACTTCCAATTCAGGAAAAGGAAAAAGCAGAGACTGGCATCAGTGGTGCAAAATGTTGTCTTCCTTTCAATTTGGTGATGTGCCAGTCAGTGGAATTCCTAGAGAGGGGCAAAATGCTAAGTTTTGCAGGAGCCTGAGTTCATAGGTTAAGTGCCCCCACTCACCTTCACAGTCATTCATGGCCATGAAGGGGGCCCCACTTGACCCACGAGCTCAGGCTCCTGCAAAACCTAGCATTTTGCCCCTCTCTAGGAATTCCACTGACTGGCACATCACCAAAATGAAAGGAAGAAAACATTTTGCACCCCATCCCAGGCTCCAGAAGGTCCTGAGTCCAAGGGTTGATGTGTAGACTCCCCATACCACTTTTTAGCCTTACAATAATACTGTAGGTCAGTCTCAGTGACTAGCCCAAGATTATCCAGTATGCATCCTACCACCATAGGGATTTCAACCCAGATCCCCCTGCTCCCAGCCCAACACTCTTAATGGCTGCCTCAAGCTCCTTATCTTCCAGCTCTCCAGATTTTCCTTTTCACTGCTAGGAAAATTCCTGATGCTTCCTCATGCCAAGTGGTTGCTCTCCCAGCCCTTCCTCACTGCAGAGTCCTTTCATTTTTCTCTCGCCACAACTGGCAAATGTCAGAGCCAACCCTTGTCCTCAGCTGATTAGGGCAACTCATACACCAAGGACTCCCCTCCTATCCAACAGGTTGGCCCTCTCTACCAAGCAGCCTCTGTAATAGCAGATCCTTTACTGGACCACCAGGAGGCAGCACCATTTCATCCTACAATAGAAGTCACAAAAACTGCCAAAAGATAAAGCTTGTTGGTGTGGTATGTGTATAGAGAGAAAGCGATGATGATATTATTATTATTATTATTATTATTATTATTATTATTATTATTATTA
>JAJKFI010000116.1:341507-358776 GCA_029204185.1 Lerista edwardsae
TATTATTATTATTATTATTATTATTATTATTATTATTATTATTATTATTATTATTATTATTATTATTTTCCCCAGGAATGCATCAAATTGTAATTGTAGCTTTTTTCTGTTTGCCATAATTTTTGATGGTATTGAAAAATCCCTGATTCATGTTTTTGTCATTTCCTTGAGAAACTGTTTGCAAATCCGCTTGCATTGCCCACATTTGCTCTCACTTCATTAACTTCATCTGCCCTCTGATGTCATAGCCAAATCTGATTAGTTGCAAAGTTTGTGACATCACCTGACTCATGGAGTTACTCACGACTATTCCTGGAAGCCCAGGCCTGAGTGCTCTTATTCTCGCTTAGGGTGCATTCCTAACTGTGCCCTGGGCTGATGCATGCTGCTTGCGTTGGCCAAAGGGCTGTTGCAAATGTGCCATGAACAAGGACTCCTGCCAACCCAGCCAAGCCACGGATGGCAGCAGGTAAGCTGCCCCCCCCCACTGGCCAAATTCAGAAGCACAGGGGCTTTGGAGGACAGAGAGGAAGTGGGAGGGGAGGTGGAACAGGGCAGAGTGAGTGTCCCATGGCGGTGCAGCCTAGGGAGGGAGGAGGAGCCAGGATTTGGCCATTAGATCCTAACCCTCCGCCCCTGGGCTACATGGTCCTTCTCTGGGCCGCTCAGACTTGTGCCTGCTGTTTAGCAGGCACAGGTCCATGCAGCCCCATCATGCTGCCTGGGACTTACCCCAGAGTAAGGGGACAAATGTTCCCTTGCCCCATGGTAAACTCCAGCTGCCTTCTACCCTGGACCACTGACTCCATCATCATATAGCTTCCTAGTGGCATAGCATCTGATACGCCCATGCCCTCTAACCTTGGTTCTCAGGTTGGCAAAAACTGGAAGTGCCTTTCTTAGGCCTCCAGGAGGTCTTCGGACACCCCCCTCAAGTGCCCGGTGCCTGGAGAAATGTACCCTCCCCCGGGCCTGCCTTAGTTATGCCACTGCATCTTCCAGGATTAATTGGGTTTCCTCTCCCCCCCTCCACACACACAGGAGTGAGCCTGAGGGGAAATTTGATTACCACAAAAAAGGGAAAAGGAAAAAAAAGTACAGCTGCTCATTCAGTATCTGCAGGGACCTAAGAGAAAGGCAGCTGATAGCGATCTTAATGGGTTCTCTGTGAAGCTTTGACTGTCATCCTGAAGGAGCTTTCGATTCTAGAGTCAGACCTGTTTTCCTTTTGGCCTTGGAGACGCATGGATGGCGTGGAACGGAGGCGGGAGGGTGAGGGTGATTTGGTTTGGCAATTGGAGCCAGATCTCAGCAGCGCCCCTGGGATTTATTCACCCAGGTCCACGATGAAGAGTGCCAGTTCTAACTCTAACTGACATGATGTCATCACAGTCACTGTTCCACACACCCCTCAAGCAGTAGCCAATAGAGTTGAGAGGGAGCAGGGAAAAGTCACCAAATCAACCCCCGCCCTGACCTCAGGTGGGTTTGTGGCAGTGCTTGTGTAGAGATGGGCAGCGCAATCCTATGAACTGCACAGCATCGACGCAACGGGGGTTGCATTAACTCTGCGCTCTTAGCGCCGACACGGGGGTGCCAATAGGCCTGTTGCGCCCGCACAGCGCCTCCCTCGCGTCAGCCGAAGTTGGCCGGCATGAGGGAGGTGCCATGATGGGGCGGCTCGGGGATTGGCGGGAGGAGGACGAGAGGAAGGTGGGATGTGGGTGGGTCCAGGATGCGGCCATAAGGCTGAATCCTAGACCTGCTTGGGAGGCTGTGTGATCCTGATTCGGCCTGCGCGCTCTCCTCGGATCTGCGCCTGCTGTTTAGCTCCTGCTTCAGCCTCCTCTATGGTAAGGGAGCAAACGCTCCCTTGCCGTGGGGAGGCTCCAGCCTGTCCTAAGCAGCGCTAGGATATGGCGCTGGCCCGTTGGCCTCGCCAGTCCGGCGCTGCTTAGGATTGCGCCCTCAGGCCTGCAGCTTTTGATCAGTAGCCGGGGGCTAGGGAGGCCGGATGAGTTACATCCCACTGGAGGGGGTGCTTTGGCCAAGCCCCCTAATCTTCCGCAAGGCCCCTCCTATGCATCCTCCTGCTTGCCTCTGCCGTAGCATTCCCTCTGCTCTTTACTTTGCTTTCTGCCTTGCCTTCTCTTTCTTTCCTTCTGCCTTCCAGAAACTGCGTGCATGTTGTTGCCGTGTCTCCCTTTGCGCTTCCACGTCTTCCATTTGATCCGGAACAGCCATTTTCAATGGCACACTTTTGCTTCTCATGGCACACTGATCTCTGTGGTCTTCTCCGTTTTCTCCGCCCCTTTGTGATGTCACTTCTGGGAGACTCTTCTGGGTTCTGCAGCTCTGTTTTTAGGGCAACTGTCTGCAGTAACGAATTGCCTGGCCCTCTTTGGCGGTTCTATAAAGCACTGAAGGCTTCTCCAGAGAAAGGACAGAACCAACATCCTAATTGGCATCTAATCCTAATATATCAGGGGTGGCCAAACTTCCTTAACATAACATATTATAAACTTCAGATGTTTGAAGGCCACAAGAGAGATGTTTGAGAGCGGCAACATTTAAGAAACGTTTCAATTCTTCCAGCTATGTTCTCACCATGAACATTTATCCTGTGGACTCTCAGTTTATACCCGGTAAGTAATCATAAAGCTTGAACATGTATTTTGCCTTTTATATGAATTGTGATACAAAAAGGAGCTCAGGCAACATATTTCTGCCATATCTGGCACATTAAGCTCTTTGAGCCACCAATGAAGGTGAGCAGAAGGGGCTGCTTTACCCAGAAACACAGTCTCCTGCAAAACTTAGGAATGCTCCCCCCCGAAATGCCACTGTATGGTAGCTCAAAAGGAGCTCTAGAGCTTTGCAGGAACAACCCCTGAGTCTGTCTGGAGAGAACAGTACTCTGCTAGATCTTCTCAGCTTCCCTGCGGAGCTGCTCAAGGTCCTTCCCTTGTCAAAACTCAGGTCTGGATTCCTGCTCTGTCTGAACACTGGCTTGGCCAGAAACAGGAGATAAGCTCATGACCTACCAGCTTCAGTGTGGATGGGGACAGGACTGTAAATTAGGAACAGGGTCAATATCCAAATGAGGAGAAAGGGCTAGACTGTGGCCAGCACAAGACCTCTTGCTGACATGCCAAATACTGCCTCCCTTACCTGATGATGTGCCAGCCTCTGCTCCTCCCACTCTCCACTCTTCCAGCTCAGCACTCTCCTCCACATTTCCTCTTCCTCTCTGTTCCCCCTCCTTTTCCAATCCAGGGAGTGGGAGGGAGGAGGAGGAGGAGCAGTGGAGGCAAACTGGCAGACAGAGATGGGCTCCTCCCCCAATCTGTTGCCTCAGGCAATTGCTTCAGTTGGCCTCATGGATGGGCCGGCTGTGGTACAACTTGTATGTAGAAAAACAATATTGCAGGTAGAAGACTAGATTAAAAACATTTCCCCTGTGCTAGCTTTCTACCTAGGAGGGGTTTCAGCTGTCTTAAATGGTGTCTTAAGTGGTGCAGTCTGGAAGGTGACGTATCATCTTCTATTTCAACCTTCTCCCCGTCTTCTCTATTAAAGGTTCCTTAGAACACAACAGGGTGTGAGTTCTTCTCATTGATGAGCTGAAAGTTTTGCTCTCTCTCTCTCTCTCTCTCTCTCTCTCTCTCTCTCTCTCTCTCTGTATTTCTCTCCCCCCTCCCCCCCTCTCAAGTTCTTGGTGTGCTATTGCTGCAATCCTCCTGTTTTGCACATTGCTTGACACTGAGTTAGTAAGCGGAAAAAATTAATTGGGCTGGCAGGCTGCTGATCAGTAGAGATGAGGCAATAGGCTCAGGGACCCTGGTGGGCCGCCCTGTTCTGCCGGGATCACATGGCCAGCCCCAGCTCCATCTCTGCACAATCGAGGAAGAAGAACGGCCTGTAGCTTTCATCCTTTGGAATGAAGCGGGTCTCAAGGGGTTCAGAAGGTGGAGCTGGGGTCAGAACTGGAGTCTAAGCAGGAGCAGGGAGGCAGAGTTAAAAGTAACTGTGTGAGAGCTTCCTCTCTGGATTATGGGTGCCATCCCATACTATGGATAGGGTGCCATCTGGAGTACCTGTTAACCTTTTCATCCTGTCTCCCTGTCCCTGGATTGGGAAAAGAAGGGGGGACAGAGAGGAAGAGGAAATGTGGAGGGTGGGAGGAACAGAGGCTGGTGCATCATTGGGTAAGGGGGGCAGCATTTGGCTTTCTGACTCAGGAGGTCCTAGGCTGGCCCTTAGTTATAGTGAACGTTCAAACCTGCAATCCCTCTACCAATAGCTAAAGTAGTGTGGCCCAGGAAGGACTACACAACACCATCTACCACTGTGACACATTGGGCAGCCCAATCCTGAGCTGCCCGGCCATCACAGGCACAGAGGTAGCCAAACAGCTGGTGCAGCCAGGCAGCTGCTGGAGGCACCACGGGAGAAGGGGACGTTCGTTCCCTTCCCCCAGGTAAGCCCACAGGCCCACCAATGGTCTCCTTGCACCTGTGCCTACTATTTAGCTGGCGCAGACATGAAGGCCTCTATGTTGGGCCACGCAGCCTGACATGGAGGTCTGAATCTGGCAGCGAAGGTCACCGCCAGCCCCAAACATGCCCTGCCCTGCCCACCCCCACCCCCAGATCTGCTCTCCTGCCCCACCCAGAATTGGTGCAATGCCAACGACTGGTTCACTTGCCAGCCACCATTGCTGCGTCGCTACCTCTGGGCGTTGCGCTCCATGTTGCAGCAGTACAGGCGGCAAACCCTGACCAATCGTGCTGGATGTGGACGTTTGTGATACCAGCATGGGCGGTACAATCGTACTGCCTGCGGTGGAGGGCTCAAGTTGAGCCCTAAGTCAGGACAGAGTAGTAACGAAGGCCTCAACCAAAACCCAACCCTGCACTCAGGACAGTAAAACACAGCAATAGTGGCAACTAGAGCAAAAACCCAATGTAGGAACCGTTCAAAATCTGGAGGTTTGAGAAATTTCACCATTGAGAAATCAGGTGGCCCTGCAGATAAGTAAGTAGCAAACCGCTGACTAGATGCAATTATCTTGGCTGCAGTGCTGACACTCCAACCCTGGCTAGTTTTTACACCTGTTTTTGGCTGTCAAGCAGTGATTTCTCGCGAGAGGTCCACAAGACAGACTCTTGCCCCACACAGTGGACTGAACTTTCCTTGGAAGTAAATGACTTGTTTCCATGGGAACCAGGAACAGAAACTTTCCCCATCATCTTTGGGTTTTTATATACACCCCTCCCCAGTGGTGTCATCTAAATGATTTAAGAACAGGTACTCACTTTTGATTGGCACATGTTGGGACCCGCCCACCAGAAGTGACGTCATAAGCCAGAAGTGATGTCGTGGCAGGAAGTGACATGAAAAAAGACCTTTTTGAGGCCTCAGATGATTTTAAACTGACCCAACAGTTGCAACAGTATTCCGCAGCACCCCCAGAACATGTTAAGGAGGCCTGGCATCATGTTAAAACCCCGGAGCAACTCATTTTTCAGTGGCAAGGAAAGGAAAGGCTCCGCTCGCTGCCTGCCTGCCTGCCTGGCTCTGAGAACATGCAGGCAACTCAAACATGCAGGAAATTCAAACGTTGCAGACGGTGGAGTCGACGAGTGGGCGGGGCCAGCTGTAATCCTAGAAACCGGTACCCGCGTACCCCCGCGTACCCCCTGCATGACATCACTGGCCCCTCCCCCCAAAAAACTAGACAGACAGAGGGTGCAATCCTGGCCCTGACATTTAACTGACGCAGCATTGTTGCGTTGGCACCACGTCACTAGCACCAATGTGGGAGCACCAACCGGCACCCCCTCATCGGCGCTAGAGCTCCCAGGCCGATTCCAGCAGTAGAGCCGGCCTGGGTGCAGGGGCGGCTCAGCACCCATGAACTTGGCTGGCGCAGGGGCGGTTCTGGGCAGGGGGTGGGTGGTTTGGGTTGGGGGTGGGTCGGCACAGGCTTGGCATATCCAAGGCCTCGTCCCCAGGCTACATGGCCCTGATTTAGGCCACACGGCTGCTTTAGTTCTGTGCCCACGATTTGGTGGCGCAGATCCAAGGAACCTACAGCGGAGGCTGGAGCCTCCCCTGGTACAAGGGCACAAACTGCCCTTGCACCGGGGAAGATCCAGCGGCCTCCCAACCCATCAGCCTGCCTGCTCCAGCACAGCTTAGGATTGGGCTGGCTCTCTCTCTCTCTCTCTCTCTCTCTCTCTCTCTCTCTCTCTCTCACACACACACACACACACACACACACACACACACACACACACACACACATTTCAGCTGCAAGCGGCAAAGCACAGTTGGATAAGACAACAAGGTTAACAGGTACTCCAGTTGGCACCCCCAACCAGAGACGTCATCCAGGCGCGCCAGGAACCGGAACGCCCGGATGATTGACAGCCCTCCGCCCCTATGGCGGAGGGCAGCCACGCCTCCCTGCACCTCACAGCGCCCGAATCACTCTACTCCATTTCAGAGCGATTCAGGACGCAAGGGCGGGTGGGCCCAAGAGCAGCTCGCCTGTCCTTGGGAGAGGCGGCGCGGCCTGGGCCCATCCACAGAACTGGCGGAACGGCGTACCGGGCCATTCCGCCAGGATAACACCACTGCCCCCAACTATATGTACTTCCCACCCTTTTTCTCGCACCCTCATCACCACCCCTTGTTTGTTTGTTCTGAGGGTGTGGGCTGTGTTGTTCCCCTGAGCCACCCACTAAATCCAAAACCCTGATTCCTTTTCTTACAAGAAAAGCAGAAAATTAATGAAGGTGCAGGGAACAATGTGAAGAACTGAAATCCTTTCATCTCTGCAAAATCCAAGGGTATTTCTTGCCTATGTGGAAGTGAAGGATGTGGTTTTTATTCTTTTTTATTCTTTTTAATAGTCTTTTTCTCCCTCTCAGTGAAGGGGCCTGGGGACAGAGGTATGTTTTTGTCGAACTGGAGACCTTGGGAGAGCTTAGATGCAGAATAAAACGGCTGTTCCACCGTCGAGCCATTACTCGCCACTTCTGGTTCCGCAGTCAGAGGAGGAGGGCCAGATGCCAGGAAGGGGCCAACCAATTTATTCCGCAGCAGGTTGCCCCTAGCAAAGACAGTTCAGCAGTTCAAGCGGGGGCGAAGCATGTTCCAGACATTTTGGAGAAGAAAGCGGTGAGATTGGGCTATCAAAGAGTGCTGTTCTTTTGTCTGCCCACAATGACAATGGGCCCCAGAGCTTGTGCCTCAGGATGAAATCACTCCCAGTTTGGAAGGCATCAAAAGAGTGAGAGGTGTGGGTGCTTAGGCATGGTGGGCGGGGAAAACCGATACAGGCCTTGAGTATCCCTTATCCGGACTGCTTGGGACGGGAACAGTGATGTCATGCACCCACTACGCACCACTACGCGAGTACCGGTTCCTAGAAGTTGAGCTGGCCCCTGCTATTTAACCAGGGAACAGTTGAAGCAAAATATGTCTATACACATCTCTAGAAAGCAAAGCAATAGAAGTTAAATCAACACTAACCACAAGCTGAAGTTATTACAAACATGATCACATCCATGGCAACAATCATGACCTCACTTCTGGCTATGACCTCACTTCCGGTGGGTGGACCCCGACAAGTGCCAATCAAAAGTGAGTACCTGTTCCTAAATCATTTGGATGACACCACTGGACGGGAAGGTGTCCAGATTCTGGAATCATTGCATAACTATCCTGAGAAATGCTTCCTCTTGCTCTTTTCAATGTTCCCCATTTGGGTGTCTTCTGGCCTCTTTTTTCATTTTTTGACATTTTTCAGCAATGGCGCACAGAGCAGAGAATAGAACTTACAGTCTGTACATGGGAATGAGCACAAGAACTTTTTGTGTTCACACTATAGAAAGTTAAAAAAAAGTCTTGGCCAAAAATGGCTGGACTTCAGAATAGTCTGGATTGCAGCTATCCGGATGAAGGATCGTCTACCTGTATTTAAGAAAACTCTGGCTTTTTCCCCAGCTTGCAGATGTGCCAACTTTCTCTTCTGCCTGCTAGTCTTGTGGCTTGGTCAGCAGAACAATAAGGTGATGAGATTTCTGCAAGGTGCTTTATGTGGGTCTGCCCTTGGAAGCTGTTTTGAAATCACATTCCATGGCTTTCAGGACCGCCTATATGCAGATGACACCCGCCTCCATCTCTCCTCCCAAGAACTTCCTCCCTCCATTCAATCCCACATCTCCAAATGCTTCTCTGCTATTGATTTAGATGTAGATGTGTAGATGATTTGGCATTGTCATCTATTCAACATGTCCAAGATGGAGCATCTCGTCTTTTCTCCCAAGCCCTCCCCTCCTTCGTTGGCCTCACTGCTTTGGCTCCCATCCCCCAATGGCCTTAGTAATAAATGACCACCACCCCCAATTCCCACAGCATGTATGTGGACCATTTGCAGCACATCAGTGTGCCACAGCTCACTGATTGAAAAATCGATGCCTTAGTTCCTTATCTCTCTCCAGCACCTTGCTGTGAAATGCATTCACTTCCCCCTGTTCCTCTGCCCTGATCAGATGCTGCCCCTCCTTAAATCCCTAGACGGTCTCCCTGACTGCTTCTGGCTCCTGCATAGGCTTCTTGCCCACAACAGCCTTGCCCCCCTGCTCCTCTCATCTTTTCACAATCATATCCCAACAGATGACTGACCATTACCTTCATCTAGATCAGTGGCTCCCAACCTTTAAGAGCCAGTCGACCATCAAGGCAAAACTTGGAATCATCGTGGACTGCATGCAACCCCCCCACCCCCCTGCACACAAAAATACAATTCAGGGTGCAATCCTAAGCTGTGCTGGAACAGGAAGGCTGGCAGGCCTGCGCTGTATTCAGTGTAGTTTGGGAGCAGGCGTGAGCCTCCACGGGGCAAGGACATGTTTGGCCCCTTGCCCCAGGGTAGGTGGCAGCTGCCCCTAAGGGCTATTTGGTTCTGTTCTTGCTATATATCCACCCCTCCCCAGTCCTGCTCATCTCTTGGAACTCCCACCACTCTCCTTTCCACCTTCCCCCCGCCCAGAACCGCCACGGCGCCAGCCAAACTCAGCTGGTGCAGGAGCGGCACACCTAGGGCTTGTGGCAGCGCTGCAGCATCGACACAGGTGCCTGCATCAGCACCGCACTGGAAGCACTGGCGCAAACATGCTTTACAGCACCTGTGCGACAGCGCGCAGTCGGCACAAGAGGCTTGCGCCAGCCGGGGGAGGGGGATTGGATTGCACTGTAAATGTGTAGTAATTAGAGGAGATGTATTAGAGATGTGCTAGATTTATTATTTAGAGAGAAGATTGGTGGGTTGCTTCTTTTGTTGCCAACTGTGGCTGCAGGTTGTCCATCGTCTCTGGTGGTGGAATTCTCACTTGGCAAGACACTAGAAGGCTATCTCCTCCCTCCCACCCCCCACCCCGAGATCTTGCAGACCACTTTTCAGGATCTCATGGACTCACCATAATTGCCCTTGAAATCATCTTGGGGCTTCCTATGGATATAAAAAAGAAAAACAAAATCTCACCATCATGGACAAAAATAGTGGCCAGTGAAGAAGTTGCTTCCACTCCCTTAATGCTCACAACTCGACCCGAGAGACAGGCTCAGTGCCCTGCGCATATCCTGGCTAAATATAGATTCCACGTTCACAAGCTTTCTATCTCTGTTTACTAACTCCTGAATACAAGCAACAAGGGGAGGAGTATTGCCTTCAGTCCAGCTTGTGAGTTTCCTGGAAGCATCTGACTTGCCTGTGTTGGAACAGGCTGCTCAAGTAGATGAATGGTTTGCTCTGCTCTTGAAGGTTCGTAGGCAGGTGTACTGATGGCTATGTGCCATGCTAGCAAAATAGAACCTCCATGCACAGGTATAGTCTACCTGTGACTACTAAATGCTAGTAACAGGTGGAGTCTATTGATTTCATGCTGTGGGCTTCCTGGCGGCATCTGGTTGGCCACTGTTGGAAGAAGGATCGTAGCCTAGGTGAACAGCCCTGATCCAGAAAGGCTCCTTATTACTTATTCTTCTTATTACTATCCCACAAACACAAGTGGTGGAAACAGTTCTGCACTCTTCCAATAGGAGGCACTGCAGGGCTAGGCACAGAAGGTGGAAATGACACAGGTGTAAGGCACTTTCTCCGCTGCCCTTTCCCTGCTTTTGTAATCATCACACAGCAAAATGCCCCCTCTACTGACCTTTATCAAACATTGTCATTAATTCTGCTCTTCTCTCCTTTGCACCCTGCACTTGCCCAGCTTCCACCAATTATCCTGCTTCGGCTAATAATCTGCCAGATAATACACTTGTTAATTGGATGCCATAAAGCTATTTAGAATGTCATTTAAATTCTATGAATAAGGAAACAAAATCCTCCAGCTCTGTCAGGGCAAAAAGCCAGGGAATTAAATTGGAAAGGTTGAAAGGTGATCCTTGCTACAATCTCTTCCATAGGACCTCTTCATCTTGGACTGTATGGTGTCAATGAATGTATTTCTCCAGCTCCCCTTGGGTAGCTAATCCAGGAACTGCTTCAGAGTAGAAGGACCATTGATTGGTTGGGTAACCAATTGTGAGATCTGAGAAGTCAACAAACTCCAGATTCAGGCCAGCTCTGACCATTAGCCACCGGACTCTTCCACCTCCTCCCTTTAATCAACAGATCTTCTCAGACTCCGCCCCATTTGTGACCAGGTTCTGATTGTCTTTGCCCATTGGCCACCAGATTGACAGGCTTTGCCATTCAAAACTGGTTGGGCAGGTTCCACCCATGAATGACTAACACCCTACAATCAAAGTACCAAAATGCAATCATATAGACATAGTTTCACAATCACCATTATAGGCAGGCACTCAGGCAGGGCTCCATCTCTTAGAAAGCCCAGACCTGGGACAGAATCAAAAACTTAAAAAGACAAAGTTGGGTGGCTCCATGCAGAAGCCACCAGGGGGCTTGTGCTGCTGGAACTGGCAGCACAAGGCCCTGTACAGCAGCTCAAAAGCTGGGCCGCTGTTGTGCGCTGCTGGGATGCTGCTGCCAATGGAAAGAGCTACGCCACTTGCGCCAGCAGCTCTGGGAGGCTCCCCAGGCGCTAGTATGTTGGCAGCGGGGAGATTCAGAGGCATTTTGAGGTGGGGTGGAGGAGGGCAGGGGTGTGGAGCAGGCAAGATCTCAGCAGCAAACATGCACACTAGCTCTTATCCCCTATTTTTTGGCCTGCCCTGCCCCCTTAGACATGCCAGTTATATAGCTGGTGTGGGTCTGAGGAGACCTATGGACCATCAGGGGACCTATGCAGATGTAATTAAAAAATACCTCTGGCAGGCCTCCAGATTGCTCCCCCACCAGTGGACGCAGCATGCGTTGCCCCAAGGTGCAATCCTAACCTGGAGTTAGGCTGGCACAGTTAGGCCAGCAAAGTTTGGCTGGCACAAGGGACACTGTAAAGCGTGTTTGGACCATTCTCAGTCAGGGAGGATGGTGCACGTCTGTGCGCTGGCCTCTCTGACTCTGAGAGTGGCCCAAACATGCTTTTTGGTGTCTCTTGGGCCAGCCAAACTTTGCTGGCCTAACTCCAGGTTAGGATTGCACTCCCAGTATGGTTGTGTTAGCACCAATGGTGGGGGATAGGATTGGGCAATAGGTTCAGCTGGGCTCTACCCATTAAGTGGAGACATACAGGGACAGGACTTTGTGCCCTGCTTATGGGTTTGTTAGAGGCATTTGCCAGTTAGAAACAGGATGCTGGGCCAGATGGGTCTGTGGTCTGACTCCAAGAGGGCTCGCTTAAAGCTGTTGTGTAAACCAGCGAAAATAGAGGAGGCCACCTCCAAGGAGGCTGTCCTCCTAGCATATCTTGGATCTTAGGGTACGTGCTGACCCTCACTGGAGGATGCACCCCCAGTAGTGCCAGTGCCCAGACACATCAACAGATGGGCAGGTAGCATGAAGACCTCTGGAGTAAAGAAGAATCCTTTGGGAGAAATAGAAGATTCAGTACCTTCAGTCTTATTTTAGTCCCCAGCCAATTACCTGACCCGGCAAGCTAGCTGCCTCCGAGCTGATTAACACAGAGGTGTAAATTAGCTTCTTTGCTTATTGTCTGAATTTCCTCTCCATCTCATTTTATGTCGTTAAAAGCCATTTTATACTTCTGTGTCTTAGTTAATTCAAACCGCTGCATGAGCCTGTGCATGTGAGTATGTGTGTGTGTGTGTGTGGATGTGTTGTGAAAGACAAAAAGCAGGCAGAATTTTCTTAGTGTGCTTCGCCTCAGAACTGATTTATGGTTCCATGTGGCCGACAGGAATAATGAGAGAGGATCTCTGAGCACAAGCAGAATGCATTTTCCTCTCGCTGTCTCCAGGCTCATTGTAAGCACAGATCCAACCTTTTTATATACCAATTTTTGATCCACAAATAAGACTAAACACTGATGGCCACTGCAGATAAGAAGGACCCTGTTGATTGCTGGAAAAGGGAAAAACCCACATAACATCCCTTTACATTCCCTGTTCTAAAAATTGCTTTTCTAGGATGTCAAAACCAGTAGTGTAGCTGACAGGAGGTCACAGGGGTCAAAGGCCCCACAGGACCCAGCACACAGACGTGTGCCAACATCCCTGGCATCCTCCCTGACTCTGAGAGTGGCCCAAACGTGCTTCACAGTGGCCCTTGTGCCGGCCAAACTTTGCTGATCTAACTGTGCCTGCCTAACTCCAGGTTAGGATTGCACTCTAAATGACTTTGTGAAGAATGGAGCAGGTGAATAGGGAAAGTGAAATAAGCTAAATGGGACCTAGGAGCTTGACTTTACAATTACATGCAATTGCCTCCAGGTCCCCAGTACAGGTCCAATATTCCTGTTCCACATTTTGCAGGATCCAATTTCAGATTATTTCCTGTGATAATTTAAAAATATATATATAAATCACACTTAGCATTTAAATTGTGCATTTCAAGTTCTCAATGTGCTTGGCTGCCTTTGCTCACCAACCAGGGCATAGACCCAATTTTGTTTTCTGGCTGGACTCTAAGAAGAGCCCTCCTGGAGCAGATCCAAGGTCCATGTAATCACAACATCCTGCTTCCCATACTGGACAAGCAGATACCTCTACGAAGCCCATGAGGAAGGCAAGAATCTGCACCTGCTTCTCCTTCTTTCTAGCCCCTGGCATGTGGTGGCATGCTGCTTTCTGAACATGGAGGTTCTATTTTAATGGGAGGCCTGATAGCTCTGGATAGGCCACTTTGCATTCTGAGGCTTGCCAGATGAAGCTACCCAATTTGGCCGCTGGTCTGAGGCCCCAGGAGAGATTGCCAGAGGGGGACCATATCCTACCACAAAGGAACTTCAGTTCAAGTGGTAGAGCCCCCATGCTTTATAAAGATATAAAGATACAGTATATCTAGAACAGCGGTTCCCAAACTGTAGGTCTGGAACCCACCAGTGGGTCATGACCCAATTTTTGTTGGGTCACAAAATTGACAGAGCAGATTAGACTATGTGCACCGAGGGTTAAACAAGCTGCTACTTGGGAGAAGCTCTACTACTCAAAGCAGCGTTATAGCCATGCCCCTTGGCATGTATAAATCAGGCAGCAACTTCTAGGGCCTCTAAAAGGTTGGAGAACTGTTGATGTAGAAGGTTCAATCCTTTGTAGCATCTCCAGACAGGACAAGGAAAGACCATTTGTTGAAACCCCGTGCGAGCCACTGCCAGTCACAGCCCAATCCTATCTGAGCTGATGGCACCATGGTACAGCGCCACGGCAATGTCTGCCACAGTATCCCGCGGGGCCAAGGAGGCAGCCAGAGGCCTCCACATTGAGCTCAGGAATTCCCTATGGGCTTCAGTAGCTGGTGCAGATTCAAGTAGCCCATGTAGGGTTTTCAGGTGCAGGATGGGGCTAGGATGCAGCAGCTGCTGAGGCTGCCTTCCCCCCTCCCAGACCTGAACGTCCCCCCGGGCCACCCTGCCCGGGGGGGGGCCCCCCCCCCATTGCGTCACTTGGTACAGTTGTCACCCCTGCACTTCCCTGGTGTCACCACTGGTCTCAGTCCACTAATAATTGTGGTCACTGCCAGTTTTCCAGTTTCCAGTTATACCTTTGCATTTCCATGCTTGAGAAAGCCATGCCCATGCAACTTCTGTCCATTCTGCTGCCATTAAAAGTTCAGGAGCCCTGTTGGGAAAAACTGGTACAGCAGCACAGCAAAGGGTAAGTCACAAGTCATCTTTCTGCTATCTTACCTTTCTGTGAACAGAGAGATTTGGGCACATGAGAGGCTTGGAACAGGTGCCTCCACCATCCAAAGTCTGACACTGTTCTGTACCACTGTTCTGTAATTGTGTAACCCCCTCCACTTTAAAATGGATCTTTGTTTCCTGAAAGCACTTTTTTGGGTGGGACTGTCATGGCAAGTCAACATACCTGCACTGCTTTTCCCAGCAGGAAGATGTAAAGATGGGTGAAAGATTTTTGCCTGTAGAATTCTTGCCTGCCCATCAGCAATAGAGGCCACAACAGTAAAAAGATGGTGATCTTATTTCTCCACCCTTTGAAATCAGTTGTACTCCAGAAGTGCTTTCAATGGCAGTGATTTTCTTCATATGGCCCCTGCTTTTACCAGGCAAGAAAATAGCCCTGTCCCAAGGTTTGTGGTTTAAATGTCTTAATTGCACTCCCCTTCCCACACCTCGTACCCACGTTTCCTTTTCCTTTTTCTCCATTCTTCCATGATTACAAGCAAGGACATAATCAAGACCTCAATGAGTCTCTTGTTTGGAACTATCAAGGCCATTCATCCAACCCCTGGGACCTGAATTGGAATCTGATGGCTCCCACCCCAGCCGTTGCTATCCTGCTGTAGTCAGCTCTTGTTTCCCACTTTCCAGCCACTGGATTCAAAGACTAGAGCTCCCAATCATTCTTGTTCTTTTCTCCCTTCTGGTTTTCAGACAGACTTGTCACTGTGTGTGTGCATGCATGTGTGAATTGCCCAGTGGGATGAGCGATTCCCTCACTCCATTCCTTGATTGCTTTGGAATTTATTTATGTGCTACATCTCATTCTTCCATAATTCTGATTTCACAGGGAGACATTCTCCCAGGGAACTTTCTATTTATGCAATTGGCACATGCTTTAGAGCGCAATCCTAACCTGGAGTTAGGCTGGCACAGTTAGGTTAGCAAAGTTTGGCTGGCACAAGGGCCACCGTAGTGCATGTTTGGATCACTCTCGGTGTCAGGGAGGATGGCACACATCTGAGGGGTCCAAACATATTTTATGGTGTCCCTTTTGGCAGCCCAACCTTGCTGGCCTAACTGTGCTGGCCTAACTCTAGGTTAGGATTGTGCCCTCAATGTGTCACCGCTTTGGTTACTTTGCATCACCTCCTACCCCATGTTACACTTTCAAAAAACCCTGCAAAAATGCAATTGAATGTAATCTTATATATGATGACAGGATGCTTTTTGTGCTGTGTTTTACTGGTGCACCCTTAATAGTATGCGCTATTGAGCATTAGTGCAATATCACACCAAAACCCACCAAGAGCCTTGTGGAATCTTAAAGACTAACCATTGTACTTTAGTGAAATGTACTTTTGTGGTCTAGTAGAGTCCAGTTGTGGGAAAGGGTCCACTTGGATAGAGGCTGCGAACCATGTTTTGGACCAACTTGCAGCCTCTTTTCTCAGACATATTTTGGGGGTCCCCAATTTAATCAGATTACCCACGCTTATACTCGAATTAGGGATTCACTTCCCCTCCACCATTGCGTGGTCCCTTACTTTTAAGTTCTGGCTTCGTTTACATTTAAACATCTACCCTGAGTTCCTTCTAAACGAGTTACTAAAGGATTCTTATTTTTCCAAGTGGTCCCAACTTCTTGATTCTAAACTTTTATCACTGGACCTTTCCATTGAATGCAGACACTAGTCTTCATAGGGCCCATTCTATCATCCAATCTAAACTTTGGGAATCTGAATATAATCTACTTTCGTCCAAACTCAACCCCACTTGTTCCCCTCAGTTTTTTGGCCTCCTCCCTTCACTTGGTCACCCTCACAATTACTTCAATAAGTCGATTAACCCTTGCAAAAGAAGAGCGTATATGCTTGCGAGATTTAACATCTTCCCCTCAGCTGTTCACTTTGGTAGATTCTCCAATATCCCGCGCGACAGACAATTATGTCCTTTCTGTCTCATAGAACCTGCTACAGAGGCCCATATTTTACTTTGTTGCCCGGCCCATCAATCTCTTCGAGCCACCCTTCTAGATCCCTTTCTTTCTTCCCTTTCAGTACCTTTACTGATCTTTTATCTGTCCTTTTGAGTGACCACTCTGCTGCTACTACCAATGCAGTAGCAGATTTTTTGCATGCAGTTTCTAAGTCAAAGCCCCCTTTCGAACCCATTACCTCCCCCTTGCTTCCTGTTCCTTCCTTCAGTTCTGCTGCATGTTTTTTCGCTCAATAACATTGTCACTGTGTTGATTATTGTTATTGTTATTTTCTGTTTAATGCCAATAAAGGTCAAATGGAAATGGAAATGGGTCCACTATACAGTACCTTGAGTCCATTAAAATGTATGCAATGATAACTTTGCATACCTTTAGCATTCCATGAGATTTTATTGCTTTTGCTGGAAGAGACCAACGTGGCAACTCTTCTGAAACGTGGTGTAACACCGAAAAAATCTTGATGCAATTGTACACATGATTGCATCGAGATTGCTTCTGGTGATCAATGTACATTAAGAGAAGGAACTGAAAGCTGTGGCAAACCCTGCATGTGTGGCATTCTGCACAAAATTTAGAAACTGACAAGCCAGAACAATTGATTATTAATTACATCTTCACTGTTGTGAGCTGCTTTGAGGCTTTAAGTGAAATGCCGCGCATCGATGTAATATGTAAAAACAATGGAGGATTTATCTGGGCCATCAGTTCCATCAGTCATGGTAATTTGGCATTCCAAAGGAGAGAAATTTGGAAGCAAAGATTCAGAAGCATCCCTAGCAAGATACAGATACCTGAGCTAACACATGGAACAAACCATGCATGGGGTGCATGCTGGCTTGGAAGCTGCAGCTTCCTCACATCCTGACCGCACCAAGGCAGCATACAAATTGCAGCGAAAGTTTGCTGAAATCCAGACACTTCAGCTGAAGTGGAGGTTGCAGAATGAGAGAGAGAGAGAGAGAGAGAGAGAGAGAGAGAGAGAGAGAGAGAG
>JAJKFI010000116.1:366826-408425 GCA_029204185.1 Lerista edwardsae
GAGAGAGAGAGAGAGAGAGAGAGAGAGAGAGAGAGAGAGAGAGAGAGTCAATTCTCTTTATATGCGACCTCGCTATCTGCGACCTCACTTATCTATCAGGGGCAAAACTGCTACTTTCCTTTGTGGCTGTGCCTCTGTCCTCGTTATCCACTATGCAGAGACCTTCTGAAGGCTGCAGGAACTTCAGAATGGCACCTGTGATCAGCGCTGACCCCTTTAAAATGTCCAGCAGATGCCTCCGTTGGCCATGTTTTAAGGATCCATGCTGGTTGCAGGTGCCATTTTGAAGATTCGTACAGCCTCTGGAAAGTCTCTGCAGCAACCACTATCCATTATGTAATAATGAGGTAGGTAACACCTGTGTTTGCTCAAAATCCATTCTATGCCCAGTTTTCACCACATCTGTCTGTCTGTCTGTCTGTCGAGCAGTTCTCACAGTGCCATGGATTCCCTTCCATGGGACAACCTTTTGGCACTTCCTGCTGCCCTCTGCTGGTTTCCACTCTGCTGGATTCTTCTGACGGCAGATATGGTAACCCTTGCACCTAACCCCACCATCCCATAGGATCAATGGTTTGTTATCTGCAAATTTGCTGCCCACAAGGATTTTCAAGAACCTAACCGTAGCAAATGATGAGGATTGGCTGTAGATGACAAAGGAAAGCACTCTGAGTTTATTTTCATAAATAATGAAATATTACTGGGACAGGGGTCCAGTTGGGAGGATGATTCTACTAGAATCAAAGCTGGTGGGCTTGAAGGCAAGGTGTAAGTTGGCAGCTTCACCTGGAGTATGGAGTCGATGAACTGGTTTTGGTGGCTGCCAATGAGGACTGAGTCAGCCACAAGTTCTACGGTTGTTGTTTTCCCTCCAACAGGTGCCAGGCACAGTCAGAACCACATGCACTGCTCTGCATTATTCTGTGCAAACGATTGCTTCTCTTACTCATATATTTGCACACTTAATTCCTTCTTCACCTAGCTTTTAGTCCCAGCTGTCAAATGTCACAGGATCATGCCCCAAAATCACAGCCATCATGAAGCCAAGACATGTCCTTTTATCTCTTCTGCCAGGAATTAGCTTTAATTTCCCTTGATTAGGGCTGGCCTGCTGCTTGAATGCTTGGCCCACAACTTACAATATATCATTAGCTCTGTTTCCTTGTTGACCTCCAGATAAGCATCATTGCTGTGCTGCGAATAGCAGGTTCAATGGATGTTGACTACAAAACAAGAGACAAAATTTAAACAGGGAGCATTGGTGTCCAAGGGTCAAACTATGTTAAACAAGTATTTTTCCCTTCCATTATTGGTTTTATTTTTCTTTTGAAAACTGCACATTTGGTGGGTGGGAAGAACCATCAGATTCAGCACTACAGCATCATTTTTTTAACCCTTTCCTGCTGCACTGCAGTCCTGATGAAAATTACCCCATAGTGGTTCCCAAACATTTTTGCACTGGGACTCCCTTCTTTGGCATGACAACCTCTTGAGCTCCCCTAAAACAGGGGTTTTCAAACTGGGGCATTGTGACGCCCCAGCCTGGAAAGACTTGCATCTTTCCCCTTAAGGGGTGGGGACAGGGAATGGCAGCAACTCAATTGCCACGATCACATTGCTGCTGGCAACATAAAAGGGCTGGGAGGACTTACTGCTGCTCGCCCCAGCATCTATGAGGGTCGGGAAGCCCCATGCACCCCTCTGCAGGGCTCCCTGTGCATCCAAAAAGTTTTAGAAAGCTATCACGACCCACTTCTGGTTAACTGTGGGTTGCAATAGTTTTTTTGTGGGCGGTCCAGTAGGCCTGCCAGCCCAGGAGAGAGGTAAGTTCAGGATGCGGCTGTTAGGCAGCACCCAAGCCTCCATCCTCAGTCCGCACGGCCCCAATTTGGGCCACGCAGCTTCCTCAACTCTGCGCCTGCTATACAGCAGGCCTGCTATATAGGCCTGGGTGTGAATGTGCCCTTGCCCCAGGGAGGTTCCCCAGAGCACTGAAGCTATGCTGGATTTGGCACAGGCCTGTCAGCCTTGCTAACCCAGCGCAGTTTAGGATTGCGCTCTCAGAAAGAAAGAAAAAAGCCTATTTACAACCTAAAAAAGGTAAAGGTTTCCCCACGACGAATGGTCTAGTCGTGAGTCATGACCGACTGTAGGGGGCGGTGCTCATCTCCATTTCTAAGCCTGAAGAGCCGGCGTTTGTCCAAGGACAAGCTTCCGTGGTCATGTGGCCGGCATGACTATACTCTGTAGCACACGGGAAATGTAGCATACATTTCCATTTCCAGCCTGTTTTCTTCCAGCTATAAACACCTCCATTCCAGCTGGTCCTTGAGCTATTCAGAGGTCTTGGGACTCTGCCACAAGTGCCTGATTCTGACAAGGCAAGTCCCTCTGATAACTGGGGTCACACCTTATCGTATCAGGAATTGGGTTCTTCTGAATCGAGAGCCAGAATGGTATGATGGTTCTGGTGTTGGGTGGGTGTAGACATGGAAGATCTAGGATCAACTCCCCACTCAGCCATGAAGCTTCCTGGTTGATCTTGGGCCAGTCACTCTCAGCCTCCCCTACCTCACAGGGTGGTTGTGAGGACAAAAGGAGGGAAGGAACTGTGTACGCCACCCAGTGCTTTTTGCACTTAGGGCAACACTTGACGTCATGACACCATGCAGTATCATGACATCATTTTTGGGGTCTCAGCAGCCAACTGGGCGAAATTGCTTTGCCGGCTGCTGAGTGCACAAGTATGCCAATAGCTTCCCAACTGGGGAAGCTATTGGGGTGAACACAACGGTGCCCATCTTTCCTTTGGCACCCAGTGCTCTTGCCCTCTGTTGCCCCAGGGAAGATACACCTCTGCAGGGGCATAGCATGCCTTGACTGCACCAGGGGCAAGGCATGTGTTGTGCCCCCCACACTGTGACATCAAGACACCCCACATCATGATTCACATGCGGGTCCTCACTGCCATACCCAAGTAATTTCAAAATCACTTGGGCCATGGCAGCAAGCGCATCAGGCACTCCCATTGGCTTCCCAAGCCGGGAAGTGGCTGGAGGCATCTGGGTGCTCACTGCAGCTGATTGGACAAAGGCTCCCGGGCCATGATTGTGAATTGGATGTGGGGCTTCAATGCGTCTCTCCCTGGCTTCAGTTGAAGCCAGAGGAAGCGTGCTGAGGCCGACAGAGCCCCGCCTCCAAGGAGAACGCCTATGCGCAGGGTGCAGGGTGCTGCCAGCCTCCATTGAATTCTTAGGGGTGCAAAATTTTGCACTCTTAAGAATTTTGCACCCTGGGTGATGGCTCCCTTGCCCCCACCACACTATGCCTCTGCACCTTTGGCACCGTTTTGAGTTCCTTTGAGGAAGGGCGGTATAAAAATGTGAAAAATAAGTAAATGAAATAAATGTTGACTGTGCAGGCTCTGGAAAATTTACCATGGTCTTTCTACTTGGCCAGAGTGTACACCGAGTGCTGCTCTTATCTCGCTATCTAATGTCTCCAGTATTTCATTGATCCTGTGCCAAACCTCACCCTTTGAAAGAACAGTGCAAAAACCAAATGGGACAAGAGAAGAAAACACACCTGCCACAGTCCAACTCAGAGCAGGTGCTGGGCCATAAAATATGTGTCCGTATATATATAAATATATATTCCATATAAAGGAAGACATGTAGGCAGTGGTGTTATCCTACTGGTACGCTGGGCGGGACATCCGGGTGATCGGCAGCCCGCCTGTCACGTACCGCAGCGTTACGCCGTTTGCGTAACCAATTACGCTGCTTGCGTATGTTACACAAACAGCGTAACGCTGTGGTATGCGACGGGCGGGCTGCCGATCACCTGAATGTCCTGCCCAGTGTACCGGTAGGATAACACCACTGCATGTAGGGCCCAATCCTAGCCAACTTTCCAATGCTGGGGCAGCTGCAGTGCAGCACTGGGGAAAGGGAACAAATGTTCCCTTGCCTGGAGGAGGTCTCCCTGACTGCCTCCTGACTGCAAAATGCAGTACTTACCCCATTGGCATGGCTGCACTAGTGCTGGAAAGTTGGTTAGGATTGGCCACTTTGTCTGAGGGGGCTAATCCTGCTTTACTTGTGGAATTGGACATTTTCAGGTGGGGCTGAGCTCCTGAATTCCCTGCTCTCGGGAATCCGAACTGGTGGCACAGGGTCTGTTTTGCAGTGGAATTGGTTGGATCTGAATCAGGGGCGTAGCTAAAGAAGTAGAGGGGGATGCAATTGCACTGGGCAACAAGATTTAGGGGGGCAACAAGCTGAGCTTCACACTAGTGGCCAAAATGGTAAAAAAATAGAAACCTTTGATATGTATGAATAATACCATCGTATTATATATCACTGGAAAGGTAATTTAATGCAGAATGCAATGAAGCAAACCAGAGTGTAATATTTTTAGTCTATCAAAAGTTATGGCCAAAACTCCAGAAATCAGAACTACAACAGTGATGTCACTTCCTGTTGGAATGTCACTTCTGGGGCAACATTTTGCCCTCTGCGCTGGGCTACACTTTCATTAGCTACGCCCATGCCATGAATGTTCCCTGTAAGGGCCCAAACAATCCTTGACCCAGATGGAGGAAAAATGAGAGACAGTGCCAGGCCTACGGGTGCCCACCCAAAAGTGGTGTGCCAAATGCGGCCCTGCTTTTTTACCTGATGCACCAGCCCAAGCCTCTCCTCTGCACATCCTTTTCTGCTTCTTCCTGTTTCCAGTCCAGAAAGTGGGAAGTTGAGGTGGAGCAATGGTTGGATGGAGGTGGGTGCCCTGGCCAATCTGCTCATTCAGTTGGCCTCATGGATGGGCTGATCTTGGATGGTTCCACAGAGAAGCTATGCTTCTTTCCCTTTTAAAAAAAATTCCACCTACAGTATATTTCAGTTGAACCTATATTTTTATGCAATGGGCTTTTCCAGTAAGTTGCTAACAAGAAAGAGATGAGTTCTTTGAGGATGCCTGCTGCGTGCTGCTGTTCTCCCACTTTCAATAACCTCTGGCTTCTGTGGTTATGGCTGGCGTTGCCCCTACTGTTTCAAGAGGATTGAGTTATTTAATGAATTAATTTGAAGGCATTTTACTCCGCTCTTCCGTCGACAAGGTTCCTAGAGAAGCTTATATAAAATCAATTTAAGAAAAAAATGCAAATCGTGAAAACAATAAAAGTGTCTTTTGTCTTTAAATAGCCCATTTAAAGAGTTGGCGGGGTGCTAATGACACTGTGCCTTCCTGGCTTTGCTATTGTCTCCTCCTGCTGCTGCTGCTGACAAGGGAATTGGTGCTTTTACCTTCCACTGTGATAGGAAGAGGCAAGCCCAGCACTGGGGTAGGCAGTATTGGGCAGTAGCCAAGTGTCCAGGGCCCCCTTGGCCATCCATGAGCCCAGTTGAAGGGCCCAAGACCACCTCTGTGGGCCCCATGAGCACTGGCATAGCTAGTGAAAGTATAGCCCGGTGCAGAGGACAAAATGATGCCCCAGAAGTGATGTCACAACAGGAAGTGACATCAATTGTATTGTCATTTTCTTGGGGGTTTTTTGGCCATAACTTCTGATAGAAGATATGATACTTTGATTTGTTTCATTACATTCAGCGTTAAATTCCACATCAAATGGTATATAACATGATGGTATTATTCATATACACCAAGATTTTTACAGTTTTGGCCACTCGTGTCAAGCTCAGCTTGTTGCCCCCCTAAAGCTGTTGCCCAGTGCAGTTGCACCCCCCTGCACTTCTGTAGCTATGCATACGCCCCTGCCTCTGAGCCCATTGCCTTTGAGGGGAGGGGACGGAGCAGCTTTCCTGGGACTCACCCAAGTAGGACAGGGGCTTGTGGAGGGTCGTTTGTCATGGCATTGACTTAGTTGCTGGCTATAATCCTGCTGGCTTCTGTGGAGGGGGAAAGGGCCCAGGCCCTAGGAACAGTGTCACAGGGGCGTAGCCAGTAGTGTAGCCAGAGGAAGGGGCAGTGCGGTAAGTACTGCAGGCACAGCAATGCACTATAGAAGCTGCCCCTTCCAGTCGCCACTGGAGCCATTCCAGGCAGAGAGCTGAGCACCTGCATGTTACCATCGCTGCCTGGAATAGCTCCGATGGTGACCGGGAGGGGCTGCTTACATGGCGCATTGCGGCACCTGCAGTACTTAATGTGCCACTCCCCTCTGCCTATGCTACTGGGCGGGGCCCATGCTGCTGAAAGGACTCAAGCCCATGTCCGGCCACGCCCCCTGCAATCAACCCGATGTTGCAGCTGTGCCCCCAACCACTCATTAAGCATCCTCACTGTGTCTTGGACCACGAGGGATGGAGCAGCTTGAGCAGTACATCCTTCTTCTTCCTGCGTCCCATGTTATCATTCATATATCCTGCCTCAGAAGGAGCATTGGGAGCTGGGGCACCTGGGAATTTTCAAAAGGCAATGGGAAGAAGGCTAGACTGCTGCTTCAGCTCACCCCCTCCATCATCCATTAAGCCAGGGGAACTCTTACTAGGTGAAAACAACAGAGCCAGTGGATGTCATTCTCTTTCACACCACCCCTGCAGCAGGAGTGCACCACCAATGTATTTCTCAGGAAGCGGCCTGACCATGAAGGATGACTGCAGAGATCTGTAAATCATGGCGATTTACAAGGCAACCCTATACCTTTGCACCCTGAAGTAAGTCCCACTGTGTTGTGGGTTGGTGCGCATCCGTTCAAACTTCACAGCATTTGCCCTCTCCCAAAGCAGGCATGTCCGTAGCAAAGCTTGGGTGTCTTTGGATAGAGCCAAGACGACCATCATCCTAATTGATGCCCCCAGGCTCCTGCATTTTGCTCGGCTGCCAGGCAGCTCCCAACTGATGGAGCAGCAAACATTTCAAAACAAAGAGCCACGAGCAAAGGTGCATGGCAGAAATGTCAACACATATGGCAGGTGCTTGTGCTGGTCTCTTTCAACCTGTGAAAATGGCAACAGGCAGCCAGGTAACCTAAGAGCCCAGCAGGCACCACTCTCAAAATCTGTGAGAGCAGATTTTTCCCTCTCCCCAGGTGCCTACAAGTACGCCGGCGAGCAAAGCAGCTACAGAAGGTGGAGTGAAACGGCAGCGATTCTGCTGCTGGGAACAATGAGAGTAGATGAGAGCAGATGGCTCTTTTGCAACCGTTGGCTCTTTCCCAAGTCAGTACTCTTCAGTGCGGGGGAGATGCAGGGTCTGCGGTGCTCCCACGTAGTGCCATGGAACCACTCTGCTGCATGAGAACTTCATTCCAAACATGCTCAAAGCACACCAAGAACATAAGAACGTAAGAAGAGCCCAGCTGGATCATGTCACAGGCCTATCCAGTCCAGCTTCCTGTCTCTCACAGTGGCCCACCAGATGCCTCAGGGAGCACACAAGACTGCCAGAAATGTGTATCTTGTTGCCACTCCCCTGCATCTGGCATTCTGAGGTAAAATCCTGAGGGAAATATGAGGTAAATAAAACAGAATCATCTAAGAACATAAGAAGAGCCTGGCTGGATCAGGGCAAAGGTCCCTCTAGTCCAGCTTCCTGTCTCTCACAGTGGCCCACCAGAGGCCTCAGGGAGCACCCAAGACAACAACAAGATGCCTACATCCTGCTGCCTCTCCCTAGCACCTGGCTTGAAGTAGCCTACATCTAAACCCAGGAGGTTGTACATACCCATCACTGCCTGTAGCCTGCAATGGACTTTTCCTCCATGAACCTGTCTGATCTCCTTTTAAAGGCAACTAGGCCAGACGCCATCATCACCTCCTGTGGCAAGGAGATGGTGTGTGGCAAGGCACATAGTCACTGAACATGCACAGAGGGTATTTTCTTTCACTGCTGGCAGACCATGATCACTTCCCACATCCATGCACGTGCCTACTCTCCAGTAGAGAGAACCAACCAGATATCAGAACCCCAGAACAATTACTGAATGGAACGATCCCAGGCCACTCATCCCTAACCAACACTTGGAAATCACTGCCTTAAGAACACTTTCCTCCACTCCCAGGGCAGAGGGTGTAATTTTCTGTTAGGGTGGAATGGAGCAGTCCCATTCCTGAGTTACCCCAGGATCCCAGCATCTTCTGGTTGGCTTTGCTCCAAGTGGATTCTGGTCAGAAATCCAGATTCCAGAATGTCTGGATGGAACAAAGACATTGCAGCCCTGAAAATGCTTGCTGGGGGGTGGGGCAGGCAAGGTAAAGGTAAAGGTTTCCCCACAACCGAAGGGTCTAGTTGTGACCGACTGTAGGGGGCGGTGCTCATCTCCGTTTCAAAGCCTGTAGAGCCGGCATTTGTCCGAGGACAAGCTTCCGTGGTCATGTGGCTGGCATGACTCTAGGAATGCCGTCACCTTCCCACCGAAGTGGTCCCTATTAATCTACTTGCATTTTTAGGTGCTTTCGAACTGCTAGGTTGGCAGGAGCTGGGACAAGCAACGGAAGCTCACTCCGTCATGCAGTCTTGAACTCCCAACCTTGCAGTCGAAAGCCCAGCAACAGCGGATTAACTCGCTGTGCCACCACGTCCCTGGGGCAGGCAAACTGCACCCCCCCAGAAAAAACAACACCAGAGATCTTAAGGGCAAGAGTGTCTCCAGTGGTTTTTGCCCCCTACTGAGGCATCACTGTCTCCACTGGATTTCATAGCAGGACTCAAAGAGGGAGCATCCTCTGTGGAGTTGTATGAAAACAGTCAATCATGGGAGCTGCTTTATATCAGATTCCCTGGAGATTCATCCAGGCGACACCCCTTCACCATTTTGCCACTTATTGCAGAGCTCAAGGCCTGAGCAGAAATCCTTGGACTAACAAGTGATCTTGACTAAAGCCTAACGTTTGCTTGAAACCTTCCGAGGCTTGGTGATTGAAGGCAAGCATTGCTCCTTGAAACTCTCAATTCTGGATTCCAGGCAAAAATTAGACTCTGATCTACCAAATACTGGTCTGAAAAATATTTCTGAGACTACAGAATCAGGAAATGCACGACAGAATCCGGAAGCTCTGAATTCCATCAGCGTCTCTAGTGTCTATGTGTTTTTGATGTCCCAGTAGACCGTATCTTTGTGGTTTGTTTAGCTATCTTTTAATATATCATTAGGCTGTTTTCTTGCTGTGCAATAAAGAAATATTGATTGACTGATTGATTTCCAAGCGGGTGTCCACTTCGCCTTTTAGCGTTAGAAAAGCTAAATTCCTATTCTGTTATCACTCCTTACATCTGTCAAGGTCAAATCCCTACCAAGATGATTTTTGTGTGAATGTCAGGGTTGTTGGTTTTTTTAAGCGTGGAATTTAAAAAACTTTTAAATCCCCCTCACTCTGGATATAATATTCCAGGTTGCATCACCAGGCCTGATCAGAATGTGGACCCCTAAGCAGTAACATCTCTGGGGGGAGTGGAGTGCTAAGTTTGCAAGGAGGCTTACCTTGCTGTGTAAATCACTCCTCTCCCTCACCATTGTAGCCAGTCCTCATGGGGAAAGCAACACCTTGGCATTGCTTACTGGCTACGGCAGAAAGGGAGAGGAGCGATCTACACAACAAGGTAAGGCTCCTTGCAACACTTAGCATTCTGCCCCATGTAAGGACACTACTGCCTCTGAGCAATTATTCATCTGAACATGTGCAAAGTGTGTGTGTCTGCCACCTCCACTGCTACCTATTTGGCAGAGCATTTCTACCCCTTCAATTCAAAACTTCCCAAACCAAGCTCAGCCTGTATAGCCTATTCCACGCACAGACTGAGCCATTTCAACCACCAGCTTGTGTACCCACTGACTTCTTTTCGTGCCAGCTGCACGAAATAAAGTGCCACAATAAACTGCATCTTATGCCGCTTCTATTTTCGGGCCTCTGGGCTTCAGAGTCGTTGCTGGGAACAAACAGATCGCCTGAAAGAGAGCCGAGAGCTGGGGAGGCGAGAAGAGAGAAACGAGAGAGAGCCGACGCTTTTGCGCAGGATCTGTCCCATGCAATGGGGGGCCAGAAATCCAGCCTGCTGCGTTGCCTTGAATCCGCACTGTTTTGACAGCTCGAGGTGCAAACGGCTCCACTTAGAGACGACGCATGCCAGCCTCTGTGCTTCTCGGCTTCCCCCAAAGCTTTATCACTACCAGACGCTGTGTTTGCTTAATCATTGTTTTCATTTTGTGCTCCCTTTCCCAGTTGCTTAATTTGCCTTTAAGCGACATTAATATGGATAAATAATGCCACAGCGCTCGAAACTCTGGCTCGAGGGTCTGTTTCTTCATGCACGCTCAGCCCAGGCTTGCTCGCAGCTCTTTCTCTTTGAATCTCAATCCACATCCGTCACAGATGACTTCCCCTTCCCTCCTCGTTTGGAGCTCGCGCATCGCACTGGCTCACTTGTGCCCCATTCTGTTGTAGCGAAACCTCGACGAAGCACCAAGTTCTTCACAGAGGTTTCCCACACAATACTGTTTGACAGTAGGATAAGCTTTGTAAGACATAAGCTGCAAAAAAAGGGAGAGGTTTCCTGAACATCTCTAGCCTAGATGGGTATAGCTATTGTATTGTTACATGTACTTTCCACGTTTCTGACTTACGAGACACTCCGAGGGGTAGCATTACTCAGCTTCTAGCTTCTTGGAAGGAGAGAACATAAGAAGAGCTCTTCTGGATCAAGTCAAAGGCTCATCATCTAATCCAGCTTCCTGGATCTCACAGTGGCCCACCAGATGCCTCAGAGAGCATACAAGACAACAAGATACCTGTATCCTGTTGCCACCCCCTTTCACCAGGGATTCTGAGGTAGCCTGTGATGGACTTTTCCAGAAATCTGTTCAATCCCCTTTTAAAGGCATCTAAGCTGGATGCCATCACCACAGATTTCATTGCACACTGGGTAAAGAATTTTTTTTTGTCTGTTCTAACTCTCCTGACTCTAACTTGCTTTGAGTGGAGGTAACCCCTGCTTCTGGGGTTGTGTGAGATGGAACATAAGAACATAAGAACATAGGAAGAGCCCTGCTGGATCAGGCCAAAGGCCCATCTAGTCCAGCTTCCTGTATCTCACAGCGGCGCACCAGGTGCCTCAGGGAGGCATGAGACAACAAGATGCTTGCATCCTGTTGCCACTCCCTTGCACCCAGTACTCTGAAGTAGCCCACCACCAATGTAAGGAGGTTGCACAGTCCATCATTGCCTATAGCCCACGATGGACTTTTCTTCCAGAAATCTGTCCAGTCCCCTCTTAAAGGCATCAAGACCAGATGCCATCACCACCTCCTGTGGCAAAGAGTTCCACAGATTAACTACCCACTGGGTAAAAAAGTAAATACCCACTGGGTAAAAAGTAAATATGGAAAAGAATACCCCAGCGAGATAATTTAACTATAATGTCTTTATAGTATTTTACCAATATGCAGGTTGAGCATTAAATGGAAGTGCCAGCATATACATTCTTATAAGTAAGCAACAGTTACTGTACTGATCCCCAGATAGATACCCCTGAACCTACAGATGCTTCTGTCTGCAATTAGCTGTGTCTCTTCTTGCTTCTCCAATCAATCAATCTCTCTCTCTCTCTCTCTCTCAAAAAAAAAAAAAAAAAAAAAAAACCCCAAAAAACCCTCCAGTTTGTATTTTGGTCTCGCTTACAGTCTGATTAAACCGCCTTTTTTCATTCCTCCTTACATTCTCGCATAACTCTGCTGGGTCGAGAAGGATGTCATCTTTGATCACTTTCCCCCACTCAGAATGGCTGCTGCAGGACTCTCAACCACAAATCTTTCCCCCCACTTTCAGAGGCTTGTGGACTATCAGCAAATGATCTGCTTAAAAAAAGAGTTGGCCAACCAGAACCAATTACTTAAATAATGTAACGCTATAAGAATGTCTCTTCTGACTGGCAATGGAACTCTCCAGGGTCTCACCCACATCAGAGCTAAGAGGCAAAACATGAAATCTTATGCAACAGGTCTTCTCATTAAAATCTCGATCGTTGGAAATGTAGATGGTAGCTCACTTCTTGACCCAGTTTGTCACACAGGAACTTTGACAAAGCACTAACTTCTTCATAGAGGTTTCCTAAAGAACATTGTTGGGCAGTAAGATAAGCTTTGCAAGAGGTAAGCTGTGAATGGAGGACACCTTACCTGGACATTTCCTTGCCCAAATATGTGCAAAACTGATTGGTGAATATATGAACTTGTTTTTTCTCTAATCTGATTGGTGGTGGCTCCTCAGAGCCTCATCCACACAGAAACTAAAAGGCAACACATTTAAAGGGCAAGCGGGTGAGCAGAGCCTCTCTGACCAGCCAGCCCTTAAGCAGTGGCATCCCTACAGGGAGGGGGTGGAGCTCTAAGTTTTGCAAGGAGCCTTACCTTGCCATGAAAATCGCTCCTTTCACATGCTGTTTTAGCCAATCCTCACAAGGAAAAGCAATACCTTGGCATAGCTACCTATGGGGTGGGGGTTGCAGTGCCCCAAGTGCCATCTTCAGGGGGGTTGTGTCACCACTGAACCCCAAATTCTGAAAATCATGAGTTTATGGGCTAATATGGTCATGCTGTATACTGTTGGATGTGGAATTCCACTCAGAATTCAATGGAAAAAACTGGAGTGTAATATCTCTATTCTAGCAAAAGTTATGGCCAAGAAAGTAAAAACCCAAAATGTGAATGAATGAATGAATGAATGAATGAATGAATAATTTTGCCATTGGGGGCATGTAAAAAAATTAAGTAGCCCTGGGTGCAAAATGCCCTAGCTATGCTACTGGCATTGCTTACTGGCTATAGTGGCAAGAGAGAGGAGGGATTTACATGACAGGGTAAGGCTCCTTGCAAAACCTAGAGCCCCCCCCATGTAGGGACACCACTGCCCTTAAATACCAGGTGTTGGCTTCACTAGTGGTGGGGAGGTGAGTGGGCCAGAGGAGAGGCTCTGCTTGCCCTTTAAATGCGAGCAAAGCCAATGTTGGCTTTGCTCACATTTAAAACTGGGGCAGACGAGTTGGAGGTGGGGGTACTCAGAATGCCCCTTCCACATTGCCATCCTGGTCCATGTGACCCCCTGGAACCCCCGTCAGGCATGCCACTGCTGTGGACATGAGAGTTCTCTTGTACTTGTAACAGCCAATCTCAGCAAAAGCTCCATTATGCAGTCACCGCCTTGCAGTGGCCATAATTATCCATATGGAATGCATAATTATCAATTACCCATATGGGATGCAGTTTCATTGCAAGACAGCATGGGTAACAAAAATGGCAGGGCCGGCCCATCCATGAGGCCAACTGAACTGGTTGCCTCAGGCAGCAGATTGATGGGAAGGAATCCCTGTCTCTATCCACCTACTTGTCTCTATTTTCCTTCTCCAACCACTCCCTGGATTGGAAAACAGAGAACAGGAAAAAGAGGAAATGTGGAGGGGAAGAGAGTGTTGAGCTAGAACATTATTTCTTTGCCTACAAACCGCTTTGTGAACTTTTTGTTGAAAAGCGGTATATAAAGATTGATTGATTGATTGATTGATTGATTGATTGATTGATTGATTGATTGATTGATTGGGAGGAACAGAGGCTGGCACATCATTGGGCAAGGGGGCAGCATTTGGCAATATCAATGAAATAACTATGAATGAAAATGTCTCAAAATGAAAAAGGTCTTTTTGCACCCATCCATGACTCAGCAAAGTCATGGGAAAAATGGTTTGCTGACTGAATAGGTGGGCCAAGCTGTTTGCCCTCTGTGGGTCCTGCTGAGTGCAAGGTTGTGCTGCAAGCCAATTTCTTCCCTTCTTTCACAGATCTGCCTTCTGGGCCAGATTGTACAGTATTGGCCATGATGACAGCTGCCTGCTAATGTTCATTCTCCACACTGCTGTTGTGGCTAATTGGAGCCGTATTGCTGCGCTTGTTAGGATTAGAGATTACAGCAGTTTCACATGGCAATTGGACTGAACCGGGAAACAGCACAAGGGAAATTGGGAGAGAGATGCAAATAGAACTAAATTATAACCTCTCTGCAAGGAAGAAAACAGGGTATGGGGGGGAGAGGGAGAAAGTGGTGACTAGGTTGCTTTTTTTAAATTCATTGTATTTCAAATTAAAATGTTTGGGATTTTAAAGCCAAGCAAAACCGTGAACACCAATGCTTTTAACCAAATGAATCTGGTATCCTACAACTCATAGTGATCTGGGGCTATACCTGCACTTTATCATGCTTGGACTACCGGGGGTGGTGGTGCTGGACCCTGGAAGCATTAGGGGACACCTTAATAGCAGTGTATGACAGCCAGGGCTTGCTCCCATAGCCTCTGCGATAACTCAAGGTGCCATGGAAACAAGGTTCCCTATTGGCCAATGGGACTCGAAGTGGGATTGGAGGAAGAAGGAAGAGTACATGTTAGTATTGCATGGGCTTTCCTCCTTCTCCCACCCCATTGGCCAATCAACTTGCTCCCCAGAGATGCTCTACACACAGAAGATCTATGGAAAGCAAGCTAATTGGCCAGGGGAGTAGAAGAGGAATCACTTGTGTGAGTCTTTCATGGTCTCTTCTACCCATCCTCTGAAGGCAGTCTGCCAATGTTAGGAGCGTAGCTAAAGAAGTGCAGAGGGGGGGGGGGCAATTGCACTGGGCAACAAGCTTTAGCAGGGCAACAAGCTGAGCCAAAATTGTGAAAACCTTGGTATGTATAAATAATACCATCATGTTATATCTCACCAGAAAGGTAATTCAATGCAGGATGCAATGAAACAAACCAGAGTGTAATATTTTTACTCTATCAAACGTTATGACCAAAAAACCTGAAAACAAAAATACTTCTGTGACATCACTTCCTGTTCTGACATCACTTCTGGGACAGCATTTTGCCCTCTACATTTTCATTATCTATGCCCCTGGTCCACTTCACCTAGTTGGGGGGGGGGGTGAACCGGGGCAGACAAGCTCTGGCACCTTACTTCCTAGCTCCACTAGACCTGTGTCCACACCAAACCTGGACAACTGAATTGTGTGATTCAAGGGTGCCATCTTGGCTGTGGTTCCAGACTGTCCCTAAGCAATGTGCATCCTGTCAGCTGACTTTCAAGGGCCAATCCCTGTCTATCAGATTCCATAAAGCCCGATGTTGCATCGGCGCTAAGTGGGTGCTTGGATTGCACCCCTAATATCCCTGGTGGAATGCACAAGCACAGGACCAACCCAAAGGCACCTCTCCATGGTGCCTTCACTGTAATAGGTCTGGCATGTAGATTGTCGTTTTCCAGCCTGGAATGAGGAGACGTGTAAACCAGTCCAGTCGTGGCAAGGGTTAGGGCATGATTCTTACAGCAGAGAAGCCCTTTAGGGAAAATTGCCCTTTACCAGGGCCTGGAGCGCCTGCACAGGCAGCCACCTCTGCATTTCCTCTGCTTCCTGGTAAGCTTCTTGAGGACCTTTGCATAAGAACAAGGGTGGGACGTGACAGTGATGCCTATTTGGTGGTTGCGTTGTGGGTAGTCATATCATGTCCATGATCTGTGAGCCTTTCTGGGCCAGGCAGAGGATTGGGCATGTTGACCTGGAACCTGATGCTCAGAGCCCTGCTGACCCCCCCCCCCCCAACAGAGTGCGATTCTTCTTATCGGCTCCTCAAACGCACAATGTCGGCTCGCAAAGACCTTTAAATATCTGCACTGAAAGTCAGGCCACATTGATTGGACACGCAACACAGTTCTCAAACATTCCGCAACTGTTTTGGTATCGGAGACTCTCGGACATCGACATTCACAAAGCACACACAGAAAGAGAATCTGATTCTGTTTCAGATTTCGGTGAGGTCTCTTTCAAATCGGTGTCGGTAAGCCCTGACCAGCGCCCAGGGGGCAAACATGCCTCGAATCCCAACTGCCTGTTTGCGCGTATCTGTTCAGCAAGGAAAGAAACACGCAGCACATTTGAAATCAATAAGGAAGTCATACTCCTCCTTGAGCCTGAGACATTGTAAGGATGAGAATGACTGACAGCCGCTGAAAGAGCTGAAACGGAGGCTGGGTACTCTGGGATCATTCTCCTGCGAAATCAAGAACTGCTTATCATCCTCAAGCACTGCCAAACAGATGAAGGGAAGCTGTCAGGGGCTCCAGCGCAAGCCATGCCGTTGAACATGCTGTGCCCTGTGAAATACATTGCACAGAATGGAGCAAGAAAGATAGAGGGGATTATTCATTGTTGTGAGGAGCAATAACATGGGCAGAGGGGGATGGCGTGGTCAGTACTGCAGGTGCCACAACGCTAGGTGTAAGTGGCCCCTCACTATCAGAGCCATTCCAGGTAGCGACAGCAACATGCAGGTGCATTGCTGTCCCTGCCCGGAATGGTTCCAACAGCAGGTGGGAGAGGCTGCTTTCATGGAGCATTGTGGTGCCTGTAGTATTTACCGCACCATCCCCTGGCTATGCTATTGTTACCCACCAAGATCCTGCTTGGTGGGGCTGAGAGGACACATGGAGCTGGGCAGTGGTGTCATCTAAATGATTTAAGAACAGGTACTCACTTTTGATTGGCACGTGTTGGGACCCGCCCACCAGAAGTGACGTCATAAGCCAGAAGTGATGTCGTGGCAGGAAGTGACATGAAAAAAGCCCTTTTTGAGGCCTCAGATGATTTTAAACTGACCCAACAGTTGCAACAGTATTCCACAGCACCCCCAGAACAAGTGAAGGAGGCCTGGCATCATGTTAAAACCCCAGAGCAACTCATTTTTCAGTGGCAAGGAAAGGAAAGGCTCCGCTCGCTGCCTGCCTGCCTGCCTGGCTCTGAGAACATGCAGGCAACTCAAACATGCAGGAAATTCAAACGTTGCAGAGGGCGGAGTCGACGAGTGGGTGGGCGAATGGGCGGGGCCAGCTGTAATCCTAGAAACCGGTACTTGCATACCCCCGCGTACCCCCTGCATGACATCACTGGAGCTGGGGCTGCCATGGAGCTAGGAGCTCAGGTGAGCTGACAAGTGTACAGGGCATTCCACTACACTCCAAAGGCAAGTGGGAGGGAACACCTACATGACATTTGCAGTACTTACCACGTTCCCCCTCTCTGGGTACACTACTGGTTGGGAGTCTGTAAATGTGTTAGACAAAAGCTCAGGCCACATGTTAGCAGAGCCAAAGCTCAGAACACATGCCCCAGCATCTCCAGTGAAAAAGATATCAGGTGGCAAAGTGAGGGAATGTTTGCCTGAGACCCTGGGGAGCTGTAGCCAATCAGTACAGGCAATGGGAAATGACTGTAGTTCAGTGATACAGCCCCTGCTTTGCATGTGGGTTCAGTTCCTGGCATCTCCAAGCAGAACTAAGTGATTGGCCTGAGATATTGGAGAGCTGCTGCCAATCAGAGCTCAGCTACAGGGATCAATACTGAACAAGGGCAAGAGGTGTGATCTGGAGGTGAAGCCATTACCTTGACTGAGAAAGCTAACCAGGATCAGCTCAGGTTTTGCCTTGGATGGGAGACCAGAAGCCCCTGGCTACAGTAGAAGGAATGTGGATGGCAAGCAATGGACAACATCCTGAGCAGGGCTGGCTTTAAGCCAATGTGACCAATGTTGTCACATTGGGCCCCACGCGTCAGGGCTCCCTGCACCAGCAGGGTGAGCATATTGCCTATGCTGCAGCTGGGATCTCTATGGGTTGTAGGTCAATGGGGCAAGCACAGTGGCTTTACCTTTGACCCTCCCACCTGCCAACTGACTGGAAGCAGTTGGCTGTGACATCATCATATCACCACCAACTATTTCCAGGTGCCATATTTTGCACGTGGCACCACAAGCACTCTTCTTTGTGAGTGGAGGGCCCCGCAGGGAGGGTGGGCCCCCTGCAGAAATGCCCTACATTGGGCCCTGCTACTGCTAGAGCCGGCACTGATCCTGAGAACCAACCAGGGGTGGGCTTTGCATTTGCCTGTGAAAGCTTGGAAAGTACAAGAGCTATGCAGCTAGGAAGATGATTGTACCATGAAGGGAAATAACTGGAGAAATGGAGGATCCTATGAGAGCGCAACCAACCTTCCAGCACCGGAGTAAGAGCAACGCAGCTCCGAGGTAAGGGAACAAACATTCCCTTACCTTGAGGGGGCCTCCGTGACCACTATTCCACTGCAGGATGCAGAACATGCCCCATTGGCTCAGCTATGGCAGTCCTGAAAAGTGGATGAGGATTGTGCCATCAGTTTCTTTCGTAGAATGAAAATGGTAAAAACACAACTGTAAAACTGGGGTTTATGGTCCACTTGCCTTTGCAAACCACCTCGAGTCTGCGTGACCCAAGTTAACTAGTGTTCGACAAAGGCGGCATATAAATACTGTAATTAACAAATAAATATTCATCGGGAGACTAGAATTGCTCAGGGGTGGTGCATGTGCTTTGCAGTCAGAACATTCACTCCCTAACAGGCCTGGTGAATAGGATCTCTGGTAGCAGGTGGTGGGAAACTCTTTCTTTGCCCAAGAGTTTCAAGAGGCATATTAACCAGTGGCGTACCTGGGGCCAAATGCCCTTGGGTGCCACCACGCCCCCGCCCTGCCACCACCGCAGGCCGCCCCTTGCAGCAGCATGAGGCCAATCCCTGTGAGTGGCTTTGTGCCACTGCAAGGAGTACTCAGTTCCTCTGATAATCGGAGGAACGGAGCGCCCCTTGCAAGGGGCGCAAGGCCACGCGCAGGGAGCGACCTTGCGCTGTCGGAAGTGGCGCTCAGCTCCTCCGATTGTCGCAGGAACCAGTGCCACTTTCAGGAAGTAATTGCGGTGACGCAGTGATGTCACCGCAAAGACTTCTGGGGCGGGGGGGGCAGCCGACTGGGTGCTTGCCCCAGGGTGGGGAAGCCCCAGGCCCACCACTGATCAGAATGGGATGACATATCTGGCCATTCCTCTTGCTTTTCTGCCAATGTGCCCCAAAGAAGAAAGAGAGAAACCTAATCAGGCTGGTTTTTTTCCCCCTAGTCAGTTGGCAACCCAAAATGGAGGAAGAATGCAAACCTACACCTCCCTCTTCCCCCGAAGAAAAACACATGCTGCCAGGCACTCCGGGAGCCCTGTTTCACTTGATTAAGTTCTCACTGTGGCCGGTCAGCATTTAGCACAGCTAGTTACGAGATGAGCGAAAATGGCCATCGGAGTAGGAGGAAGTGGAGGATCTAATCAAGGTGCCCGAGAGAAACACCAGGCCTTGACGGGCTAATAGGTTCCCATAGCAACTTTTGACACAGTTGAGGGGACAGGGGGGTGGACGAGAGTGTGCAGTGAGGGGCGGATGAGTGGCTGGAAAATAAATAGAAGCGAGGAGGAAAAAGCCTGATGAACACGAAAAGAGCCACGCTGGGTCAGACCGGGGTCCAGGGGCGGCCCATCCATTAGGCGGGGTGACGTGGGTTGCATCGGTGGCAGATTGCAGGAGGGCGAGAGGATGGTGGTTTGGGGGTGCCCTTTACCCAAGCCTGCTGCCGCCATCGCCTCCTTCCAGCCTGCTGTGGATGAGCCTGCACTGATCTGTTTTCTGCCCACTAAAAGTGAGGAGAAAGTGGAGCACCCGCCTCCTAGCCTGGCTCTGGGAGTGGGTTCTTCAAACATGGAAGTGCAGGTTTGATTTACCTCACAAAACAGAGGAACTCCTGCACTTCTGACACTGAAGAAATTGAGGGCGCAATCCTAGCCTGGAGTTAGGCCGGCACAGTTAGGCCAGCAAAGTTTGGTCGGCACAAGGGGCACTGTAACGTATGTTTGGACCACTCTCGGAGTCAGAGAGGCCAGCCCACCGACATGCGCCATCCCCCCTGAATCCAAGAGTGGTCCAAATGTGTCTTTGTGCCAGCCAAACTTTGCTGGCCTAACTGCCAGCCTAACTCCAGGTTAGGATTGCGCTCTGAACCATACAAGGAGTATGGAAACTGGCTGCTTTTTTTAAAGGAAGGGGCAGACCCAAGGCAGCACCAGAGGACGTTTCTGGATGCAAATGTCTGTTTTTGTGAGGGGAGCCACTGGGAGTGCTGCCTAGTGGTTAGCACTCAACACTCCTCTATTTCAATAATCTACCAGGTCAGCAGCTGAATGGGGAGTAGAGAACAACTGTCACCATCCGAGACTGGAGAGACCAGGTTGAGGGGGGGGGCACATCTGAGAAAGATCTTCCCTCAGTTGTGAGAGGTGAGAGGATTCCCCTCCCAGGTGAACCCAGAGGGTTCTTGTTTAAAACCAGATCGTCATTGTGAACATGAGTAAACCAAGAGCAGGACAACCCACTCAGTCACCAGTGACTGTAGGCTAGGCATGCAAGGAGTCGAAATATAACCAGTCTATTAAAATTCTAAAGAAAGGAAAGTAAATAAAAAATAGGGGCAGGTGGTAGACTAATTGCAAGGAGGAACGAATAAAGCCAGCAGGCTTGGAAAATAACTTGGGCAATAACTCTTAGCAAAAAACTACCACCAGCAGCAGGTAATTAAAGATGAAATTATTCCTTAACGTGTCTAACAGCCCAATCCGATCCAGTGCCAGCACAGTTGGGTTGCAGGACCCATGCTGTATTCAGTAGTGTATTACAGCAGATGGGAGGTCTCCTCGGGGTAAGAGAACATTTGTTCCCTTGCCCCGTGTAGCGCCCCAGCCTGCTCCATGGAGTTAGTCAGATCTGCGATTAGCTTTTAAGTAACCAAGTGCCAGCACTCTCATTCAATAGGATTGGACTGGCCATCTGTTCCATACCTGATTCATACTTCAAGGTCTGCTTGAAGCAGGGGCATAGCTAAAGAAGTGCAGGGGGTGCAATTGCACCGGGCAAAAAGCTTAAGGGCTGGCAACAAACTGAGTTTGACATCAGCTGCCAAAAGGGTGAAAACCTTGGCATGTATGAATAATACCATCATGTTGTATATCATTGGAAAAGTAATTTCATACAGAATGCAATGAAACAAACAGGAGTGTAGTATCTTCATTCTATCAAAGGGTATTGCAAAAAAACAAACAAACCCCACCCCTGAAAATGAAAATGTAACTTATAAAAATCACTGGCTTAGATAACTTTTAAAGTGGACAAAAGAAAGAGGGGAACCATGCACACCACCCCAAGCATCTTGGAAGAAGGATAGTATTAAATTGTGAAAAATATGAATGAGTGAATGAATAATGTCATATGGGGGGATGTTCAAAATTTATGTGCCCCGAGTGACAAATGACATAAGTATGCCACTGTTGGTGGGTGACTGCAGGCTTGGGAGCAGCAGAAGGGGGCCCACTGCTGGGGGGGAGGATGTAGGTTCCCCCCATTTTTCAACTTTTTTAAAAGCCCAGGCATGCTGCCACTTCTGGAAATGATGTCATTTCTTGTTGTGATGTCACTTCTGGGGCACCATTTTGCCCTTGGCACCAGGCTACACTTTCGTAAGCTATGCCACTGGCTTGAAGAAATCCTCACATCTCTCTGATCCCCAAGAGGTGGGTGAAGACTCGGTCACATGCAGATGCTTTCTCTATGGGAGCCAAGCTGGGACATTCTCAAGCATCTTTGTTTTTGACCTTCACTTAGGTTTGATGATGTCATAGGGTCATCTGACTGGATGATGGGAACACATCCTGGCCACTCCATCCCACCACTCTACCTGGACAGGAGAAGTTGGCTGCCTACAGGTGGCGGGGGGGGGGGAGGACATACCATTCTCAGCAGGAGGTTTTTCTTGTGAGCATATGAAGCTGACTTCTACTTACTCCGATCATTGTTCCATCCAGCTCAATATTGCTACACTGACTGGCAGCACTTCTCTAGAGTTTCAAGCTGGGTATCCCAGCCCTAAGGTGGAGATACTGCCAGGAACTGAAACTTCATCATGCAAAGCAGTGATCTGAACTATGCTGATATTGACAGAGGGGAGCAAAAGCACCTCTGACAATATCAGCATTTTGCTACAAACATTCACAGGCAACCCCAGAGGTCTTATCAGCTTTGCCATCTTTGTCATCGATGTGACAAGCTGATGGAAAACAGATTTTTTTTTTCCATCTGTGGAACTCCCTCCCTAAGGAAGTCTGCCTGGTGTCATCTTCATTATTAATTCAGGTGCCATCCTTATGTCCAGGTTTTGATTTGCTCAAGCCTTTTGCAATTGTTTCATGCTGGAATTTTAAACTGCTTCTCAGCATCTTTTATTGCTTCTCTTTCTTCCTGCTGGGATTTGAGAATGCCATTCGTCTTTTATTGCTTTTAATGCTTCATTATTACATTGAAATTTTGGGTTGTTTTGTTAATCGTTTTGCATTTATTTTTCTAAGCTTCTCTGGGCATGATGGCAGAAGAGCAGCATAGAAAGCATATGAATACGTTAATTAAATTAAATGAAGAGTTCCTTCACCAGTTTTCATCTCCCAAGAGGGCATCTGAAACTGATGAGAGGCGGTTGGTAGCACCTACTTGTCATAGCCTGACAGACCCCTCCCATTAATATTTAGTTTTCCATGATGGACTAAACAACTAATATTTAGTTTCCATGATTCTATCCTATCACCAAAAGGGTAGGTGATACAAGAAGCTTCACAAGCCTTCCAGAAACTATTTCCCTATATTTTTAATGGATCTTTCACTCCAAATTTGGAGCAAGAGTTGCCAAAGCTATCTCTGATATAATTTAGAGGTCATTGGCGATAAATCTGAAATACTTTTCATCTGAATTTCTCCCCAAATTATGGAGTCCCAAATTACCTGGTCTTTTTTCTGAAGTGAAACTGACATTCGAAGAATCCTCCTCTGTTTCAATTTTTATTTCCCAATTTTGTACAGGGAACTTGTGCTAGGGGCATAGCTAACAAAAGTGTAGCCCAGTGCAGAGGGCAAAATGTTGTCCCGGAAGTGACATCACAACAGGAAATGACATCAAAGTTGTATTTATTTTTTCTCTGGGTTTTTGGCCATAACATTTGATAGAGTAAAGATCTTACACTCTGGTTTGTTTCATTGCATTCTGCATTAAATTACCTTTCCAATGATATATAACGATGGTATCATTCATATTTACCAAGGTTTTCACAATTTTGGCTATTACTGTCAAGCTCAGCTTGTTGCCCCCTAAAGCTTATTCCGTGGTGGAATTGCATCCCCCTGTACTTCTTTAGCTATGCCCCGACTTGTGCTATTTGCCACAGCTTTCAGTCCCTTCCCATTCAGTTCATTCATTCATGCCTGTTCTCTTCATTACCAATATCCAATATCTGTTAATTGCTAAAACACTAAGAAAAAGCAAACTTGTTGTGATCATATGGACAGTTGTATCAATAAGTTTTTTGTGTCCTGCATGACCAAGGTGCAGGAGTGCATATATATCAGTAGAACTGGGAGGATCCTCATGGAATAGTATTTACAGTCACAGCAAAATTGTGTGTGTGTTTTGCAGTACGTTATCTATGCATACGTGTGCATCAGAAACACCAAGGGGATAAACACATTAACTGAAAGCTGCAGAAAAGTATTTATGCTCTGATTCCTGAATTCATTTCAGCAATTCTCTGGGTCATGCTAGAATTCTGGAGAAATGCAATACAGCACAAAGGGAAATTGCAAAATATTTAATTGCAGGAAATCTGCTTATATCTAGAATCTAGACTAGGGGTGTCAAACTCGTTTCATACAGTGGGCCAAATAGCATTATCTGCTGAGGGCCAGAAGCAGTGGTGTCATTCAAATGATTTAGGAACAGGAACTCACTTTTGAGTTCAAATTCAAATGTTGGAAAAACACACACACACAAAAAAAAACCCGGAAGCAGCCATGGAGCCCATTAGGATCCGGAACGCCCGTTCTGGTCTGTTCCCCCTGAATGACATCACTGGCCAGAAGTGATGTCATTGCGCAGTAAGTGGTGTCACTGAGCACTTTTTTCCTCACTTAGGAACACATTCGCTGCGAACAGAAGAGAAAATAGGCAAATCTTAATCATAGTTTCAAGAAATGGGAGTGCCGAATTATCATGTGAGCTGCCCTTTCAGCAGTGACCCCTCTGCACAGCTCAGCAGCTGACAGCAGCTAATGGTGGTGCTGGGAGATCCCAGAGGCAGGATTAAGAGCTTCTGTGGGCCACATCTGGCCCCCCCGGGCCTTATGTTTGACACCCCTGGTCTAGACAACTACCTTGTCCCACAGCACTTTCCTTCCTTCTAACTCAAGCCATGAATACTGAGCAGGTGCTCTTAATCCTCCTCCTCCTCCTTATATTAAGTTGTAAATGTCTGGAATGATTGTGCAATCATTTACAGAATATAGAAACAGTACAGAATGCAAGAACAAGGTGTGCAGAAAAAGTAGAGTATGAACTTGAGTGTATGAAATGGGCAGCCCAATCCTAAACTGCGCTGTAATAGCCAGGCCGGCGCAGCTGGCCTGCATCCTAAGCATGTTAGGAGGCAGCAGCAGCTCAGCGCGGGGCAAGGGGATGTTTTCCTCTTGCCCCGAGGTAAGCCCCAGCCAACCCTATGGGGCTGCTCTGATCTGCACCTGCAGATTTAGAGGCACAGGTTCATGTGGCCAGGAGTGGCCTGAATTGGAGCTGCCCAGCCCAGGGACGGGGGTTAGGATATGGCCTAATGACGGTGTCCTGTCCCCGCCCCCATCCCTGCCTACAGCGCCGCCCCATTATGCCATTGGCACGCCTCTCGCGCCCTTGGCACCGGTCGGGCACAAGAGCGCTGTGCCGGCACCACACCAGTTTAGGATTGCGCTCTCAGCTTTCTGAGAATCTCAGCTTTTATTTAAAAGCTTCTAGCTCCAGTGACTCCAAAGATATGCTTGTGTGAGAGATGTTTGCCAGAAGCGCAGTAGCTGGGCAAGGGGGACTGAATAAGGCATGCCGAGTTTGGGGCAAGATGCACTTGGAATTACCCATTCACCACATGACAACAGCACACCAACCAGTACATAATTGATGCAAAATACTAGAGAGTTCTTATCATTGCCACAAACATGAAATGGGAATTGCATTTTAGGGTTTTTCCAAATGAGAAGCATTTTCCAGAGAACCCAAGTATTTATCATGGTACTTGTCATGTTATATGTTAGTCAAGTAACATTTCTCAGGTGGGAGGGGAGTTGGGCATCCCTAGGGTTGGCACCAACATTTTGTGCAAAATGAAAAGCAATGCAAATTCCAGGGCTCCTCGCAAGGTGAAATAATTGTCAGGGAAGCCAAATGAGAGGCCAAGTGGGGAGTGGGGAGAACCTCTGACCATCTCCGCATAAGTTAGAACAGTCATAGAACTTATGGTAGATTTCCCCCCCCCCCCGTTCAGAATTTGGATTGCCTTGGCTCAGAATTGTGTAGGGGCTGCCCAACCCAGAGGTGAAGCACTGCTTTGAGTGGCAGGTTGGGGGGGAAGTAGCAAACTGGCAGCGGCTGCCCCACAACCTCTGTGCTGCCACTCCTGGCCTGCCCAGCTGCTCCATCCTGCCACAGCCCCCTCTTCTTGGTCCCTGAGAAGATGGAAAGTGGCTTGGTGCTGGAGGAAGACCACAGTGGCCACAGTGGCAAAGCTGGAGGAGGAAGTAGATGCCATTGTGATCTACGTTATTCTCCCTCAATAACGTCGCTACTGGGGGCAGCATGGTAAAGTATTGGAGACAGGGCTGGCTCTAGATGTGGCGGGGCCCAATGTGGGGCATTCTCATGGGGCCCCTCACCCTCCCTGTGGGGCCCCACACACCAAGAAATGCACTTGTGGTGCTGCACATGGCACCTGGAAGTAGTTGGTGGTGACATGATGACATCACTGCCTATTGCTTCCTGGAGGCCCATTTTGAGCCAGTTAGAGGCAGGGGCTGTGGGAGGGCCTAAGGTAAAGCTATTCTGCTCGCCTCTCTGGCCTACAGCCCATAGAGATGTTGTCTGCAGCAACAGGCAAACTGCTCACTGCACTGGTATGAGCCCCCCCCCCCCAAAAAAAGTGCAGGGCCCAATGTGACGACATTGGTCACATTGGCTTAAAGCTGGCCCTGATTGGAGATGCCACAATGCATGGTGTATGCGGCCTCTCCCACTCGCCATCTGAGCCATTCTGGGCAGCAAAGGAAACGCAGTTGCTGTCACTGCCCAGAATGGCTCTGACAGTGAGTGGGAGGGGCCACGTCCACAGAATGTTGCAGTGTCTGCAATACTTCACCAAGCCGCCCCTCGTGTAGCAACACTGCTGCTTTCCTTCCAGTGCAGCGATGAGAAAGAAAAGGGTTGTTGCCACCACCACCACCACCTCCACTGTGCCTTCTCCACGTCTTCAGAACCGATGGAGCCGAGAACCAATCAATCAATCAATCAATCAATCAATCAATCAATCAATCAATCGGTACTTATATACCGCTTTTCAACACAAAGTTCACAAAGCAAGTTTACAGCCAAATAGTAATAATACTAGTTAAATGGCTCCCTGTCCCAAAGGGCTCACAATCTTAAAAAAAAAAAAAAGGCAGACCACCAGCAACAGCTACTAGAAAGACTGTGCAGGGGTGAAGAGGGACAATTACTCTCCGCCTGCTAAATATAAGAGAAACACCGCTTGAAAAAGTGCCTCTTGCCCAGTTAGCAGGGGTCCTGAAAGAGAAGATCCTGAAAGTGGAAACTCTTCTGCTCTCGGGATCCTCCCCTCCTCCCCAACCTGTTTTGAAGAAGTGGTGGAGGAAGTGAGGATTGGCAGGCATTCCATTTCCTGAAGGATGCTTCAGATGAACTGTGGCTGATTGAGACACCTGGGGAACCCAGCGCCACTGGCAGCGGGAACCCGAGATTAAGTTGAAGCAAGCGCGTCTCATTTCCGCCAGCAGCGAAGAGAGCATCGCCACTCCATCTCTGCAGAGCCGAGCGGCAGCAGGAGCAGGTTCCCAAGAGCGCTGACCTCCCTGTGGCACCGCGTCAAGAGCCTAACAATCTGTGGAAGCATCAAGCCATGCAAAACAAAAGGCAGCCGTCTATTAAACCGCTCGGAGCTTTGCATCAGCTTTCCGCTCTTTTCACGCTGCCTTAAGCATCCAAACAATTCGTTTTGATGATCTCGCTGAGTTGCTGGATTATATAGGCAGCTTGAATGGTTGGCCATGTGGAAAGTAGCTGGCATGAATCTCCAGGATTGGAACCTCAGAGGAATCCAGCAGGCAGTAAGGCGGGTGGATGAGTGAGTTGTTGTGTATTGTCCAGGAGGCCTCAGCATGAGAAAAGCCATGCGAGGCAATGGGGAAAAGAGTTTTCGCTTTCAGCAGAAACCTGTGTGAGTGGTTGGGCTTGTATGATCTCCTCAGAAGCAGGGCCAGATGATCCATGACCAAGGATGCAGCTCACCTTGAGGAGCAGGTGGAGCAGCAGAGTCAGGGTGCCCTTTGTTCAGAGTCTGCCATCGCCTCCCTTCATCCCACAGCAGACAGAGCCCATCAATCTACTCTCTTAACCCCATACTTTGCTCCTTCCTTTAAGGCAGCGTTCCTCAAACTGTGGATCGGGACCCACATGACCTGATGTCAGGTAGGTCGCAGAAAGCTGGGAGCCCCCATCTTAGAAGTTGTAGACTTCTTGCTACGTTCTTGTAGACTTATTCTTGCTACATTCCTTTTGTGAGTGTTAACAGTTTGCATCTTCAAGTGAAAGGTTTGTCTTTAATTTTGTTTTTAGTTCAGTGCTTTGGCATCATATTTTGTCCTAATCTTGTTTTCTGTCAGGGATGTTTCATGGCTGAGCAATCCAATTGCTGCAGTCCAAGAATGCCAGTGTTCATACCAAGAGTGTTGTTTAATTACTTCATGACAGCACTTCCTGATTGATGATGTCACTTCTGGCTATGACATCACTTCCATGTTAATGATATCACTTCTGGTGGGTCCCAACAAAAGTGCCATTCTGAAAAGTGGGTCCTGCTCTAAAATGTGTGAGAACCACTGTTTTAAGGGCACCATGCAAAGAAGGAGCGAGGTAAGGGGGTAGGGAAGTAGATTGCCGCTGCCCACTTGGCTTTTCTGGTCACGGGCTGCAGCAACCTGTTCCCCACACCCTCACCTCATTCCTTCCTTGGGCACCCTTAAAATAAAACAGGACTCACAGGACTTGCTGGCTGCTCCCAGTATGGCCTGCACTTGTTGGCGATAGAAGTAACTGTAAGCTAGAGTGAGGTAAGAGTCTGTGTTGGGTGGGTGAGTTCTTGAGGCAAACTTGGCAATGGGTCCAGAGTGGAGGATACCTCGGCAATCACTGCTCAGGGATCTGGACAGTCCTAAGTCCACATTAGAGACATGCCTCAGAGCAGGGCTGGCTTTAGGAGCAGCGGAGCCCAATGCAGGGCATTCCTGTGGGCCCCCCAGCCCTCCCTGTGGGACCCCCCCCACTCACCAAGAAGAGTGCTTGTGGTGCCATGTACAAAGTGTGGCACCCGGAAGTAGTTGGTGACATGATGATATCACTGCCTCTATGGGAAGCCCGTTTTTGGCTATTCAGAGGCAGGGGCAGGTGGGAGGGCCCAAAGTAAAGCTGCTCTGCTCGCCCCACTGACTTACAGCCCATAGAGATCCCGGCTGCAGCAACAGCTGATATGTTCAGTGCTCGTGCGGGCAGCGATAGGATCTACAAACGACCTGGGGGAACGCTGGGCGGGACTTCCACGGGGCTTCCACGTGATTGGCTGCCCATCTGCAGCGTTCTGCAGCTGTCCTGGCCTTGGGGGGGGGGGCTGCCCCCGGTTAGCGCGCCGCACCGCTGCTCGCCCAGGCACCCGGCGCAACCCTCTCCCGTCCTCCACAGCGAGCAGGAGCCTTCCCGAGGCCAGGGCAGCTGCGGATCGCCGCGGACAGGCTGCCAATCACCCGGATGTCCCGCCTAAGTCCCGCCCAGCATTCCCCCAGGTCGTTTGTAGATCCCATGCTGGGTGCTGGGCCCCCAAAGTGAGAGGCCCAATGTGATGGCATTGGTCACATTGGCTTAAGGCTGGCCCTGCCTCAGAGAAGCAGTGCTTGGCTTTTAATTCATCACTCTATGTTTTCATGCACTGGGCTGTTCCAATGGACTGCTAGCAGGAGCATCAAGGAAGATCTGATTTGTAACATGGCCATTTAGCCACTACATGACACCTGCTCTATTTAAAAATAAACCAACCTACCCCCCACCCCCCACCCCCACAGAACTCTTCCTCTCACTGGTTGTGGAAGTGCTCTTACCACCCAGGGCATCTCTACACCAGGCATCACTACAGCCTTTCCAGAGCGGCGGGGGTGTGGGGGGAGTAGGGAAGTCTCAACGGCAGATGGCAAAGGACCCCACAGCCAGCAGGCTGTAATAAAGAAGAGCCACGTTCATGTCTGATGGCTCTGTGAGGAATTGTAGGATTCAATTAACTTGTGTTTTCCTTGCAGTCACGCAGTGGGAGTCTTGAGTTGGTTCACAAAAAACAGGCACTCAGAGAGGGAAGACGAATGACAGCAATAAACAAACATAAAAAATGAAGCCTGTGTTCAAAGACAGGAAAGGAGAGGGGTTGGAGGACAGTTTAGCTGGCCTGCAAATACACAGGTGTGCACAATTATGGACACCACAGAGCCAAATGCACATTCTATGCAAACACATACACACAGGCAGACAGACAGCCATGTCAAGCCAGATCACCAACGCCTGCAGATCACCAACCAGATCACCAATGCCTGCAGAAAAGACCACCCTGGAAGGTTTTGCATCTGGGAACAGAGGACTGACATCCTAGAAGGATATATGCAAACAGCATGCAGTTGATGGGACAGATCATTCAGTGGTAAGATGGGGAGGAGAGGCCTTGGGGACACTAAGCCTTCGTGTAAGGAAGGGTGGGATGGGGTGATAGCTCCATCGCCACACACCTGCTTTGCAGGTAGAACGTCTCAGGCGCAAGCCCCGACAGCATCTCCATGCAGAGCTGGGAAAGATGCCTAGAAACCCTGGACAGCAGCTTTCAATCAATACAGATAATTCTGAGCTGCATAATTCTGAGCTGGCAAGGCAGCAGCATTGGCCCAAGTGCGCCTGGTCAAGACCCCACTGTGCGCCAGCCGAACTTGGCTGGTGCCCGAGCGGTTCTGGGCAGAGGGTGGGTGGGAGGGAGGAACTGGGCGGCTGCACCCAAGCCTCCGTCCCCAGGCTGGGTGACCCCGATTTGGGCCGCGCGATGTCCTCAGCTCTGTGCCTGCTAAATAGCAGGTGCAAATCCAAGGAACCCATAGGAGAGGCTGGAGCCGGGCAGGCCTGCTGGCCTTGCTGTGGAAAATGGAAAATGAAATATATGAGAGAGAGAGAGAGAGAGGCACCCTGTTGGTGTTCCACCTGAAGTGGTGACAGCCAGAGGGACCTGGGATGTTGGTAAGTGCGCTCCTGTTTTCACCCACAGAATGTTGGCAAGTCCCTCAGCGCTGCAATCACGCTTGGACTTGCACATGAACCCCCTGCGAGCTCAGGGGCCTCCAGCACAGCCTTGACCTTTCCCGAAGACGACAGGCGCGGAAAATAGCTCAGTCTAACAGGAGTATGGATCTAGCGCGAAGGACACAGGCTGAGAAAGCTCCTTGATGCAGAACCTCTCCGATCGCAAGCTAAGCAGCAGGGCAGCTGGCAGGGAGGTGGGTGTTAGGCCTGCTGGCGGCTTCCTGGGGAGTGAGCAGGCTCTTGTCAGGTGGCTCTTGGCTTGCATACAGGCCCCCCTCTGGCAGGTGCTGCTATTCGTGGAGACGGTGAGGCAGGAATTGGCATTCGTTCCGTCTTAGTCAGTCCCCCGATCGAAACACGTACAAAAAACTGTACAGCCTTGTTTTGAAGGATGAGAGCATCTTCCCCATCCTGTTGGGATTTTGTTCTGTCTGCATTCCCTTTCTCCTTAATTCCAGTTTAACTAGACTCCTGTGCAGACATTCTCGAATGGGCAACCACACACGGGACCATTTGTCTGGGAAGGAGAGACGTTTGTCCCCAAGGGAAGCCCCAAGTCTGGAGCATTGGAACCACGCCATCCCCCAATGCTCTATATTTGAAAATCCCCCAGACACAAGGCCATGCTTCATATTTGTTATAATATATAGTTTTCATTGAGGTTAGGACCTGGGGGTTACTTGGACTGCGCTGGCCTTGCTAACTCAGAGAGAGTGTTGCAAACGTGTTTTATGGTGCATTTACAACACTTCTGAGCTAGCACAAGGAACTTGAGTCAGTTAGGATTGCACCCTTAGTTATTTTAGAGTGCAATCCTAATCTAGAGTTAGGCCGGCACAGTTAGGCCAGCAAAGTTTGGCTGGCACAAGAGCCACCGTAAAGCATGTGTGGACCACTCTCAGAGTCAGGGAGGATGGCTCACATCTGTGTGCTGGCCGCTCTGATTCCAAACAGACCTTACTGTGTCCCTTGTGCCGGCCCAACTTTGCTGGCCTAACTTGGGCCGGCGTAACTCCAGGTTAGGACTGTGCCCTGAAACAGCTATGAAGGCTTGATTTGGCTAAAATTGGGGGAGTCAGGAATGGGAGTATAGATTTCATTTCCCTTATAATTTGAATACTGCACTAGAGTTAATTGAAGTGCATGGAGGTGCACTGAGCTGCACACAGTACAATTTTTCCAGGACTGAACTCTGCTGGAAATGACTGTCTGGCTAAAAGAATGGCAAGGAATACAATTGCAAGAAAGGAATTATTCTGAAATTCTCCTAATCTGAATCTCTCCCTAGATTTGTCATATTTCCAAAGTGGAACCAATAAGGAAAGCATCCTTTTTAACTTTCTGAATTTTGTTCAGAATGTCTTGTGTGTGCAGTACTGTCTACGCTTGGGCCAGCAGAGGGCTCCTTCATGTTTTCCTCTGAGGAGGTCCTCTGTTTGGGCATGCCTGAGTCCTGGCACAAGGCCAGATCAGTGATTCATGCAGAAATGCAGCAAGCAGACTCTTCTGTGAGTGACGTGATTTGTAGTCATGGGAGCTTTAATGTTTTAAATTACATTAAATTTAAAACATTAATGTAAACATTTAATGTAAGCCTCAGGTCTGGGGCATTGTTACAACAGTGAAAGGGGGATTTTTGCTTCAACTGCAAGCCTTTCTTCCAGTGGCTTAATTTCACCCAGTGAAACATCTATGATATTCTCTCCCTCCCTCCCTCCCTCTCAATGTGTGTTGTGCATGTGTGCATATGCACACGCACATGTATGCGCACACTAGTATAGCTTATCAACCTGGGGCTTCTTGTTTGCATTTATCCTTCAATAAAGACACAGACAAGGATCATTTTGGTAGCAAGGACCACTTTATTAACTATGTATTAACGAACTATAACAGCAGCAGGGGCTAATTCATGTTCGTGTGGGTTCTACTGGGGGAAAATGGAGCTGCTCATCTACTTCCCTCACTGTGTTTATGGGCGAAACCATCTGACTCCAAGCCATGGCAGGTCAAAAACCTGATGTACCCTTCAGAGTCACCCTGAAGGGTTGGGGCAGCTGGGAAGTGCTGGCCACCTGGGACATGCCCTAAGCGCACCTTTGCAAGTTCAAGTAAGAAGTCACATCACCGAGTCGGGTAAGCAAGCAGGAGCAGGAGTGGTTTAACCCTTGCCCTTTCCACCCCACGGTGGGCATCAAGATTATTTTACCTGCCCCAAACCTGCACGACACCTGCCTAAAGTGACCAGGGATTTTGTGTATTAATGCCACAGTCTGGGGTAGGTGGAAAAAAAACCTACCAGCTCATGTGCCAATCTGGATGATGGTAAACAAAAATTCTGATCCGGCCCCCATTATTATGGGGGCTAATCTTCAGAGGGTGGGCAGGCAGGGGATTGACTGGATTATCTTGGCAGAGCCTCTTGGCCCTGGCTCCGTGTCCCCTCCAACCTATCTCTCTCTCTCTCTCTCTCTCTCTCTCTCTCTCTCTCTCTATCTATCTATCTATCTATCTATCTATCTATCTATCTATCTATCTATGTGAAGAATTTATACCCCGCCTTTCCCATGCTGAAGCAAATGCCCAAGGCGGCTTACAGAGAACAGAATACAATGCAACCACAATAAGTAAAACACATAAAAACAACAACAACATTAAACATTCACAGAAACACAGACAAAATGGGAATGACAAAATACCAGAGGGACAGAGGGCAAACAGCCAACAATCAACCAAGGGCCAGATGAAATAGGAATTATTTCAGCCCTCCCCGAAAGGCCATGAGGGAGTGTGTAGTTCTTAGTTCTTCTGGTAGGGAGTTCCATATTTGTGGAGCCGTTACAGAGAAGGCTCGCCCCCAGGCTGCCATCCCATTAATTTGGGACAGAGGGGGCCAATCAGCTGGAGGGAGACCTCGGCTGTGGCCCATGCAGGGATGGGGCCAAATTCCGCGGCACGCCTAATGCGCACCAGCAATATTCTTTTCTGCCATATCCAGTTTGCCAGGGAATACTGTTACAGTCCATTACATTAATATCCAGCTGAGGTTACCACAGCACAGTTCCAACAACAGAGCAGGAGGACAGTTAGACACTATCACACCCAAGCTCCAGGTACATGGGAGAGGAGCCACAGTGCAGCTCGTGTTCATTGGAACTTGTCCTTTTGTTGGAGAGCATCCCAGCCGATTGATGTTCAGAGGCACTTATTTGACAGAATAAAGACATAATGCACTTCTAGTGCAGTTTAGCCCAGATCGATTAATTTGATTGCACTTTGAGTCAAAACATACAGACTTTCGAGCAATATGTTCATGAGTTATTGGCAGGTTTGGTGGCAGCTTGAATGACGCGCGCACGCACGCACGCACGCACACACACACACACACACACTGAAGAGACAATTTCTATCACTTTTAGAAACTTCCCAGGGAGTGGGCTTGATTCTGCCACCAAGATTTTCATTCATCCAAGGAATATCATGTCACAGAGAGAGAAAGGGTTTTAGGGCGCAGTCCTAACCAACTTTTCAGCACTGGGGTAAAGGCAATGCAGCTCCGAAGTAAGGAAACAAACGTTCCTTTTGGCCTCTGTGACTATTACACCACTATAGAATGCAGCATCTGCCCCATTGATACAGCTATGTCAGTGCTGGAAAGTGGGCTAGGATTGTGCCCTTAAACTTCTAATATCTACACATTCCTACGATGGGGGTGGGGGTGGGGGGGTGGGGTGGGGTGGGGTGGGGGTGGAAATGCTATGTTTTGCAGGAGCCTGAGCTCTGGTGTAAAGCAGCCCCTTCCCCTTGTCTCCAGAGCCATTCACAGCTTGGAGAGCAAAGCCTTGAAGCCAGCTCTCCAAATCACAAATGGCTTTGAAGGGAAGAGGGGCTACTTTACTCAAGAGCTCAGGCTCCTGCAAAGCATCCCCCCCCCCCAGGAACACCACTGTCTGTACTGCGCAATAATGAATTAGGGGCAATTGAGACCTCCCCTCTCTCATTCTCTCCTCTCCCCCCCCCCATCTAGCTTACATTGCGGAGGTTTCATGAGAATCAAAATAAGAAAACTCTGATGCCCTGAGCAACTTGGAAGAAACGTGCAATGCCAAAATGACGAATAATGATGTTATAAATATAGCAAGCAAGGTTTCATTCCAGATCACTAACCAAATGACAAAGAACAATAAAAGGCCTTTAAATGAATTAAAGAATGAAATTAAAGGGCCATTTCTCACAACCATTAGTCGCTTAATACGCCTCCCTGTTCAAAGGCACCTCTGAATACCAACAGTGATGGGAGGGGGAACAGGATGGGGGATGGGACCAAATGGAAGGTATTCAATGTCTTACATCCTTCCCAGAGGTCTTGGTCCATCCACTGGGGGAAATAGGATGCTACATTAGGCGAACCTTTGTTTCTAATTTTGCAGGGCTTTCTTGCTAAATAGCACTTCCACGTAGGGGAGCAGTCTACCTGGTGGTGGGAGCAAACAAGACAGGAGAGCTGTTGCTTTTGTGTCTTGCTTATCAGTTTCCCAGATAAGACATTCTGACCACTGCGGGAAGCAGAATCCTGAACTAGATGGACTTTTGAACCAGTCCAGCAGGTCATGCAGTACTTATGCTCTTTTCTATCTCCCGTTTTTCCATCCTTCCCAGCATCCAACATTGGCATTACTGCAGTACGGTTATCTTTGTTCTGGAGAATTCTTTCCTCCTCTTCCCCAAAAATGATACACGCACACCAAGTGTCTTTTTCCACTTCTTTCTTTTGACCACCAGGAAACAAGCTGCACAACTCCCCTTCTCCATCATCCTCATCCTTGGCAGTGTGTAACATAACAACTCCATCCCCCCCACTTAAAAAAAAAAATCAAATGATATTTTGATTATTATTTCGGTCAGGCAAAAAAAAAAAACCCGGCAAAGTTTCATCCCGTTGCTTAGCAACACATCCTGGGGCCTGGAGCCTTTGCAGACCTCGGTTTGCTATCTCCGATTGCTGGTTGGTAGGAAATACTTTTGAGGGGAGGGGAAGGTGAGAGGGGGGAATAGAGTGGGGGAAGGGTCCATCGGGAGGGATACAGTTGCTTATCTTCAGGCGCAGGAAGATGGAGAGCTGCAGAGTTGCCTGGACCTGTTTGGCAGCTTCCAAACGGCTGTTGCGTCACAACAAGCCAAACCGATGACCCCACTCAGCTCCTTCGTTCAAACTGATGTTTATAAATTAGGTTTTAAGAGGACTGCCCTGAATATTCATCCTTTTTTGTTGGTTATACTGCAGAACTTTAGGGATTTGTGGATTTTCTCAAAACTTTACGGATTTTTGGATTCCGTTCTGGAAATCATCTTCCAGTCCATTGTGTGCTGCATTCCAATCCTCCCTCCAGGGCTGGCTCCAGATCTCCCAGTACATGAGGTGGGGTGCCAAATGCTGCTCTCTCTGTCCCTGGAAATGTGCTTTTCCTGGCCCCCCCCCCCACTCCCTAGTTTGGAAAAAGAAGTGGTTTTTACAATGATTTTCACTGTTGGTTTTGTGTCAGAAGGAGCCTCAAAGAGCTGGAAAAGATGCCGAAAAGGACAACCAATAGACCAAGGGGCTGGACTGCTATCCCTGCACATGGAGCTTTTTAGCTTAGATAAAGAGATCTCCAAGGGAAGGGAGAGGAAGAAAGTCTTTGGCAGTGCTGAAAAAATGCCTCCTTTGTGCGTGTGTGTGTGTGTGTGTGTGTGTGTGTGTGTGTGTGTGTGTGTGTGTTTCAGAACTTCTTGTGAAAATGTTGCCTTATTCATTTTACATTGTCCTCATTTGCCATCTTATAGCCTGGCTGATCTGATCTGATCACTGGTTACCGTGTCTGTGGTTGCATTTCCTGATGACTTCTCTAGACCGCCGCTCTCTTCCACCACGCTCTTCCTTTTCCAATCCAGGGAGCAACAAGATGCAAGCGAGCGTCTCACTGGCCACAAGTAACCACCCTTGCCAACCTGCTGCACGAGGTGTCTGTTTCAGCTGTCCTCATGGATGGGCCACCCAAATTCCATTTAATGAGAAGAATATTCTCAAATGTATTCCAGAACTGAAGTACAGTCAATGTGCCCCTTTCCTCCACTTTTGTAACCCATGTGCATCAATTCTGGATTGATGAAACACTATAAGGAAATTGTATGTTACTGTGCACAGGTGAAACAGGTGAAACACCACACAAAAGGTGTCTTGAATGTACAATTGGACTCGGATGGTGTTTTTGCAGTGTTAATGTACATATGTACAAAGGAATGGAAAGGGATATAGAAGCAAACAATGAAGCAAAGGAATGGAAAATCCCAGCAAACTGCATGCACAGTGCTCCAGACAAAATTTGGAAAGAAAAAGCAAAACAATGGAAGATTCCTAGCACATCAATGTCACTTTGAAAACAGTGACAGGCAATTCTGAATGAACATCCAGGGGGAAAAATGGACAAAGAAAACATGAACCATTCTACAGTAAGGCAAAATTAACCATTTTATGTTGTCTGGTAGCATTGTTTACCTTGACTGCTTTTTTCTCCTGTCTGAACCAATTAGATGGAGCTTTTTAGCTCTAATTCTGATCCAATCAGGGATCATTTTGCAAAAGGATGATGTCACAATGCTGGGTTGGAAGTGATGACATCACCCCGCATCAGGAAATGCAACCACAGACATGGTAACCAGTGATCAGATCAGATCAATCAGGTTATATGATGGCAAATGAGGACAATGTAAAATGAATAAGGCAACATTTTCACAAGATGTTCTGAAATACAGACACACACATATACAAAGGAGGCATTTTTTCAGCACTGCCAAAGACTTTCTTCCTCTCCCTTCCCTTGGAGATCTCTTTATCTAAGCTAAAAAGCTCCATGTGCAGGGATAGCAGTCCAGCCCCTTGGTCTACTGGTTGTCCTTTTCGGCATCTTTTCCAGCTCTTTGAGGCTCCTTCTGACACAAAACTAACAGTGAAAATCATTGTAAAAACCACTTGTAAAAGGTGGAATGGAGGGAAGATATACATTATCTGTAAGAGTGGCAACCAAACCATAAAATATTGTGCAACAAGCCTCCATTCCCCAAGGAATGAATGAGAAGCCCTTGGATTTTGTTTTCTTTGGCTCAGACAAGAGCACACGGCAGCTTCATGATGCCCTTGTAATATCGGCTTATTTACAAATGTGCAGACAGAGGGATTGAGGAGCAAACGACGTCTTGGGCAAACAGGATGTCATTCTGCTAATCTTGTATCAGGTACCCAAAGTTGCCAGCTCCCAAAGATAAGAGTGGTAGAGCCCCTACTTTGCATCCAGATGCTCCCAAGTTCAATTTCTGGCAGCATCTCAAGAGCCGTTGCAGAGCCATTGCAGTCAGTGTCACCTGCAATCCTGAGCTTGGCGGCCCATGGAGTTCAGCTCAGCTGAAGATGGCTTCATAGAATCAGCGGAGATCTCTATTAGATGACCTCCCCACTGAGCAGAGAGATAGGGCACCCTGCCTGAGGAAACCCCCCAAAAAGGCATTATCCTAGGACAATCTCCCACCCAGGGAATCAGAAGAATTGGGACCGAATATGCTCCAACTGAACTCGTTCCTCTGATCTTTATTGCCAGAATTAAAACCTCTCATGGGGCTGCCATGTTCTCTACACACAAAGCATCAGGCGCTGTCTACAAATTGCTGGTGTAGCAGTTCCTTGGACCAGTGACTAGCTTTACCTTCCCCCTGGACAGGTCCTCTCCTGCTCAGCATGTGGGAGCTGTCCGCAGAAGGGTGTGGGCAGTGTGCAGGCTTGGAGCAACCCAGGGCCCGATCCTATCAGACACAGCACGGGCGGTACAAGTGTACTGCCAGCACTGCTGTCGTAAAGGTGCAATAAGTCACCTCCAGTGCAGGTGATGAGGCCTGACCACCAGCGTTGACCCAGCACTAGTCCTGTGCACCCGGAGGCACCCGCATGGAGCCATTGAGTGGTAAGTAAAAACACCACCAGCACTGGGGTGATTCCGGGGGGGGGGCAGGGGGCAGAATTAGTTGGGGGCAGGGGCAGAGCTCCCGGGTTCCAGATGGGACCAGCCTACACCACCAGATCCAGACCTCCGTGTCGGGCCACGCAACCTGACACAGAGGCCTTCCAGTCTGCACCGGCTAAAGAGCCATTGGCAGGTCTCTGGGCTTACCCGGGGAAGGGGACAGACATTCTCTTCTCCCAAGGCGACCAGGCAGTTCAGAACTGGGCTGTCAACCAGTGAGGGAGCCCCCATTATGGCCAGGAAAGTGCAGGGCCGAGATTGGCTGCCCCAGTTGCTCTACTCAAGGGTCAGTTCTGCATGTGGCTCTCTGATTTCCATTAATGCCGCTTATTCCCAAGCAGCAGGCCAGAAATGAGATGCAAAGCCTGAAGACAGATTCCAGGTCATTAAAGACAATGCTCAGCCTTTGGTCAAGTCCCACATCCCCAATCAAGTTGCTGTTGTCGACCACATAGACCTGGGCCAGGAACATCAGGACACTGCCCTCCACTGCTAATATACTCCACCACCTTGAGGCCCTTATCAATTTTTCTCATCATTTCTTCCCTGCCGATTGATTTGGAAGGTTGCTGTCATGCAGAGCAGCATTAATGCCTTTTTTTTTTGTCTTCAGTCCAGAGATTTATAATTTAATAAAAGCTCCCTATTGGATGATCTCCTTGCCGCTCCGCCAGAAAAGAGACTGACCAAAGGTCATCATGTGAAAGAGTTTGATGAAAAACGATGGCTGCTGAAATGAAAAATGAGAACGAGCCGAGCAGAGAGAAAGGAAATCGTTGGCAGAAGTGGCAGGCTAAGCCCTGTAGTCCAAGGTGCAGAGGAAGAATAATGGGAAAGGATTGAGTGCAGAGACAGTGGTACTGGTGGCATGACAGAGACCAGCCAAGTGCTGTAAAAGGAAAAATAACAACGTGCAAAATTGTTGCACTACAACAAGAACAGATTCACTAGGGAAGAAAAATGGGAGAAGCCTGTCAGTGGCATTCCTACAGGGGGGAACACTAAGTTTACAGGAGCTTGCCTCCAGAGCTATTCGCGGCGGGGAAAGGAAAGCCTTTGAGCCTGCTCCAGAGGCAGATCTAAGGGAGGGCAAAGCTCTAAGTTTTGCAAGAAGCCTTACCTTGCAGTGGAAATCACTCCTCTTCTGCACCGTTTTAGCCAATCCTCACAGGGAAAGGCAACATCTTGGCGTTGCTTACTGGCTACAGCAGCAAGGGAGAGGAGGGATTTACATGACAGGGTAAGGCTTCTTGCAACACTTAGAGCTTTGCCCTCCCTGTAGATCCGCCTCTGGCCTGCTCTCCAAGCAGCGAATGGCTCTGGAGGCGAGGGGGAGGGGCTGTGTTATACAGGAGCACAGGCTCCTGCAAAACTTAGCATTTTGTCCTCCTGTAGGGATGCCACTGTGTGCATAGATAATTGCACTAGTGCAGTGGTTTTCAAAGTTTTAGAACCAGGACCCACTTTTTAGAATGACAGTTTCTCAGGACCCACTGGAAGAGGTGTCATTAACCTGGAAGGGATGGCATGGCCGGAAGTCACACCATCAATTTCGGCTAAAAATCTAAGCTGCAATCAGTCACGTTACACAGTGAACTCATGCTGTTATTTTTCATCACTCGAAATTCAAGCTTTTCAGCTCGGATGTCAAAGCAGTCCATAGACTTAGATCCAGAGGCGTTTCTACAGGGATGGCAAAGCTCTAAGTTTTGCAAGAAGCCTTACCCTGTCACGTAAATCCCTCCTCTCCCTTGCTGCTGTAGCCAGTAAGCAACGCCAAGTTTAGCTAAAACGGTGCAGGAGAGGAGTGATTTCCACTGCAAGGTAAGGCTTCTTGCAAAACTTAGAGCTTTGCCATCCCTGTAGAAACGCCACTGCTTAGATCCTTCTCCAACCACACAGCCCTCCCCACTTTCCTATCCTCCCACCTTCTCCAAGGCAAAGCACCAGGCCTCTCTCCCACCAGGAGTCTGCCCTGGATTTTCCCTGTACCCTGTATTTTCAACTCTGTATTTTCAATGGCAGTTGAGCTAAGTGTTCTGTGACCCACCTGAAATTGACTCGCAAGTTCGCAGTCCACCTGGTAGGTCCCAACCCGCCGTTTGAGAAGCCATGCACAAGTGCAATGCCACAAGTCTGCCACAGCAAGGAAGAAGACATGAAAAAGACAGCATTGCAGACAATTGCACTGGTGCAGTGACAGGTTTGCAGTGCAAAATGAGAATAATGGGAGAGGAGTGCATGCAAAGAGCATTGCCCTAGTATAGTGGTCTTCAACCGTTTTTGTGCCATGAGCCCAATAAATAAACAAAATATAGAACTGGGGACCCCACTCTCGACCCCACCCCCTCCCAGGACCCTATCCACCCAACCCATCCCTGTCACTACCCACTCCCTGTCCCCATAATGCTCTCCCAGCACCGTTCATTGTAACCAAATACTCTTATTAGAGAGAACGGAAAAAGTTACCATGAAACCTGGCACCAGTGAAAGCTACCTTAGCACAATTGCTAAGAACGGGAGCAGGGCTGGGACACCATATCCTGAAACCTGGAGGGGTACACTAGATGCCTCCCCTTTACCTGGTGGCGCTCTAGTCCAATGGTCTTCAACCCCTTTCATCCCTGTAAGTTGCTGCGATCCAGGCTTTGTAACCCCATTGGAGTCCTAACCCCAAGGTTGAAGAACACTGCCCTTGTCACAATCCTGCAAGCCAAAGTCACAGGAGAGAATTGCCTGCAAAGGGGTGTGTGTGTGTGTGTGTGTGTGTGTGTGTGTGAGAGTGCAATCCTAACCTGGAGTTAGGCCAGCATAGTTAGGCCAGCAAAGTTTGGCCAGCACAAGGGCCACCAAAGCGTGCTTGGACCACTTTCGAAATCAAGGAGGATGGCACACGTCTGTGTTCTGGTGTCTCTGACTCCAAGAGTGGTCCAAAAATACTTAACAGTGGCCCTTGTGCCAGCCAAACTTTGTTGGCCTAACTGTGCGGCCTAACTGTGCCAGCCTAACTCCAGGTGAGGATTGCGCCCTGAGTGAGTGTTTGAGAGAGGGAGAGGGAGAGGGAGAGGGAGACAGACAGACAGACAGACAGAGAGAGAGAGAGAGAGAGAGAGAGAGAGAGAGAGAGAGAGAGAGAGAGA
>JAJKFI010000116.1:413706-429415 GCA_029204185.1 Lerista edwardsae
AGAGAGAGAGAGAGAGAGAGAGAGAGAGAGAGAGAGAGAGAGAGAGAAGAAAATTAGGAAAGATAAGGATGGAGTAGGGTGGCAAATACTGTATAGAAGACACCATACACAATGACCCTTTCCTGAATTCCATCCCCACATCTGGATCATCTGAATATGATCGTGTCAATAGCGTCAACGTGATGGATATAGTGTTGACATGGGGGCACCAAGTGGTACCCCCAGCGTCAGCGCTATAGCTCTGAAGCTGATGCTATGAATAGCGTCTGCTTGAGAGCACCGACGGGGAGCCTCCCTTGCGCCGATCGAAGCCGGTTGGTGTGAGGGAGGCTCTGTCCCGTTTCGGGATGGGGATTGGCGGGGGAGGGGTGGGATGTGGGCGGGTCCAGGATTCGGCCATACGGCCAAATTCTATACCTGCTCAAGAGGCTGCACTGCCTTGATTTGGGCCATGCGGTCGCTTTGGATCTGCGCCTGCTGTTTAGCAGGTGCGGATCCGAGGAGTACATAGGGGAGGCTCCAGCCTTGCTATGGTAAGGTAGCAAATGTTCCCTTTGGGTATACACAACGATATGGGTATCGTAGGGTATACACAATGATAAACCACCCCCAAGATGCACCTCCTCCACTCCTATACTTTTATGAGTAAAGGATTATTCACTGCAGTCTATGGGGAAATACACAGGTAGTCAGGCAGAGTTTGTGCATCTGGCAGAGGGCAGAAATGTCAAACTAGAGATGAGCAGATTTTCCCGACCCTGTTCTGTTCCCTTATTGCTAATCATTGAAAAAAGGCAATCTGGATGTGATCCGCTGTATAACTGCCCTAGGTTATTTTTGTACAGGATTTTGCTGAGGCACACGTGCATCTCTGAGCATCAGTTAAAACACCACACAAATAGAATCCTGATAAAACTGTAGATACCAACGTATCATTTGCTTTTGTTTTTGCAGTCTTTTATCAATACACATATGCACATCAACAGTGCAGTGTGGGGGGAGGGAAGACACACATAAACTGGAGGGTGCAATCCTAACTTGCACTGGAACAGGCAGGCTGGTGGTGGGCCTGCACCGTATCCAGAGCATGTTGGGAGCAGGCAGGAGCCTCCCTGGAGCAAGCGTACATTTGTGCCCTTACCCCAGGGTAGGTGCCTGCCGCCCTAACGGGCTCCTTGGATTTGCCCCTGCTATGTATCAGGCGCAGAGCCAAGGATACCACCAAATCTACTGGCTGCATCCCTGCTCCAGCTCCACCCCCACCCCGGGCAGGCCCGCCTCCCGGCCCTCCCACCCCCTGCCCTCCCTCGTGCTGGAACCAAACTCAGCTGGTGTAGGAGTGTCACAGCACCAGCTTCTGTAAGTGCCACAGGGCCAACCCTGCTGCCAGCGTCGGCCCTGCGGACACAGCACTGGTGCAGGGGTCCTGGTTGGTGCCCTTGCACTAGCATTGTGTGTGCAGGGCCAATGAAAGCAGCTTGCTTTGGCCCTAGGGCGCACCTTGGATTGTGCCCTGAATGCCAAGGCCAATTGCAAAGGCAAAGTTAAAAGGTAGAGCAATGAAGAATCCCTGATACTTCAGCTCCAATTTGGAAACAAGAGCAGATGGTTCTGATCTTCCAAATCTGGGAAGAATTTCAGGTGACAAGAATTTTCGGAGGATCATCCTGGAGGATCATCCCCTTGAGCAAAGAAGTGGGGAATAACCAGTTAAAATTTCAGAATTTTTTTTTTTTTTTTTAGCATTCACACAATTTTTTTCAGGCAATTCTCTTGATTGGGGATCTCCCAACTCAATTTCTCAAATAGAGTCATTCGGACCAACCCAAAAGTAACAAGGGCATTGAACAGCAAACTCATCATTTTGTAAATTTACTTTGAGATTTCTCTTTAATTGAAATTTGGTGGCATTTCTAGATTCGAATCCCCTTCATGGATCACTGCCTTGTTGTGGTGAAGGGGCTTGAGTAGCTCAATGAAGCTGTGAGCTATGCCATGTAAGGTTACCCAAGATGGACAGGTAATAGTAGAGTTCTGATTAAACGTGATCCGCTGAAAAAGGAAATGGCAAACCACTCCATTACTCTTGCCAAGAAAACCCCATGAATTACAGTACTAAAAGGCTAAACACTGGATATGACACTGGAAGATGAGACCCTCAGGTCAGAAGGAGTCCATTATGCTACTGAGGAAGAGCAGAACATGAGTACTAGGAGCTCCAGAAAGAGTAAAGTAGCTGGGCCAAAACCGGAAGGAAGCTCAGCTGTGGATGTGTCTAGAAGTGAAAGGAAAGTACGATGCTTCAAAGAACAATACTGCATAGGAACCTGGAACATCAGATCTATGAATCAAGGCAAGCTAGATGTGGTCAAATGCGAGATGTCGAGACAGAACATCAACATCATGGGAGTTAGTGAACTAAAATGGACAGGAATGGGAGAATTGAATTCAGATGACCATTATATCTGCTACTGTGGGCAGGAATCCCTTAGAAGAAATGAAGTAGCCTTCATAGTGAACAAGAGAATGAGAACAGCAGTACTGGGGTATAACCTCAACAATGATAGAATGATTTCAATTTGGATCCAAGGCAAACTTTTCAACATCACAGTAGTCCAAGTCTATGACACAACCACTGATGCTGAAGAGGAAGAAGTTGACCGTTTCTGTGAAGACCTACAACACCTTCTAGAATTAACACCCAAAAAAGATGTCCTTCTCATCATAGGGGATTGGAATGCTAAAGTAGGCAGTCAAGAGGTAATAGGAATAACAGGCACGTTTGGTCTTGGAGTACAAAATGAAGCAGAGCAAAGACTGATAGAGTTCTGTCAGGAGAACACATTAGTCATAGCAAACACCCTTTTCCAGCAACACAAATGGCGACTGTACACATGGACTTCACCAGATGGTCTACATCGAAATCAGATTGATTACATTCTTTGCAGCCAAAGATGGAGAAGTTCTATACAGGCAGTAAAAACAAGACCTGGAGCTGACTGTGGCTCAGATCATGAGCTTCTTATTGCAAAATTCAGGCTTAAACTGAAAAAAATTGGGAAAACCACTAGGCCCTTCATGTATGACCTAAATCAGATCCCAAACGAATATACAGTGGAGGTGACAAATAGATTTAGGGACTTAGATTTGGTAGATAGAGTACCTGAAGAACTTTGGGCGGAGGTTGTAACATTGTACAGGAGGCAGCAACTAGAACCATCCCAAAGAGAAAGAAATGCAAGAAGGCAAAGTGGCTATCTGACGAGGCTTTACAAATAGCTGAGGAAAGAAGGGAAGCAAAAAGCAAGGGAAAAGGGGAAAGATATACCCAACTGAATGCAGATTTCCAGAGAACAGCAAGGAGAGATAGGAAGGCCTTCCTAATGAGCAAAGAAAAGAAATAGAGGGAAAGACTAGAGATTTTTTCAAGAAAACTGGAGATGTCAAAGGACAATGTCATGCTAAGGTAGGCACAATAAAGGACAAAAACGGCAAGGACCTAACAGAAGCAGATGAGATTAAGAAGAGGTGGCAAGAATACACAGAGGAACTCTATAAGGCCGATCTAAATGTTCCTGATAACCACAATGGTGCAGTCACTGAGATTGAACCTGACATCCTGGAGTGTGAAGTCAAGTGGGCTTTAGAAAGCATCACTAACAACAAAGCTAGTGGAGGTGACAGCATTCTAGCTGAGTTACTCAAAATCTTAAAAGACGATGCTGTCAGAGTGCTGCGCTCCATATGCCAGCAAATTTGGAAAACCCAGCAGTGGCCACAAGACTGGAAAAGATCAGTTTACATTCTAATCCCAAAGAAGGGCAATGCCAAAGTTTGTTCGAACTACTGCACCATTGCACTTATTTCACATGCTAGCAAGGTGATGCTCAAAATCCTACACGCTAGGCTTCAGCAGTATGTGCATCGAGAACTACCAGAAGTGCAAGCTGGTTTTCGAAGAGGCAGAGGAACTAGAGATCAAATTGCCAACATTCACTGGATCATGGAGAAAGCAAGAGAGTTCCAGAAAACAACTACTTCTGCTTTATTGACTATGTTAATGCCTTTGATTGTGTGGATCACAACAAATTGTGACAGGAAGCTATAGTTAGAACTGGTTTCAAATTGGAAAAAGAGTACGACAAGGCTGTATACTGTCACCCTGCTTATTTAACTTATATGCAGAGTACATAATGAGGAAGGCAGGGCTTGATGACTCACAAGCTGGAATCAAGATTGCTGAGAGAAATAACAACCTCAGATATGCAGACAACACCACTCTAATGGCAGAAAGTGAGGAAGACATAAAGAACCTTCTGATGAGGGTGAAAGAGGAAAGTGCCAAAATTGGCTTGAAGCGCAACATTAAAAAACTACGATCATGGCAACCACTCCCATCACTTCCTGGCAAATAGAAGGGGAAGAAATGGAAGCAGTATCACAGTTTATTTTCCTGGGCTCCAAGATCACCGCAGATGGTGACTGCAGCCATGAAATTAAAAGACGTTTACTTCTTGGGAGGAAAGCTATGACGAACCTAGACAATAAAAAGCAGAGGCATCACCCTGCCAACAAAGGTTTGCCTAGTCAAAGCTATGGTTTTCCCAGTAGCAATGTATGGCTGTGAGAGCTGGACCATAAGGAAGGCAGAGCGCCGAAGAATAGATGCTTTTGAATTATGGTGTTGGAGAAGACTCTTGAGAGTCCCCTGGACTGCAAGGAGATCCAATCGGTCAATCCTCCAGGAAGTCAAGCCTGATTGCTCCCTGGAAGGACAAATACTGAAGCTGAAGCTTAAATACTTTGGCCACCTCATGAGAAGAGAGGACTCATGCTAGGAAAAATTGAAGGAAAAATGGTTTTTTCATGCTAGGAAAAAAGACCCTCATGCTAGGAAAAATTGAAGGCAAAAGGGGAAGGGGGCGGCAGAGGATGAGATGGTTAGACAGTGTCACTGAAGCAATGAACATGAAATTGGGCGAACTCTGGAAGCTAGTGGAGGACAGGGAGGCCTGGCGTGCTGTGGTCCAGGGGGTCGCGAAGAGTCGGACACAACTTAGCGACTGAACAACAACGAGATTTGGATAAGTTGACACAGCCTTCTGTGTTTTTTTGGGGGGGGGGACTTCCAGCAGTTTTGAGTCTTGACACCTTTCATCTGGGAAATCGGCCACATGCTGACTCAATCCAGCAAGGCACAGCTTTACTTTTCTGCTACCGCATTGACACCTTGGTGACTTACAAAAGTGTCACAATGCTGAGCGCAAAAGGGGCAATTAAAAACAACATCCCACTGAGACGCATCAACCATAGTAGGAGGTTTGACAACACTGCCAGTGGAGGCTGAGAGAGAATGACAACAATCTCGTAAGGCTGTCACTGCTTCTTTTGAGAATGCCTGTTTAACTCTTCCCCACCCCCTTAAAAAAAAACCCCCGAAAGAATTACTTGGCCAGTTTCACAGTTTCAAGACAAAGGGGCAGATGCTGCAAAGGCACAACATGTCAATTTGTCGTTCGTAAGTATTTCAGAATTGTTGGATGATTCTCTTAATCCCATCACCCTATCACTGAATAAAGCCATTTCTATCTGGCAGGGGGAACCCTACATGAAGCAGGTTGAAACAGGTTGCTTTGGGTGGCAGATTGTGGGCCAGTTTGGAGGAAGCAGGGCCACCCACCTAGCACCTCCCTTATAGAGTCCTTTTTTTAATTATTTGTAGAAGTTATATCCTGCCTTTCCCATGCCAAAGCAAATGCCCAAGGTGGCTTACATGGGCAGGGTAGACCACCATTTTTCAATGGTTTTTACAAATATACAGTATTCTGTTATTCATGGAATCCTCAGTCCCAGATGTAGCCTTCTCAGTGTGGTTCTCTCCTCCGGCTGCTTGCCACTGAGCTTCAGCAGGCAATCGTAAGTCAAGCTTGGATAGGTCATCAAGGTCGTACTCTATTCTTTTGCCAGCTGGCTGTCTCACACACTCCCCTGCAACTCTCACTTGCGGTGTCTAATCAGCTCAACAGCGACTCTGTCCTGCCGCATTAGGTACTGCAGCTTCCACTGTTGCCTCCCATCCAAAAACAAGACCACAGATTTTCCTGCATAGCTTCAGGCAATAATACCAGCAGCTCAACTATCTGTCCACACCTCCTGCCCCTAGATGGCCCATACAGGAAGAAAGGAGATACAGTTACTTATCCCCTTTTCTTCCTAACAGAAAAAAGAATAAAAAGAGGGGAAGATTTGAAAGCAGGAAGGATTTGGGATGGAGTAATTTTAATTGAAAATGAGAGAAAGGGGAAGGGGTGCCGTTTGGGGCTCTGCATCAGGTGACAAGATCCCATCATAAGACGTTACTGATATTTGGAATCCACCAACAGCATATAAATGTGATACAGCAACAATGTTAAATGTTATGATCTTCGCCTCTTGTGATGTTGCTTCTGGGAGACTGTCTGGGCTCTGCAGCTCTGTTTGTAGGGCAGCTGTCTGTAGTAACGCATTGTCTGTCCTTTTCCTCCCCTGGCTGAGACCTCTAAACAGAGCCACAAAACCCAGAAGAGTTTTTTTTTCCAGCCACTGTGCTCCAAATTCCCTGTGGACCTTTCACAACACATCAATGTGCCGCGGCACACCAATTGAAAATTGCAGTGATATAGAATAGAATGGCCTGTTACCAGGGATGTCATCCGAGCGCCGGAACTACCAGAACGCTCGGATGATTGACAGCCCTCCGCCCCAATGGCGGAGGGCTGCCACGCCCCCCCCAGCCTCAGCGCGCCAGATCGCTCCATTTTTGAGCAATTCGGAGCGCAAGGGTGGGAGGGAGGGCCCAGCAGCAGCTCGCCCGTCCTCCGAGGCGGCGGAGCGGCCCGGGACCTCCGCAGAACTAGCGGAACAGAGTTCCGGGCCATTCCCCCTGAATGACATCGCTGCCTGTTACCTGCAAGCCTCATCCACCTCCATGGGGTGAGCTGCGATGTCATGGAAGATTCACAGATATTCTAACTACAGAGAGTGAGAGTGCAATCCTAACCTGGAGTTAGGCCGGCACAGTTAGGCCAGCAAAATTTGGCCGGCAGAAAGGACACTGTAAAAAGCGTCCGGACCACTCTAGGGGTCAGGGAGGATGGTGCATATCTGTGTGCTGGCTTCTCTGACTCTGAGAGTGGTCCAAACATACTGTATGGTGTCCCTTGTGCCGGCCAAAGTTTGCTGGCCTAACTGTGCTGGCCTAACTCCAGGTTAGGATTGCGCTCTGAAGGGTCAGTTATGCTGACAAACATTGGCATGGGAACCCAGTTTGCCTGATAGTGACAGGGTGACTTCTTAGGGACAAGGAGGACATTTTAGGGACAGGGGGACAAGGGCTGTTGGCCAGAAGGGGATATGATTAGGGTACCAGTGCTAGGTGGGCAAGGAAGGCTGAAAGGTTTGGAAAGAAGGTACATATTGGCAAAAAGAAAGGGAGCAGGGAGTGGACTGGCAAACAGCTGCATAAAGGGAGAATGGACAGAATACTGTAGACAGAATTGGGGTGGAAAGAAAAAAAATCTTATTGATAGTCTTCTAATTTGAATCTTTTCTGCAACTTCATAGATCATGGATCTATTGCACGGAAGGGTTTTAAGGGAGAAACCACCCAGTGTTGCAGGATTGACTGGCAAATGGGCACTTAACCTTCTTGCTGTACATTCCCCAGTAAAGCTGAGCATTCTTATTGTTTAGAAAACATTTATCCAAAACAAAAAATATGATCAACAAAGCAGAATCGGGAAGCATGCCTATTGACCATATAACAAAGAGGTTCCACAAAATCTAATGGATGTTCATATTTGGAAATTTGCGTGACAATTGAGTATTTCTCTGTTAGGGGGATTGGCATTTGAGTTAGATAGAGTAAGCTACCATTTGCAATCTAATGCACACGACCGAATGGTCTAGTCGTGACCGACTGTAGGGGGCGGTGCTCATCTCCATTTCTAAGCCTGAAGAGCCGGCGTTTGTCCGAGGACAAGCTTCCATGGTCATGTGGTCAGCATGACTATGCGCCGTAGTGCACGGAAAGCCGTTACCTTCCCACCAATGTGGTACCTACTTATCTATTTGCAATTTTTACATGCTTTCGAACTGCTAGGTTGGCAGGAGCTGGGACAAGCAACGGGAGCTCACTCCGTCGCGTGGTCTCGAACTCCCAACCTCCCAGTCAGAAGGCCCAGCAGCAGCTGTTTAACCTGCAGCGCCACCACGTCCCTGTGCACATATACCTCGGAGTAAACCAGAGGGACTTACTTCTGAGTAAAGATGCACAACATTTTCTGCACTGCATTCTCTGCACTGTATCCTGCATGGGAATTTTGCTGTCGAGGAAAGAGGACATTTGTCCTCTTGCCCCAGGGAAAGCACTAGCCGTGATTAAATTGCCAGCGGGTTCTTTCCCTGTGGAGCTGAGTGGATATGTGATGGCGGATCTTGCCCAGGAAGGAGGATAGGATACAGTGCGCACCAGCACAGTTGATCCTGCCCTCCTCCTGGAATCTGATCTGCCCATCCTCACCCCCTCCCTGTCCTCCCAACCCTGATATCTCCTACCCCACCCTCCTCTCCCCTCCCCTCCCTTCCCCTGCCCTGCCCTGCCCTCTGCTGCCCAGTGCAGAGCTTACCTGCCCTGCACATGTTGGGGCCTGCACTGGCAGGACAGGCACAGGCCTTCCCATTGGCACTACTAACTCCTACACTGTTGCAACATGGATTGTGGCATATTTGCAACAGCCTGAGACAGTGGCGTGTGCACTCCACTGGCACAAACCGGGCATAGGATTGCATTGTTGGTCAAATGACAGTTCAAATGACAAATGAATGTAATTCTGAATCTGCAGCTCTTTCAAACTGGGTGCTTAATAGGAAACTTGTTGTTTAGTGAAAGGTGACTTTATTTGGCTTAGGGGGGAACCCACATTAGAATGTCAACATGACAAAGAAAGAAGAGGGAGAAATGTGGCAATTCCTGCTCTGATGAGTCTGCACACATTGCTTGGATGTTGAGTTTGCTTAAAGAAAATTCCTCCTGGCTACGAGACCAAACAACATGTCACTTGGTAAGGATGAGCAAAGGCATCCATTATCCTCTGTTCTCATGTTGGCATTTCACGGTGCAATTCCTTGGAGGAGGAAAAACACAGAGTTGGTGAACAACTCAACCAACTGCTTCAAGTTAAAAGAGTCTGTACTGTGCAAAAGTCTTAGGCCCCCACTAGCTTTGTTTTAGCAAAGTTTAAATGATCATCCTTATTTATTTATTTATTTATTTATTTATTTATTTATTTATTTATATCAGAAGGGAGAGGCGGGGTGGGGTGGGCGAGGGGAGTGGCTCACACCTGGGGATGGCTATTTAGGGTGGGGTTGATGATGGGGGAGGTTGACGGGTAAAGCGGTGGAACGTGCCGTTATGCTACGGGCGGACTGCCGGTCAAAGATAAGTCCCGCCCAGCATACCGGCTGAATGCCGCCGCTGAGCAAAGGCGTGGCCAGAGGACCATGTGAAGGTGAAGCCCAACCCAGGGCCTGTGCAGCTGCAACCCAAGTCCAAGGTGGGGCCACGTCATATATGTGGAAGGGGTGATGCAAACTCCCTCTCCATATGGTCCTCTGAGTCTTTGGTGATACCCAAATCCCTACGTGGAGGCGCCAGGGAGGTGAGGTCTTGGGGTGGATAGTCTTTTGGGGAGAATCACACTGCATACAAATTTCCTGTATTTTTCTGGTTGCATTCTAGTAAAGAGACTGGGGAATAATTATATTTGGTCATTATACCATTGCTATAACAACAAATCTAATGGTGGCCTAAGATTTATAGCACAGTACTGTATAAGAGGGACGTGGTGGCGCAGCGAGTTAATCCGCTGTTGCTGGGCTTTCCGACCGCAAGGTTGGGAGTTCAAGACTGCGTGACGAAGTGAGCTCCCGTTGCTTGTCCCAGCTCCTGCCAACCTAGCAGTTCGAAAGCACCTAAAATGCAAGTAGATAAATAGGGACCACTTTGGTGGGAAGGTAACGGTGTTCTGTGTGCTACGGCGTACAGTCATGCCGGCCACATGACCACGGAAGCTTGTCCTCGGACAAAACATCAGCTCTACAGGCTTTGAAACGGAGATGAGCACCGTCCCCTACGGTCGGTCACGATTAGACCATTCGGTCGTGGGGAAACCTTTACCTTTACCTTACTGTATAAGAGCAATGGGTCCAAAAAAATTTAGCGTTGGAACCCACCTGAACAAAAGTTTCACTTCACCAGTTGCTCAGGCCTCTGTGGCTGTAATGGTGATGGGACAGCAGAGCTCCCCCCAAGCAGCAGGTTGTTTAACCCTGGGTGCGCATAGCCTAGTCAGCCTTGTCAGTTCCACGACCCACCACAAATTGGGTCTTGACCCACTGGTGAGCCACTGACCCTCCACAGTATTGGAACTACTGAATATAAGAGCCTTTAGTTCTGGTATTTGAGAGAACTAAGACTGACTAAAATTGATCAAGTGAATATACTGCGGTGTGGTATATTTCAGTGGTATAGCAAAGGTGGGGTACAGGGTACAGGGTACAGGGTACCTCTGTTGCATGGTAAACACAGTGAAGTTGGTCCTCCATCCCCCTTACAACTCCAAATGGAGTCATTTTTGGAGGTGAAGATCCTGTATGCATGGGAGAGGGGTGCAGCGCAGGTGCAGGAGGGGTGCCATGACGTCACCCGGGTGCTACCAGGCCTGGCAACACAACTGGTGCAGTTGTTCTTATTCTTGTGCTAGTCTGGACCTGGGAGAGTCAAAAATCAAGCCCATAGTCAGCTCTGAAATGATTTAGGCGAACTCTAGCCAGTGGCAAAATTTCACCCATGCAAATTGGGCAGAGAGGCATCTTTTAATTGGCGGTTCTATTTTATGTAGTAGGGCGAGAACAACTTTCCTACTTCATCCCAGCAAAGCATTTCCAGGGACAGTTGCTGGTGTCTCATGGTTGTTGTTGCTGTTTTAGATTACAAGCCCCTTTGGAACAGAGAACCTTTTCCTCAATTGTTAACCACTATGAACTTCTTGTTGTTGTAAAGCAATATATAAATATTCTTAACAGTGGTGATGATAATGAGCTATCCGTAAATGTACCTCACAGTGTTGTTGTGCGGATAAAAGGGCATGAAGAGCTACATCTGCTCTGCTGAATACTTAAAGCAGTGGTTCCCAAATTGTGGGTCAGGACCCACTAGGTGGGTCATGAGCCAATTTCAGGTGGGACGCGAAGCACCTAGGGCAGCCATATTGAAAATATGGGAAGATAGGATGCTAGAAAGGGGGAGAAGTACGTGGTTGTTTTGCTTATGTTAAGGTTATAAATAGGCTTCCCCTCTTCCTGATTCCCTTTGCTATTGGAAAATGGTTGAGAATAACCCAACTGATTGCTGCATTCTCAGGAAAGCTGCAGGCTCTGACATCACAATGATTGCACTTCTGGCCAAGACATCACTTCCAGTGGGTCCCAAACAGATTATCATTCTAAAAAGTGGATCCTGATGCTAAAGCATCTGAGAACCACTGCCTTAGAGGAAGGGTGAGATAGAAATATAATACATAAGTAAAGTTGGAAATATCCACATCCAATGCAGCTTTCATCCATGCATGGTTACGTTATCCTGCAGTTCAAACGTATTGAGAAGATATATCAGGAACTACTGAGAATGTTACTGGATATGGATTAGGAAACAATCCTTTGCATCGTACTATTAGGTTATTTACCCAGAACTGTGGCAAAAAGAAGATTGATTTTTCACTACGTGCTTGTTAACATTGACAAAATAGTCGATAACTCAACTCAGTTCCAAGAAGGAAGGAATTGGCTGCAAGGAAGGCTTGGTGAAGAGCCAGAATGGAGAAGCTAGCAATGCCTATCCAAGTTTACACCATGGGTCACAGATTTTTGAATAATGACTGGCAAAACTAAGACGTTACTGGAATCTGAATAATACAGTACACTAATTGCCAGCGTTTTTTAGTGGACTTTTTTTTTTGTAAATATCTGCTGTTGTCAATGCTACTTTATAAACTTAAATTTTTAAAATACAAAATATTGCAATGTGTCAGTGGTTAAAAAGCTGAAGAATTTGAATTGACAGCATTTTGTTTTAGCTCTAGTGTTACTGTAAAATACAAAATGTTCCCATCGATAAAACCTGACTTACAATGAAGGCTAAACCAGCAGCATAACAACAGGGGTGCAGGGGACATTGGGTGTCACTCCAGGGAGGGGGTGACACCACCTGAGCCTCCATTCAGCTATATCTTTGTCCAACTATGGGCCCAGCTGCCTTGCATTCTCACCAACGATCATGTTTTGGCTGCTCGCTGGTCCAAACACGAAGCGACTGAGCCCAGAGCGCTCCGAAGATTGCTGAATGGAGGTGGGCTGGAGGCAACCAAGAGATGGGCTTTTCAAGTTTAAAGCATTGGGATAGAATGATTGCCCCCAGAAGATTGGGGGCAATGTGATTACATCATTATGTCACCTCTAAACTTCTGGAAGGGTAAGCACCGCACCTAGTGGCCCTCACCCCAGGGATGTCTCTGGGCTGTATCAAATTCTGGTTTTCAACTATCAGGTCAATATGGTCATTTTGGTGGGCGAGAAACGTTCTCCATAGAACACTTCGTTTGTGCGAACGTTCACATTTCCCAATCCTTTTCAACACTATTGTTTCCTCCCAGCTTCTGCTGTGCAGCCAGTTTTCCCCTTCCTGGATTAGATAGGCCAGTGATGCAAGTTAATCAGGTACCAAGTGGGTCGGACCCACTTGGTGGGTCGCAACCTGATGTCAGGTGGATTGCAGGAAACTGGGAGCAGCCATCTTGGAAGCTGCAGAACTTACTCTTGCTGTATTCTTGTTCTGAGTGTTAACAGTTTGAGTTTTCAGCGAGGGTTTTTTAAATTGTGTTTTTAGTTCTGTGCTTTTACATAATATTTTGTCCTCGTCTTGCTTTCTATCAGGGATGTTTCATGGTTGTGCAATTGTTGCAGTCCAAGAATGCCGTTTGCATTCCAGGAGTGTCATTTGATTATGTCACAATGACAGCACTTCCTGCTTGATAATGTCACTTCTGGCTATGACATTACTCTCAGATTAATGACATAATTTCCGGTGGGTCCCAACACAAGTGCCATTCTAAAATATGTGTCCCGGTGGAAAATGTTTGAGAACCACTGAGGTATCACATAGCGAATGATGTTGCAAAGAGAGTAAGTGAAAGCAATCAAGAGTGAGGCCCAAGTAATTGTCAACAGAATCAAGCAGAGCAACGTTTTCACAAGGAGTACTGCAAAGTGTGTGTGTGTGTGTGTGTGTGTGTGTCCCTCCCTTGGCTCAGTCTTACTTGCTGTCTTTGTTCCTATCAGGAACAAAAAGGTTATATCATCATCCACTATAACACGGGGTTATATCATCCAGAAATTTTGCAGTGACGTTAACGCCACCCCTGCCATTAATGACTCTCAATTGCCCAGTCTTAACCTGTCTACTGGAACAAGCACACCCAGCGACAGGCAGTACAGAAACCAGATATTGTTCATCAGTGTCAAATAAACCCCAGTTCTTTTGCCCTCAGGGTTTTCACAAAAAAAACAGCATGCCGTGCCATCCTCTCTGTCTATAATAGTCTTTTCTGCAGCAGCAACCTTAAGCGGAGGAGAAGGAAGCAAGATGCTTCATCTCACTGTTGGCAGGTTCAATAAATCTCCTGCCTGCTTGGGGTTTAAGGAACCTCTGTGATGAAACAGGTTGGATTGGAAACTTCAAACGGCAGTGGCTGAAAAGGCATCACTCAACAATAAGGCAAACTTGCATTCTTTAAACAGCCTCCCAGCTTCTCTGACTGCTGTCATAGCGGCAACATCACACAAAACTGAAGTTAAATCAGCTTTTGTTTTGGGGGAAGAACTTGCTGCTAGATAAGGCTCAATTTGAACGAGTCAACATTTTGACAGCAAAGGTTTTCTGTGCATTAGGATTCCCCATGGCCTGAGCTTCAGGACTGGTTTGTATGCCAGGGTTCATTCTTGGAAGGCCTGCATACTGTATTATGTACTCATGATGAGAGAATACCACTAAATATGGACGATGTACTTAGCCAGCCCTCATGTTCCTTGGATTGGCAGAAGGCTTCCAGGTCACAGATTATGGCATCAAGGCAAACTCAGTCCCCTGGTGCCTTCTAGCATTTAGCAGCTGACTAGAGCTCAGCTCCCTGAATATTTTCAATAGTAGGGCCAAGCCCTGGAACATGTGAAGAGGCATCAATGGAATCTCACTGAACATCAGGCAAATATCTTTTCCTCTATATAATGCAACCAACCAGAGCCACCCCACAAAATCTGGGAATCCATTAGAGAGGGGCATCCTCTAGGTTGGGATGTCATTGAGATTTGAAGGAAATTTCAGGGTTCTTCATAAGAGGAAACACCAGAGAGTGTCAAGGGCACAATCCTAACCTGGAGTTAGGCCGGCACAGTTAAGCCAGCAAAGTTTGGCCGGCACAAGGGACACTATAAAGTACTTTGGACTACTCTCAAAATCAGAGAGGCCACCACACAGATGTGCGGCATCCTTCCTGACTCCAAGAGTGGTTTACAGTGGCCCTTGTGCCAGCCAAACTTTGCTGGCCTCACTGCGCCAGCCTAATTCCAGGTTAGGATTACGCTCTAAGGGAAGCCAAACAAATGGCTGTAAAAGTGAAATTTCTCAGGAGGGACCTCTGCATCCTTATGGTGCAAAGCACCAGCACATCTGATGTATTTTTAAGGATAACCTAAAGCTGTGCATCATCATCATCATGTTAGAAGGGACGTACATACGGCTTGGCTCTGGCTCCATAGCCATTGCCCAATTTTGACATGGCATTTGCAAAGTTTCTTGTCTAATCTAGCAATGGCCAAGAAATTGCAAGGGGGAGGAGGGTTCCCTGAATATTTATGCCAGCCTTTATCTTACATACTAATACTTCCAGACAAATAGGCTCTTGGCACATTCCTATACCCTGCGCAGGTGTAAAGCACACTGTGACAATGCACAGGGTCAGCAGGAAGGCCAGAGTGCCATATCCTATCCCTCTTCCTGGGCCCAGTTCATCGACATGGATCATATCAATGCAGACTTGAGCCTGCATGTTGACCCATCACCCCAAGTTGATCCATTGTGCAGGCAGGGGCTTACCCAGTGGTGTCATCTAAATGATTTAAGAACAGGTACTCACTTTTGATTGGCACGTGTCGGGACCCACCCACCGGAAGTGACGTCATAAGCCAGAAGTGATGTCGTGGCAGGAAGTGACATGAAAAAAGCCCTTTTTGAGGCCTCAGATGATTTTAAACTGACCCAACAGTTGCAACAGTATTCCACAGCACCCCCAGAACATGTTAAGGAGGCCTGGCATCATGTTAAAACCCCAGAGCAACTCATTTTTCAGTGGCAAGGAAAGGAAAGGCTCCGCTCGCTGCCTGCCTGCCTGCCTGCCTGGCTCTGAGAACGTGCAGGCAACTCAAACATGCAGGAAATTCAAACGTTGCAGAGGGCGGAGTCGACGAGTGGGCGGGCGAATGGGCGGGGCCAGCTGTAATCCTAGAAACCGGTACTCGCGTACCCCCGCGTACCCCCTGCATGACATTACTGCAT
>JAJKFI010000116.1:429515-451765 GCA_029204185.1 Lerista edwardsae
AACCGGTACTCGCGTACCCCCGCGTACCCCCTGCATGACATCACTGGGCTTACCCCAAGGCAAGGGGGCAAATGTCCTCTTACCCCAAGCAGACTTTCTGCTTGCTAAACTCGACTGGGATGCAGCATAGCTTGTGCTGGCACTGCTGCATCAGCACATAGAATTTGGGGTAGGATTGATCTGTTTGCTTAATGGGGAAAAAGCTACATGCACACTCTCACTGGCAAATTCAGTTCTCCAAATTTGGATTGAACAGCACTTTCAGTTATACAGATGGCCTTGCCTGAAGCGAATTGTGTGTGTTGGAAGACTATTGGGGGGAAAAATCCGACAGGCTTAAAATTAGGGTTACCAAATCAGTTGCATTAAAAAAACTTGAGATTTCATAGGCAGGGATGTCACAAGGTGGGGCTTGGTTATGCCATGGCTGCCAGCTGAAAAAATCTGGTCCCAGAGCATCTAATGGTAATAGTTGGAGCTCAGTTACTGTCCAAAAATGAAAAACAGGGTTGTTTTTAACAAATAGTCCACCCTACTTAAAATCAACCAAAAGCAGGATTCTGATGAATGGTTTGACTGCCCAAGAACACATGCCAAAGGGGCTTGCTCCACAATGTCTTGGTGGAAGTTCAAGGCTTGCAACCCTTGAGGACTACAAGGCAAGAGCAGAACTTCCTTAATAGCTCATATCAATCAAACTTTTCAAATAGATTGAAGAATAAATAGGTGGGGAAACCAAGCAGAAAATGCTATGATCATCGTAAAAATGATTACCCAGCAACAATAAAGCACATCAATAACGACACGGTGCCCGGAACTGGTTCAATGAGCTAATTAGTGGCTGATTGCGGGGAATGCCACTTCACAGCCAAAATGCGTGAAGTCAAGCAGAGGAGTCCTCAGGGGGATCCCAAGAGCCAGAGAAAGGAAACGCATGTGAATGACCCGGTGTGAGTCATTTCCCTAATCCTGGAGATCAGTTGTTCAACCTTGTGTGAAATCATTGCAAGCTGTGATGAAGCTGATTGCAGGCTGCAGGAATGGCTGCTGCCATCCACCCACCCACCCCCAACCTGCTTCTGTGACGGAATTCCTTTTGCTGTTGGAAATACGACTGCGACTGTACCAAGGACCTTCCGATACACAACGGACAAGGGCAGAGCATCTTCCTTCTTGATTTAATGTCTAACTAAACCTCAAGGTCCGCAGCTCGAGAGTTTCTGGGTGATTTTAAATCAATATGTGGAATTCATCATTCTTTCCACCTTCCAGGGCTTGGTTAGGCACCTTTTCTTGCCCAGAATCTCTCAGATGTTTCCTTTTCCTCCTTCTGGTCTGCCAACTCTTCTTTTCATCCCTGGTCCACTCAGTCTTCAGGTCTTTTTTTTCCCCCTCTACCCTCCAGCTGCCTTCTCAAGACCACTCTTTCAGATAAGCATCCCCTTTCTGCCTGATTTGCCCCATCTCTAGTTCTTTTCCCTCCCACACAACATCAGAACCAGGGGACATCCACTAAAATTGACTTGTGGGAAATATTTCTTTACCCAGTGTGTAATTAATCTGTGGAACCCCTTGCCTCAGGATACAGTGATGGCCTCTGGTCTAGATGTCTTTAAAAGGGGATTGGGCAGGTTTATGGAGGAAAAGTCCATTTCAGGTTACAAGTCATGATGATTACAGTACAGGCAATCTCCAGGTTTTAGAGATAGACAATCTCTGAATGCCAGGTGCAAGGTAGTGGCAACAGGATACAGGTATCTTGTTATAAGAAGCTGGACTAGTTGGGTCCGTGGCCTGATTCAGCAGGGCTTTTCTAGGAATAGAGCAATTCAATTCTAGTTCTAGGAATAGAGCAATTCAGACAATGGCATCCAGAGAGACTTCATTGGGCTACCCTGTCCACTATGATCTCAGGCCAACTCAGCCAATCACCACTAAAAGCACTTCTGCAGTTCTTCTCATGGAAGCTTTTTCTAGGATTTTTGAGATCTAAATTTCCTGGCTCCCTTCACTTCCCATTGAACTCAATAGGGCTTATTTCTGGTTGGATACAGTATATATGACTGCACTGTAAAGCGCAGATCAAAATTCTGAAATCACCCAGCTCCATCCCTTTCTAACGACGTCCCCCGCATCTGCTGTGGGAGGCAATCGAACCACTGACTTCCTGTGCACTGCATCTTTGCCAACATTTTTTTGCTGACACTTTCACTCTGGGTTATCAGAATATTTGTGAACATCCCACAGATGCCACAGCAGCTGATTAACTACACAGGCAGCCCCACACACACACACACACACTGCTAAACTCATTCTTAAAAACCAAACCCCATCTTTCAAATCTCTGCTTTTGGATTGCATGATGCACATCCAGGACTGCCGCTACCTCTTTGTACAATTGCAAAAGCCATTTGTTTTGGAGAATGATGTCTGCTATTTCTTTGTCCTGATCACTTTTCACAAAGGCCAAGCTCCAAACCCACTTTCTTTGGAAACTGGGGGCACAATCCTAACCTGGAGTTAAGGACAGCACAGTTAGGCCAGCAAAGTTTGGCGGGCACAAGGGCCACCATAAAGCACGTTTGGACCACTCTCAGAGTCAGGGAGGATGGCGCCCGTCTGTGTGCTGGTCTCTGTGATTCTGAGAGTGGCCCAAACATACCTTACTGTGTCCCTTGTGCCAGCCAAACTTTATTGGCCCAACTGTGCCAGCCAAGCCTAACACCCTGGATCACTTCTGCAGACATACCTGGGGTCGGGATGGGGGGGGGGGATGAGGCTTTGCAATGTGTATGGAGGTGTTTCTTTATGAAATCCCAAGTGTGACTTTAAAAATCTATCAATATCTGCAAATATGCTACACCTTCCATTTCCATGGCATGCAGATATTGTAAAAAGATTTTAAATTCCATGCCCTGTGTGCAACTCATTTTTTTTAAAAGGGGAGGGAATTCCCATATTTACATACAGAAATGAGAGAGAGAGAGAGAGAGAGAGAGAGAGAGAGAGGAGTTTCATATAACAATAACACTCCAAATTCTTCAGCTTGCTTTAAATAAGATCAAATTACAGTCATCAAAGGTTCACACCAAAATATATGTATATATGTATAAACAATCAGTAAGTCACGTGCTGGGGGCGGGGCATCGTTCAGGCCAGCAATTTTGCCTGGAACGTCCCCAGCAAAACAAACAGAACGAAATCCATGCAGAGAAACGTTCTGATGCAATATCCAAGCCTCTGTACGACTACTTGGAAGTAAGTCCTAATTCAATAGGGTTTACTTCCAGGTAAATTGGATGGGATTGCACTCCCTAAACCCCCACCCCGACCCAGATGTATGGACAGGTTTATACATTCACATAACCCTGGGGCTTGGAGAAGCAAAAGAAGCCATAGAAAAACCAGTTTACTGTTGTTGTTTCTGTTTAACGAGATTTAAAAACAGAGGGAAAGAGAGAAGAGGGATTAATCCCCAATGTGGCCTCCTGCGAGGTCCAGCATGTCATTCTGCAGCCTACGAGAGAAGAAACGCTGTGTAGAGATTAAAGTCTCTTCGAAAGCCATTCCCCCACCCCACCCCCCGCACCACTGACTGCGCAAAGCTTGAAAGGGCGGCCTTCCTATTCTGCTCGGCTGGGGTGCGTATGTGTGTGTGTTTTCCATCCAGCGCGGTTTCAAACCAATCCGATTTGTTTCTTCTAATTGGCCGCGGCGAATTGGGGGAGCGGGAATAGGCTTATGGGGTGGCGTGGGGTGGCGGGCATTAAACGGCCAGTGCGGTTGAGAGATGTGTGTCCCCTGTGTCCATTGTCTGACCCACCGGGAGGGACGACAGAGTCTCTGCGGGGGATGGGGGGGGGTTAGCCCCGTCAAGGCACGACCACGCTTTCAACGCCGCCCACGCGGCTGTTTACACGCTGGTGGAGCAGCCTCCTGGACTAGTAAACGCCCCAGCCTCGGGAAAACGGGACGATGCGGATTCAGGACTGGCTGGCTGCGTTGTGCCAACAGATGTTCCCCCCCGCCGAAGTAAAGGGAAATGAGCCTTGTCCTTGTTTTCCTCTCGTCTCCCTTTTTTAATGAGCAATTTGCAGCCGGGGGGGGGAGGCGGCGCGACGGTTCGCTTGCAGCGTCTTGACTCCGCTCCGATTTCCAGCTTGCGCGGCTCAGCGAGCGGGCGGCGGAGATGGTTCCACGCAGCATCTGGCCCCCGCCGCACAGGCTACAGCAGCAGCCGGGATGCTGGGCGTTGCTCTGCAGGTGCCACCCCGTCTGGTGAGCGAGGCACTGTCGGGTATCGCCGCCAAACCCCGAGCTTTGCCTCTTCAGGCCAGAGGAATACCGCAGAGCGTGTGGGATCATTTGGACCCTCCCAGGCGTCCTAGGACGTCTTAGACCCAAAGACCATTTTGGACTCTGAGGCTCAACGACATTAAGATCATTGCAGGAACAAACACACAAAAAAACACCTTCTCTAAGCATGTGCAAGTGCCTTTCCTTCACCGATTAGCCACAATCAGGGGCTCTGCCATTGAAAGTACTAGGAGGGCTTTCTGCAATGGATGTGGCCCTCCTGAAAGGCTTGCATCACCGGCATTTTCTATCAGATAGTCGACATCGTAAGAACCCAGTGCCTTTGAGCATGTACAGAGTTTATTTTCCCTGCCACACCTGTGCACAGAGATTAGAAGAAAGCCCCCACCCCTGACAGGTTTCCAGCCTTGGCACCTTTTCATGAAGTTATCATGGGACTGATCCATTTTCCCATCGCACCAGAAAAAAACAGACAAGTTGAAAGCAGTTTCTTCCTTGAAAGCTGGGAATACAACATTTTGTCTTTGCAAAGAGGCGGGGGGGGGGGAAGACTGGTGCACTTTGAAGCTGGCACAAGTGTTTCCAAGAGCATCAACAAAGGCAAAACTGTGGGACTGGGAGATAGACGTCCTTAGCAAAGCAAAACAGCATCAGGAGAAAGCAGGGAGCTTGTACCAGATATGTGTTTTCAGCAGGATGGGAAAGGTCAGTAATAGCTTAGGGGGAGAGAGTATGTTTTCCAGGCAGAAGGTTCCACATTCAGGTTCTACTGTCTCCAGTTGAAAAGATCTCAGCAGGTCTGGGTAAATGCTAAAGAGATACAATTACTGCAGACCAAAGCAGTAATACTGGCCTAGGATACCAAGGAATGGTTTGAGCACACATGGTGCAGCCACTTCACTGAAGACAAGCTGGCCTTGGTATGGTCAGTACCTGGAAGGCTAACCAACTAGGAATCCTGTATATTGAACTTTGTGATGGAACATGAGATATAAATGTAATCAAAGATGAGCCAAAGCAGTACTTAAGGCAGTTTCATGGGGCACTTCCTCTTCAAAAATAATTGTTCATATAGCTAAAATATCACCGCTCCGGACACTGGATCTTCATGCTGGGAATGGGTAAATGCGTGCAATTTCTGCCTGTGTTGAAGCTGTTCCAGACAAGGGAGGACAATATAGGAGGCTACCCTATTCACCCTCAGTGCATCTTATTTGGCTTCGTAAGGGAAACCCTATAGACCAGCCATATCCAGCCATCTACCCTTTGGCACACAACAAAGCCATTCCAGGCTCCCAACTCTAAATTTCAATGGGTACAACCGTGTAAGGCAAGGAGGTTCATGCAGGTGGAAGTTTCCCTCTTCCCATAAGGCATTTGGGCTGTTTCAACCCTCTTTCATTTGGAATGTTTCTGTCTTTTAACAACTCACTGGATGGGACATAATTGGGCACAACCAATCAGCATACACTGTAAAAGGCCTAGCCAGTTTGCCTGTTTGCATGCATTTTGAAGGACAAAAGGATGGGGAGAGACAGGCACATGGCGAAAACCTGGTGTGTACAAATATACTGTATATGTAACAAACTCCCACCCTCAGGAAAACCCAGTTTCTTATACTAGGTTCATATCTCCTTCCTAGTCTTGACACTCCACATCCTCTCCCAGTTTGGCAAGGCCAAGCTGTATCCTTCCCCCCTGTTTCCATGTTTATCTCTAGGTGATGCTGCTGGGAATCGATTGAGGTTCACAAGCCCTGACCAGACAAATTGTCTCACTGGGAAAGGCTTCCCAGCAACTGTGTGTTTCCACCTTAAGATTCTGGGATGCCCATCATGCAACATACATGCAACAATCATTTGAGGAAAACACTGATTGGCTATCACCCGACCTTAACAGGAGCCTCCAACCCCTTCCCTTTTAGGGACTGGAAAAGGGAACAATCAAGGAGACAGACATAGACAAAGGAAGTTTGGGATCAGCTTATAAAAAGGGGAGTAATGAAGCAAGGGGCAGCTCCTTTTCGCCCATAAGTGTATCTCTCTTGAGGCTGCTGCCCTTGTTCACCACCTTGATTTTGAGGGACATTTTCTTGATGTTGCCAGCTCCCAACGCATCGAAGAAGAAGTCTTCGTTGAAGATGGGGTTGCGGCTGTTCTTGATAATGGTGCTCCGTTGTTTCTGGAGCTTGCCGGGGTTCAAATAGAGGGACACGCAGCAGTTAATGCTCCGCGCATCACAGTGTTTGTCATAGAGATCTTCGGCTGTGACAACGCGCACTCTCAAGCGGGCATTGGAAGGGTCATACTCGGCCACCAGGCGCATGCTGCCCCCTTTGCTCAGACTGATGGCGTGCTCTTTATGGAGACGGTCTTGGGGGTCGGCAGGCACCGGGGGCTGCTGCGGCACCCCTCCCACAGCACCCCCTGCTGGAGGGGTGGCACAGCGCATGCGCCTCTGGGAACTGGGGCTGGTGTCTGCAGAGCTGTCATCGGTGGACAGGGAGCTATTGCGGGCGACGGAGTGTTTCAGCTTGATGACTTTGGACTGACTCTCCTGGCTGAAGATCTTGAGGAGGGACACTGACCGCGACAGCAGCGGGGAGCCAAAGGGGGAGGATTCTGCCGAAGAGCAGGTGTCGCTCTCCCCGCCGCTGAAGTAGCGGTAGGGGTTCATGAGCGACATGCTGATGTCAGAGGGGTTGAGGTGGGCACTCTCCCCGTTTGTCTTGCTCCCTCCGGAAGTGGCCTTCCTCTGGGAGCTGGGCGAGGACGACTGGGAGGGGCACAGGCTGGTGTGCTCACTGTGAAAGAGCGACTCCTTGCGCCGCGTGTGGGGGCTCTCCATCAGCGTGGCAAAGCCGTAAGACGTCTGGGCCTTGGGCACGTACGGCAGTGACATGGCCGTCTGTGACTGGGGGTCTGCGTTCGTACTGAAATCCTCCTCGGACATCCATTCGTCGGCGCTCTCGATCTGGATGATGTGCCGGCTGGCCGCCTTCAGGAGATTCTTGCTCTCGGAGACCGTCTTCACCGGTAATCGGGGGCTGCGCTGTGGCTTGCGGGCTGAGAGGTTCTGCTCCGAAGCCGAGGTGCCCAGGTTGGGCTTGGCCTTCCCTTCTGCCCCCTCTGCCTCCGGAGGCACCGTTGGAAGCTTGGGAGGAATGAAGAAATCGGGGATCTTGTCAGGTGTCAGGACATTGCTGTACAAAGGACCCTTGGATTGCTTATCCCCAGAATCGTTGGCCCGGGAACCTCCATTTTCCACCGAGCCACGAATTTTCTCCAGGAGCCACATTCTCTGCCCCCTTCCTCGAGACCAAGAGAGGAGTCAAGCGCAAATACCTGTGGTTAAAAAAAAAAGCAGGAGAAAACTGTCATTGGAGAAGGAAGTCGCAAATGCTCTTCTCCCTGCTTGTGCAGACAGCATTTTTAACTTGCAATGTGATCGGCAGTTTATGTCTTCGTTTGCCCAGTCATCACCCACTTCAGATCAGCTGTTAAGAGAGCTTGCAACGGGCACAGCGAGACCAATGAGACAGTAGCTTAAAGCACAGAACATGTAGACTTACAGAAAAACGAGGTGTCCCCAAAATTGGATCTTATTGACGCATGACAAAAATACCTGGCGCAAAGCCAGGCTGCAGACTTCAAAACCTGTATGGCTGTGAGACCTCTTTAGCTGCCTCTTGTGCCTGGAAGTCTCTCCAGGGGCCCACAGATTTTCTGCTCCTTTAATCGACTCAGCCCTTTTGCCCTCACTGTCCCTTAGGCCTGCCCCTTCCTGCACGCTTGTTCGGTGTTAATATCGATAGTGCTGGAATGGGTGGTGTGATCACAGGGGGCTCTGTCCTGCCCCAAAGTCATTGAGCTTTGTCTTGGTGGTGTCTGCGCCAGCTGCTGCACATCTCTCACAGCATCATCTGCCATACACTGACACCCCCCTCTACTGTAGTCCTCGGCCACAATTGATCAGCATACAAAACAAGCTCCAGCAGCCTCACCCATTCATCTCCACATGCTGACAGGACTGCAATTGTCCTAGAAGGAAAATGTGACATCCCATGAAAATTATAGCTATAAAGAAGTGCTGAATAATTGATGGATTAATGGAGAACAAGACGGGCAGTCATGATTCATATGTACATATGCGTATGCATACGTGTAAGAACATAACATAAGAAGAGCCCTGCTGGATCAGGCTGAGGGCCCATCTAGTTCAGCTTCCTGTATTTCACAATGGTTCACCAGATGCCTCTGCAAGCGAACAACAAGATATTGGTATCTTGTTGCCACTCCTGGTATCCAGAGATAGCCTCCCTCTAAAGCTCAGTGGTTACATACCATCATCATGATGGACTGTGTTGGCCCTTTCTACCATCCGTTTGTCTAATCCTTTTTTAGGGCACAATCCTAAGTAGCGCCGGAACAAGCAGGCCAGCAGGCATTAGGACATAGCAGGAGCCTCCCTGGTGCATTTGTGTAGGTAGGCTCCATCCTCCCTACTGGTCTCCTGGGAACGACACCCGCAAAATCGCAAGTGCAGGTCCGAGGAAGCCACGCGGCCCGAATCAGGGCCACATGGTTGAGGGCCTTGGATGCGGCCTAAAAGCTGCATCCCACTCCTGCCCCCATCCCCGGGCTGGCATGCCCACTGGCGCACACACCCTGCCCAGGAATGCCTCCTGCCCACCCTTCCTCCTCCCAGAACCACCCCTGTGCCGGCTGAGTCTCTGGCTCTCTGCGGCTCTCTGCTGCAAGCAGCTCTCTGCTGGCACTCTTGGGCCAACGCTACTCATAGCGTCAGCCCAAGCGCTCTAGCGCCAATGCGGGGGTGGGGGGCGGTCGGCACTTCCACGTCGGCGCTAGTGATGTAGCACCAACACAATGATGCTGTGTTGGTGCTATGTCCGTTTAAGGATTGCGCCCTTAAAGGCATCTGAGGCAGGTGCCATCACAAAATCCTGAGGCAAGGAGTTCCACATATTAATTACATGCTGGGTAAAGAAACATATACTGTAGATGAATCAATCTAGGTTGTAGTCTTTGCACAGACTCTGCTAGAGCATCTCCCTTCCTCTTCCAGCTTCCTGAGGCTGTTGCACACCCCGGACCAATGCTGAGCATCCCAGCATGGTTACTCATAGGTGAGCAATGCCACTCTATGAAACTTGCTCACATGCCTGCTTTCATGGGAAAAATCCCTAGAGCCATCCCACAGACACAAACCTTTGCATCACAACCGGTCCTAGAATAATCTGCCTCGCCCACCCCACCCCCACCCCAAAAAAAGCCAATCTTGCCAGCCTTTTTGTGAAGAATGGAATCTTGCCTGAGCACAGAAGTCGCTACACTCAGCTGAGATTGAGGACATTGTTGGACTTAACAGTGGTGATAGAAGCCCCAGGTCGGGCACGCTGGACTTAGGGGCAGGCGATGAGGAACAGCTCCTTCCCAAGGGATGCTCCAATTCAGGATTTGGCAGTGAGATGTAGGGCTAGTTTTGTCTAAACATTTCTCCGTGGCTCACCCAAATTTCTGCGCTTACTTAATGATGGATTTTGATTAAGCAGGGATTAAGTAAGGGTTTTGATGGATTTTGATTAATTTCTACCCTGCTTTTCCACCCTTGCAGGAGCTCAGGGCACAATATTCCCTGTCACCAGAGTCATCAACCTTGGCTCCTGTAGCTCTAGCATCCTCAACAGAAAAAAAAAAAAAGTAAACCCCAACAGTTTCTCTCTCAAGCACCTCCACCCAGGGCCGGCTCCAGGAGGCTCCAGCCTCCAATGCAGGGCATTCCCCTGGGCATCCCCACCCTCCCTGTAGGGGGTCCCCTGCTCACCCAAGAAGAGTGCTTGTGTTGCCGCCTGCAAAGGGTGGCACCTGGAATTAGTTTGTGGTAACACAATGACCTCACTGCCAACCGCTTCCAAGAGGCCCATTTTGGGTGGCAGGTGGCAGGGCTGAAGGTAAAGCTGCCCTGCTCGCCCCACTGACTTACAGCCCATAGAGATCCCAGCTGCAACAGCAAGCAGTATGCTCTCTGCATTGGTGCAGGGGCCCAAAAGCATGGGTCTCAGTGTGACAACATTGGTCACATTGGCTCAAAGCCAGCCCTTTTCTCCTTCACTGTCCCTTGTGGACCTCTTCCAAGTGTCCTTTGGGCTTCCAGCCCACTTCACTGATGCAGCCTTTTCACCCTTCTTGCCCCTCATGGTTAGAACTCCCTCCCTGAACATCCATTCTGCACAGTGATGTCATTCAGGGGGAACGGACCAGAACGGGCGTTCCGGATCCTAACGGGCTCCGTGGCTGCTTCCGGGTTTGTTTGTTTTTTTCAACATTTGAATTTGAACTCAAAAGTGAGTTCCTGTTCCTAAATCATTTGAATGACACCACTGACTCTGCACCACTTCTCTGTCTTTCTCATTTTCCTGGCTAACTGGCCTATGCAACACCAGTGGTGTGCCTAGAGCAAGGCCCAAATGCTACGTTTTGCAGGAGCCTGAAACTCCTATGGTAATACAGCCCCGCCTCCTTGCCTTCACAGCCATCTGTGGCTTGCCGTGACTGGCTGTGAAGGCAAGGGGGTGGGACCGCTTTACTCAGGAGCTCAGGCACATGAAAAATGTAGCATTTGCCCCCCGCTAGGAATGCCACTGCGTGACACATAAAAGTGTGCCCCAGTATCCACTGATTTGTTATCCACAGTTTCAGTTCTCCACGGATACCATGGATCCTGGAATTTAAAATCTCATTAAAAAGATATTAAAAGAGATTAAAAAGATAGTTTGAAGAGATATTTAATAAAGATAAAAAACCTATTAAAAAGATAGGGTAACATTAAACTAATCTCTTTTTTTCACCTTGTTGCAGCAAAACCACTGATGGTCACATATCTTTAAAAAGTCGTCCCCAGAATCCACAGTTTCAAGTATCCGCAAGTATCCATTCTGGACCCAGCGGATACTGAGACATGCCTATATGTCTTAAGTGATGGTTCCCTTCTATAACAAGAGGAGAGCAACTGCCCCTATTGTCCTTCCCAGTGGCTCTTTGCTGGTGCCTCTTTTTTTTATTTCGAGATTGCCAGCCCTTTTATTAATTTATAACATTTCTATCCAGCCGTCCTCTCCCAGAAGAGACCATTAACAGGGATAATAACAATTTAAAAACAACCCATCAATCAATATAAACAGGGACGGGTAACCATTTCTTCTAAGCAAACTGGGCAAGCTGCGTTTGGACCTTTTGTCATTCCTGCTGAAAAACAGTATATAGGCATGCCCCATATCCATTCCGTTCCAGACCCCCCCCCCTTCCCATGGATATCTGAAACCATGGATACTAGGGTCGCTTTTTTAAAGACAGGGGAATGTCAGTGGTTTTGCTGCAATAAGGTAAAAAAAAAGAGATGTGTTTAATGTCCCCCTATCTTTTTAATAGGCATCCCAGTATCCATGATATACGTGGAGAACTGAAACCGTGGATACAGAATGTGTGGATACTGGAGCACACCTGCATACATATTCATCACCTTCATCATCTCCCTCCTCAAAGCCCACCTTTTCCATGCAGCTTTTGGCTCAGCCCTTTAATCCTCAACATTAACTCCAACAACATCTGTACCAATGTCACAACATCAGCTCCCATTCAAGCCTAGCGACTCTTGTGCCTCCCCTCCCTCTGTTACCTTCCCCTTCCCCTCCATTGCTAAAATGTGGATTGTAAATTCTGGAGCTTGTGCAGGGAGGAGAACCGGCCTTTATTCTTATCTTCATAAAACACGAGAAAGCCCTGTCAACCATCACTGCTGCTGGGTAAACCCTAGCACAACAATCCTCTGCATGCCTACTCAAAAGCAAGCCCCATTGCGTTCAACGGGGCTTATTCCCAGGAAAATGCATATAGGACCGCTGCCTAAGAGATGCAATAATACAGGAGGACTCCAAGGAGACGGGAAACCGGCTCAGCCAGACAAATGCAGGGAGCACATACCACACAGAACACTGTTAGCATTTTCTCCGCAGAGGGCCAAGTTTACATTTAGCAGCCTTTGGGTCCAGCGTCTTGCATCCAGCAGCTTCAAGTTAACAGGGCAATTTGGCACTGATTGTTTTCCAACTCACTTTGCGGCTTGCAGACAGACCCTGGATTGCCAGCCGCATTTGGAGAATTACATACTGTACATTTTTCTTCACGTCGCACAGTTTCAATATGATCAGGGCTTAGCCTCCCACAGAACCAAGCCCCCGTCAAAGACCTCTTTCCTTTGCATCAATTCATCAATACCCTTTCAGGCTATCTATCTTTCTACCTACCTACCTATCTAATCAAGCAGCCCAATCAGGGCTGATCCAGGACCTCCTGACATGTGAGATGGCATGCCAAATGCTGCCCCATACAGAGGGTTACCAGCGACAAACTGGGGCAAAGTGCCTCTACCTTTTAAGCATTGTATACAAGAGGGAATTTTGGCAGGTGCAGCTTTTGAAACACTTCTACGATGAGCTGCACCTGCCCAAGTTCCCTTTTCTATGCAATGGTTAAAGGTAGAGGCCAGTGGTGTCATCCTGGCAGAACGGCCCAGTACGCCGTTCCGCCAGTTCCACGGACAGGCCCAGGCCGTGCCGCCTCTCCCGAGGACGGGTGAGCTGCTCCTGGGCCCGCCCTCCCTTCCTCGCTTTCAAATCGCTCTGAAACGGAGCGATTCGAAGCGCAGGGAGGCGCAGGGAGGCGTGGCTGCCCTCTGCCATAGGGGCAGAGGGCTGCCAATCATCCGGGTGTTCCAGTTCTTGGCGCGCCTGGATGACGTCTCTGGTAGAGGCACTCTGGCCCAGATTGTCGCTGGTAACCCTACCCCATACCCGATTATGCGCCAGCCTCTGCCCCTCGCCATCTCCAGGGCCCAGAGTCCCAAACTTTTTAGCACTGGGACAACACTCTGTCAGGACCCACCTAGCTTTACGAGACAGAAGTTTCACTTGGTGAGGGGTACTCACTGCCTGCCTCTGTCTGGCCCACCCTTGCTCACCTCTGTTCCTCCTCACCCATCCCACTCCCTAACTTTGAAAAGGAAGAAGGGAAGGGAACAAAAGAAGAAGTGTTGAATACTTCTTTGCTCCATTCTGCTCTTCCTTTTCAAATCCAAAGAGGAGGAGGAGGAGAAAGTGGAGAAGGACTAGTGGAGAAAGACAAACCTAGCTTCTTCCCAGTCAATCTATTGATCAATTTCAGTTGCAGACCTACCATTATGCCCCTGCTAACTGGGCAAGAGGCACTTTTTTCAAAGGGTGTTCCTCTTATATTTAGCAGGGGGAGAGCAATTGTCCCTCTTCCCCCCCTGCGCAGTATCTTGTCTAGTGGCTGTTGCTGGGGGTGTTCTGCAGGACGAAATGGTCTTGTCAGTCCATATGCCTACTCTGATTTGCCAGAGGTTCATCAAGGGGAGGCCTTTTCAAGCACTGCTACCTGAAATCTGTTCAAATGAAAATGCCAGGGACTGAAACGAAGACCTTCCAACTGTCATGCCTGAGTTTTACCACTGAACTACAATTTAGTATCATGATCCCGGGGGGGGGGGGGCACTGGATCATAAGCCCTGTAAGCATTCCCCAGTGCTGGGCTTTGGAAAGCATGTGTATGCGCCAACTCCCCCCCCCCTCTCTCACACACACACACCCTGGCACCTGGGAACCAGGCAATGGTTGCAACAGTTGTTCTTTTGCGGCTGCTATAGTTACAGGTGGCCATAGTTACAGGTAGCAGTGCAACGGAGGACTTATGACCACTGCTTCCACTGCTCCCCACTGCCAGTGAGACCCCTTGCACTGAATGCCTTGCTGGATTACTGGACAGTAGGTAGGGGAAGAGATGTAACAGCACCAGACCATCCCCCAGGGCTATGCAACCATGCCCAGATGCCCCAGCCTCTGACCGAGCATTCGGGGACAAGACATCTGGGCATGCAGAAATGGCCAGCAGGCACCCCGTGGGCCCCGGATTGCAAAGCAGTGGTGGGGAAGTGGCAGCAGGGAATCCTCACTGTCTGAGGGGCTGGCTGGGAAGAGCTGTGGGCCCTCATGCAGACATGGGCCCTGAACATGAGCCCCACCAGGCCCCATCTGTGGAGCAGCGACCCTTTGCCACTAGGTCTTATCCTCCGTATAAGGGCCTGACATGGAGCCCTCGCATCTGCACCAGCTAAATAAACAGCACAGGCGCAAGGAGACCCATTGGCACAAGCTTACCTGGGGAAAGTGGACACACGTCCGCTTCTCCTTAGGTGCCTGCCGCTGGCTGCCATGATAGCCATTTGGCTACCGTGGCGCCCGCAGTGCTTAGGCAGCTCAGGATTGGGCTGTAAGTCGATAAGCATGCGGGTCAGGACAACACAGGGCTTGGGGGACAGCATTTCACTGAAAGATCCCAAGTGGGAAAGATCCCAAGACCCCAAGTCTCCAAAACGCATTGCTCTTTCCACAGGGATGCAAGCCCTCCCTTCACATCCCGCACAAACACCCTGCCCAGCATATTGATAAGCACTTTGCTCATCGCAAGGACTGACCACACTTCTGTGTGGATACAGGTGAGCAAACACACGGACAGGGCTGGAACTAGGGCGGAACTTGAGGGGCGCCTCCCCCAGCTGACATGCCAAGAGGGGCCCAAGACAGCTCCTTAGGCTCCGCCCTAGTTACAGAGGAGGTGCTAGCAGCTTCCCACTCCCTGTTCCTTCTCCTGTGGAGGCTTCCCTTGAAGGAGAGCCTCCATAGGACAAGGAATGGGGCTGCTCACTGTTTCAGTGAGCACCCCCTCCTCCAGTGAGAACCCAGAAGTGATGCCAAATGTAACATGGGCACCAGGGTAACGCATTACGTCTCTGCATGCAGGTGCACGCACACGCACACACACACAGTGCTCAGCTCCTTGCTACCTTAGGAACCTTTGTCAATTCCCCCCCATTCCCCTCCCCACAAGGAAAAGGCTCGCCACTGCTGGTGCCAACTCCCCGCCCCTTGCGCAGCCCCCCACCCCCCGCCACGTCCCCCATCATCCATTTCAGAGCGTTCTCAGCACCGGAACGCCGCTCACCTTTGCGCCTGTGGTGGCTCAGACTAGCGGGTGAGTGGCAAAGACAGCTTTACTGCCCCTGTGACCCTCTGGAGCCCCCCCCACCCCCCCCCCGCTAGGCCTGCCACTGCTTCTAGAACCATCTAAAAGGCTGCCTTCCCAGCAGATTTGACTGTTCCACCTCCTAGCAGAGTCATTAAACCAGGAGCCACAGGGCAGAATGCGGCACTGCTCCATCGCAATGGCCAGTTAGAGCCCAGGGGAGTCCTGCCACCTTTGCAATCACAGTAAACACTCGCCTGGTTTAACTTCTGTAACAACGGCAAGCACGCTTCTGACTCCACCACCGCTGCTCTCAAGCAGCCCGCAGATTCCTTTGAAGCGTTCTTTTTATTCCTTTTCTTTTTTCCCCCCTTCCTTATCTCTTGCAGTCTGTGGTGAAAAAAAAATCAATGCCACCCAGAGAGGCTGACAAATACACCAACAAGCCAACTCAAAGCAAGCATTCTTAGCTAGCAACCCCAAAAGCACAGAGGAGAAAAGGATTACTGCGGGCGGGAAATGAATTCGGGGAAGGGGGGTAGCGTCTCTCAAGCCCAGATGAGCATTGCAGCAGGCTAGGAATGCACGATAGTCTTTTGGACTCTGAAATCCTGCTGATGTTCAGTCAAAAGACAAACTGTCTGATCGGTTTGAGTTTTGTTCCTCAAATGGCGCTGGAGGGAGACTGCAAAACCACAGAGGCAGGTTGTGGATCCTGTCAAAACTCATTGGGCTTAACTTGAAATCCTACAGATGTGGCATTTGACTTCAGGTCAAATGTCAGTGCAAACTAGAAATTGCAGTGCAATTCTAACAACTCTACTCATGCCTCATACCTGCCCCAGAGATCCTGTTTAACCTGCCCACGCTCAGCAGGCATCAGAGCATCACAACTATGGATGGTAAAATTTTGCTGCCCAGATCATCTTATACCACTACACACTTTTTGGCCTTGGATGAGGAACACAAGCTTGTCCAGGCTTCTGCATGTGATAAAAGCCACTAATGTAACAAGCCACAATAATGGCTTATGCAGTGACGTAACAAGGTTCTCACTATCTAATGTTTGGCCAGACCAAGTGCTTCTGAAAATTGCAGCCACATTTCTCCTTGGATTGGAGTTCCCCTCCCTAGATTTTGGAATTCTTAATTTACTCACTTTGTCTTCCAAGTGGTACCACTTCCTAATCCTCACTGGAATTTTTTTTTTAAATCAGTATTTCCACATTTTGTGCAGGCACTGTGGATCTTTCAGTTCCTTCACAATATTTTCCCCCATGCATTGCCATGTGTCTGTGTGATTGATAAAACATACAAAAAAAAAACAAAAAAAAACCCAATCAGTCAATGTGATTATATCTATGATTGCATCAAGGTTCTTTTTAGTGCAGTTTTTTTACTGATGCCTAGAAGCACATGTGTACATTGGTAAAACATGGTACCAAAAACTGTAATGCTGTCTTATGCACAACCACACTGAATTCACTTTTTTGCAGTGCTTTTTCCCCTATGCACTCATGCATATAGATAACAATGGGAAAGGTGCAAGTGAATTAGATGGAACGCTATGGCAAACTGAGCATGCACCCAATAGCGTCCCTATGGGGGGGCGGAGCACTAGGTTTTGCAAGGAACCTTACCTTGCTGTGTAAATCACTCTTCTCCCTTGCCGCTGTAGCCAGTAAGCAATGCCTAGGCATTGTTTTCCCCATGAGGATTGGTTACAACAGCAAGAAAAGGAGCAATTTACATAGCAAGGCAAGGCTCCTTACAAAACGTAGCACTCTGCCCCCCTATAGGAACACTGCTGGGTGCATGCTCAGTTTGCCACAGCTTTTCATCTAATTCATTTGCTCCTTTCCTATCGCTATCAATATGTATATGCGCATAGGGACAAAAACACTGTAAAAAAGTCATTTCAGTGTGATTGTACCTAAGGCAGCCTTTGTTGCAGTGTTTTGCCAATGTACACATGTGCGTCTGGGCATCAGTAAAAACTGCACTAAAAAGAATCTTGATGCAATATAGATATAATCAAATTGAGACTCCCCCTGTTGGGAGACTCCTCCCCGACTGCATGCAGCATTGCCAGAATTTATTGTAGAAATTCTTGTAGCTGAACCTGAATTCAGAAGGAGTGGGACATAGAGCAGAAGGTACCCATGGAACAATAAGTATGGAACAGGATGGATCTTTGTGAACCTTGTTTGGACAGAGATTTTGAAAAGGCAGGCTGGACATCTATGACTGGCTTTCTTGTCGCATAACTTCTGCGCACAGGTTTGCTGGTGGGAATAACAGAAGCAAAGTACTGTACCAGCAGAAAACCAAAGAGAAAGTTTGCCTTGGAGAAAGACATACTCAGCATCTCCCAAATAGTTCATTGTTCTGTCTTGTCAGCACAGTCAGAAAGAAAGAGCGTCTCAAGGAACTGAAAGAGAATCCTGCTCAGAATCACAATATGACTCAGGGAATTGGCTTCTGTGAAGATTTTGCAAAGACACAGACACAGAAATCTGTTACCTTATTATTGTTGCTATAGCATCCTGGCCACCTATGTATTCCTTGGACATGGTAATGTAAGCGTAAACAAGATAGAATCCTGCTCTGAGGAACTAACAGTCCAAAGAGAGACTCAATATTAACACATTCGCTGTGCTTATAGAAGATCTTGGGTTCAAACTCCTGTAAAAAGGAACTCGGGTAGCAAACCAGTCAGGATAGACCAGTACAGTGCTTCCCGAACCTTTAGCATCAGCACCCACTTTTCAAACAATTATCTATTGCAAACCACTGGACAAAAAAAAGAGAAATTTATTTATTTATTTATTTATTTATTTATTTATTATTAAATTAATACTAATTGAGGTCCTGTGCTCTCATGGCTGCTAAAGATGTTACGTATAGGGTGTGTGTGTATAGACATTTGCTAGACCAATACTAATAACGGATTCCTAGAACTGATCCCCAAACCTTTACAATCATTCCAGGAGACTCAGAAGACTGAACTGCAGAGCAAGATGTGCAGTTACAGACTTCCAGGCCAGACAAAAAGTTGAAAATGGGTTCACACTTGATCTACTGTATAGCACGCCAATTACTAGTGAAAATCAGAAAATTTGACATTTTCACTGCAGGCATGAAGACTACCTCATACCACAGGTTAGCATTCCAGCTAACAATTTTCTTCTGCAAACCAGGCAAGGGTGCTTGCAAAGTTTTTGCTTGCTTGCTTGCTTGCTTGCTTGCTTGCTTGCTTGTTTGTTTGTTTGTTTGTTTGTTTGTTTGTTTGTTTGTTTCAAAAAAAATTTCCTGACCCACCAAAAAAACAGCTTGTGATCCACTGGTGGGTCCCAAACCACAGCTTGGGAAACACTGGTATGGACAATACCTACCTAAGTGGGTAAATGTCCTGCCTTGGGCAGCTTTAGATGTGCATGTTTGCACATGAAGAGGGCTTAGAACTCAGTGGTGGAAGAGGTGCTTTGCATGCAGAAGGTCCTGGGTTCCAGATGGAGTGAAAATAACTCAAGCAGTTAGGCTAGGGGGAAAAAGACCCTGCCTGCCATGCTGCAAAGCCTTTGCCAGTGTAGACAATACTGAGCAAGATGGACCACTGTTCTGACCCAGTAGAAGATGCTTTAGATGCCCCTATTTGTGCAGCCCCTGCCCACCACCCAGCAGATTCCCCAAGCTGTCTTCCCCAGACAAGCTCTGGCAGTGCATTCTTAGCTGGGAGGTTTTTCAGATGTGGGTAGCAAGCATCTAAGTCAAGACTCAGTAAGGTCCAAGTGCGCAGTCTTCGGGACATCTGCCCGCTTAAGGATACTGTTCTATTTAATCATTTACAGTAATCTTCAGTAGACCCAGTGGGTCTGCCCTCAGATACGGCTGCTTCTGAGGAGTAGAATCAAGGGGAGAACTGCTTCTCTCTTGCCATTCTCAAACAGCACTCCTGTGTCCAGGTAGAACATACCTGTCTCGCCATCTTAAGGTGGACCTTCTCCAGGTAGTGAACCATTCCAGTATGATGGATAGATGACGTCGAGATGGACCATGCAGTTGGCAGGGCAAAACAGTGGATATTTGGAGCAAATGCCCCTGGATCAAATGGCACATCATAAGGGTCTGACCACCGGTTTTATAAAGGGATTTTTTTTTTTACATTTCCCTTGCAAATCTTTAAAGTGTACATGCGCAGAGCCATGCATTGTCTGTGTGTCCAGATAGTTAATCCCAATGCTTCATTCGAGGGACAATTTTTAAAAGATACAGGGGCTCAGGTTATCCTGGTAACCACACTCTCCTGCCCCCACCCCTTAACCTGAAAGAGATGGATAATAGGCTATGGTTCCTCAGGAGGAAGGCACACTTTGGGTATGCTCAGAGGGACTCTTGGTCGACTCAGTGCAGTCCAGGGATTATCCCTGGCTTCTAAAGAAGTCCTTGGGCTGAGCCTGCCTAAGATCAAGCCCTGATTTATTCACAGCAGACTGAGGCTCTAGTGGCGTAGCTAGAGGGGTGCAAAACGGCAAGTCTTTGACGGCTCCTGTCCGCGCTGTGTCAGAGGCCCCTCCACGGCTTGGTCGGGAGCCGTCAAAGACTTCGGGGTTTGCACCCCTCTGGCTACGCCACTGGGCTGAGCGGACTGATCTGGCTGTCAAATATTTGGACTGGGCAGCAGCAGCAGCCAGCAGCAGGCAAACACCCACGCCCTCGCCAAGTCCAGGGCTCTCGTGAACAGGCTCGAAACGGGAGCAAAAGTTTATGGCGTACGTGTGTTTGCTTTCTGCCCGAACCTCCGTGTGCCGAGGGAAGGGGCGTCCCTGTCGCCCGAGCCGCTGGAGCAGAGGTGGAGAGAAGCCCCTTCTAAATCGCAATCCAGTCCGGAGCAAGGGCTGGGTGCGGGGGAGGGCTCGCTTTGGCTGCTCTCTGGTGCGTGCAAAAGGCTCTCCATATGCTCGGGGGGGGGGGTGTCCCTTGGCTTCCCATTGCTTGGCCCATTCCAAGCTGGCAGAAGTCCTGAATCCCCCCCCCCTCCAATTCATTCCGCTCCCGTCGAGGCGAGGACTTTGTCAACCACCTGTGCCTGCCAGCCGGCTGGCCTTCCCGGCCAGTTCCCCACATCCGTCCTCCCTCCCGGATGCGATCAGAGACAACCGAGAGGGCAAAAAACTCTTAACTTGGGAAGTCGGTTTGTTTTTGGGGGTGACGGCCAAAGGTGACACCCCAGGGCCTCCCCCCCCCTCAATTCTCCCCCCTCCCCCTGCCCAGGTGCCTGCAAAAAGTAGCAAAACTGCACCCACCTGTGCACACCAAACTCTCTCTGCTGGGGAGAGCGGAGGGCAAGCGACGGCGTCCTGGACGGGGTGGGGGGAGTTGAGATCTGCTACCTCCTCTGGCTGGAAATGAGGTGCCTGAGGACTTGCGTTCGGTTTTTATACCAGCTCAGTTGGCACTGTTCATTCATCACAGGCACTAGAAGAAACCTCCCAATTATGAGCCCTCCGCAATGATGCCGTATTCCTCCTAAGACAGTGACCGCTAGCTTTTTGTTATCGCCTTGCTTCCCCCTTCCTTGCTGCGTGCACACAAACACACACACGTCCCCTCTGTTGCGCTGCAACAAGCGGAGAAAAGCTGCCAAGTGCTAACAGATCACAGTTAATCTGGGAGAGTTTTTTTTTAACCATCTCTAATTCTTTCTTTTTTTTTCCCCCTAGCTGTGTCTCTGGCCACACAATAAACCTGACAAATTGGCGGATTGGGGGGGGGGGGGGAGAGAGAAGAGATCTGTTTAATTCCCTTTGTTTCTGTTGCTCCTCTGCTATAACCTTCTTTTCTATAACCTCTTTTGGTCTTCATCCTGAACTGGCCCTCCACACATGTTAAACCCACCCAGTCCAGCCCTCTGGGTCCCAGACAAAGCTTAATTTGCCATTTAGAACCTGCTTTCGGCTTTCAAAAGATGGGTGCTTAGCAATGTCATAAAGGGGTGTGTGTGTGTGTGTGTGTGTGTGTGTGTGTGTGTGTGTGTGTGTCTGAGCATGTGCAGAGTGCATTCCCCCTGACTCTGCTGGAGAACACAACTGCCACACATTGCTTGCGGTCAGCATGTATGCAAATATATTTGGTTAAAATCTTGTTTATTAAGATCTTTTAAGACCTGTTTATTAAGACCCAAACAGTACAAGGATTCCCATTTCAGAAATGCTGATCAAAATCACATAGTACTGAACCCAGAACACAGTATGACTGTTACATCAAGGCTGTAACTGACATTCCCAATTTCAGGAACAGTTGTCATGTCCATCTCTCTTCTTTTGCCAAGAATCAGCACTGATGGGCTTTTGTGGCTGCAATCCTATCACTGACTTCGGAGTATGTTCCATAATACACATGCATAGGATTGCACTATAAGGATTCTGCTGCCAAATTTTCAAATTCTCACAGTTTGGGCTGATTCTGAGTATTCTCTGTGCCTGAGGAATTCCTCCAGGGATTTGGGTGTTCCCAGATCAGCCACTCTTGTTTCCAGAGTGGAGCTGCGCTGCTGCATTAGGAATTCTGGTTTTTCCGTTCCAAATTGTGTACGTAGCTTTACACATTATTTACTTGTTTTTAAACAAAATGTCAATTCTGCTTTTCTCCAAAGATTCGGCTGGAACTTAAAATATAATTAAAAGGCAGGAAGAACCAACAAACAACAAAGGAGTGTGCCCATCAAAATAAAATTTAATCCATGAGAGAGAGAGAGAGAGAGAGAGAGAGAAGAAGAAGAAGAAGAAGAAGAAGAAGAAGAAGAAGAAGAAGAAG
>JAJKFI010000116.1:456412-474177 GCA_029204185.1 Lerista edwardsae
TCTCTCTCTCTCTCTCTCTCTCTCTCTCTCTCTCTCTCTCTCTCTCTTTGTGTGTGTGTGTGTGTGTGTGTGTGTGTGCGCACGCACGTTTCCCTTAAGTTAAACACACTGCATGGCAAGCTTAAGAGTTGGATTTGCTTCTGCATGAGATGTATCCAAACCAGTTCAAAGTGCCTGAATCAGTTCCAGTGCCACTTTTGAAAGTGAAGCTCTGAACCAGAGAGTTAAAAAGTGTGGATGACGCTGAACCAGAACAGAACCTGATTTTTAACGGTCTGACTCCCTGCCTGCTTTCTCTTACTCATTTCCCAGCAGCCTTGGGAGGGGCCTTGGGTTTCTCTGCAAAACCTTGCAAACCTCCAGCAGGACTCTTTTATTCAGGCAGTACGGTAATCAGAGTGACGGGGAGGCGGAAGGGTAGCTAACAAAAGGCGAGTGTTTGTTTTCTCTTGGAGGGGAGGAGGAAAATAAATGCCAGAACAGGACAGGTTCCTTCAGAACAAGCAGAGGTTGCTGGAGAAACTCCAGGCCAGTCCAACCACAGCAGGTGGCAAGCAGCTGCTACCCTGAGGGGCCAAACAGAAAGGGCCAAATGCTGGCAGTTTGTTCCTAACTTCCTTGAAAACTCAAACGAAGCCCCACTGAAGCCCCGCCCCTTGACCTCAAAGGCTCCACCCTTTGACCATCAGAGACCATTTTAAAGTCACCTAAGAGTCAGGAGGGCAATGAGGACTTGTGTGGGATGTGCCTGAGGATGCAATCCTAACCTGGAGTCAGGCTGGCACAGTTAGGCCAGGAAATTTTGGCCAGCACAAGGGGCATCGTAAAGTATGTTTGGACCACTCTCAGGGAGGCCAGCCCACAGAGGTGCGCCATACTCCCTGACTCTGAGAGTGGTCCAAACATACTTTACAGTGCCCTTTGTGCCGGCCAAATTTTGCTGGCCTAACTGTGCCAGCCTGACTCCAGCTTACGTTTGCGCCCTAAGGCACAGGCATTGTAATGAATGCTTATTGTTGGCTTATTAGAAATATTTATACCCCACTTGTCCACTTTCAATTAAATGCTCAAGGTGGCTAAGAACATATGATCATTAAACGTACAATGAACATTGCTACATGGGAGGGTAGGAGCTTAGGGAGAACCCCTGCTGGATTATCCAAAAGGTCATTTAGTCCAGGATCCCACTTCTTACAGAAGTCAGCCAGATGCCTGCAGGAAGTCCACAAGGAGGGAAAGAAGACAACATTCCTCCCTTATGGTTTATCCGCCACAATTGGTCTTCAGAAGTAGACTGCTTCTGGACCTAGAGGCTCCATATTGTCATCACAGCTATCAGCCATTGACAGGTTTAACCCTAAGAACATACGAACATAAGAAGAGCCAAATTAGATCAGGCAAAAGGCCCATCTAGTCCAGCTTCCTGTATTTCACAGAGGCCTACCAGAGACCTCAGGGAGCACACAAGACAACTAGATACCTCCATCCCCTGTTTTAAAGGCATCTAAGCTAGCAGCCATCACTATGTCTCATGACAACAAACAAGAATGCCACAAGAAGAACCACGGGAAGAAATTAGATGCCAAATTTCTCATGTTGCAAATGCAAAGATTTAATTATTCTTTATACACCCACCAGCCTATTAAATTAGCCTCCTCTGATCATTCAGTGCCACAGATACCCAATACTGGGGGAGGGGGAATTACAATGTGGCCACCACTTTTAATGCCCTGCTTGCAGAGTTCTCAGGGTTTGGGCACTGTAATAGGAGGATGCTGGATTGGATGGATCCAGATCCAGCAGGGTTTTTTTTTCTGTTTTTATTAAAAGGAGATTGGAAGCATTCATGGGAGAGGCAATGCAGTACCAATAGCCAGAATAGCTAAATGGAACTTCCATGGCCAGGAGCAGTGTACCTCAATGAACATTATAGTAGGGGCATACAGGGAGGGGCCTGATTCTGTGCTTCTCACCTTCCAGAGGCACAGTTCATCCCTGTTGGAAAAGGATGCAATACTAGATGGACCTTTGGTCTGATCCAGCAGCTCTCTTAAATTTCTAATGGAAGACAATACATTTGTCAATACAATGCTATGAGGTATCATAGTTAAATTGAACCTCCATGTGCAGAGGCGGTCTATCATACAAGGAACCCGAAAAGGCAGTTCATGGCCCCCTTGGATGCTTCCTGGAGACATCTGGTAGGACCAGTAGTGAAATTCAGACGGTTTGCCCAGGTTCTATAGAACTCTTTGTTAAATGGCTGGGCCCCGCCCACTTGCTTACCTCGGCTGGCTTTGGTTTGTTTGTTTTTTGGCATAGAACCGGTTGTTAATTCATTTGAATTGCACCACTGGGTAGGACACAATTGGAAACGGGATACTGAAAAAGATGGACCTTTGGACTGATCTAGTTCAGTGACTCTTGTGTTCAGGGCAGTTTGCATGGGACAAGTTCCTTGTGGATCATCCATCTATTAATTAGTGGGGGGGGGAGGGTGCCACTTGGATTTCCCATCATAGGCTACCCTTGTCAGAGATGGCATTTTGAAGGAGATCTCGCTCCTTGGAGATACTTACCCACACACCAAATTTGAAAACCATCAACAAAACAACCTCACAGGTCCCGGGATCACTGCGCCTTTTCTTCCTGATGCCGTCACAATGCCTCCACCTTTTATTCATTGCCAGGCAGCTATTTCCAGCCTGGCAGTGAAACGCCGGCGTCCTTTTTATCTCGCCTTTGTTCCTTGCACAATGGCAACGTGAAAAGTGAGAGAGACGGGGAGAGAGGGTTGCGGGATAAATAGAAACAGGCGCCAGAAATGAAAGCGGGGAGGGGGGAGAGGAGGGCGTTCTTGTTTGTTGCTCACCTTTACCTGGGGAAAAGGGGTTGGAAAAGGGCAACTTCAAATGATCAAAGGCTTGGAGCACCCGCCCTACAAAGAGAGTCGAAAGCATTTCCGTTTAGAGGGGGGGAAAGATGACTCAAGGGGGAATGCAATCGAGCTTTATAAAATTATCAGCGATGTGGCGAGAAGGACATTTTTCTCTTCTCCAAACACTAGAATCCAGAAAGGAGGCTTCTGAAATTTTCTTCCTCCAGTTTTCCACCTGAATGTTGGAGTTCCAAATTACCTGGCCTGGTTTCCAAGATGGTACTAATATATTTAGGAAGAGGACTCCTCCATTGTTCCATTTTTCTGTTCCCAAATTTTCTGTTCCCCATTTTTTGGTTCCCAAATCTGTAGGTGCTGTTTGCCAACACTTTGCAGATCCTTTGTTTCTTTTTCCCTAAATGGTGTGGATGTGTGCACTGATCAAATACTGCAAAAAACAAAATACACAGTCTTCACTATCATGCACATTTATGCATATAAGGGACATGGTGGTGCTGCGGGTTAAACTGCTGCTGCTGGGCTTTCTGACCAGAAGGTTGGGAGTTCAAGACTGCGCGACCGAGTGAGCTCCTGTTGCTTGTCCCAGCTCCTGCCAACCTAGCAGTTCGAAAGCACCTAAAAATGCAAGTAGATAAATAGGGACCACTTCGGCAGGAAGGTAAGGGTGTTCCGTGCGCTATGGCATATAGTCATGCCGGCCACATGACCATGGAAGCTTATCCTTGGACAAACGCCGGCTCTACAGGCTTAGAAACAGAGATGAGCACCACCCCTTACAGTCGGTCATGACTAGACCATTTGGTCGTGGGGAAACCTTTACCTTTTTACACTTAAGCATGACTGCATCAAGGATCTTTTTGTGTAACATCTTATCAATGCTCAGGAGCACATATGTGCATCAGTGTTCTCTGTAAGCTGCCCAGCTACACTGCTGTGCAACTCTGAGCAGAGCTCCGCGTGGCATGAAGCTCGGCAACACAGAAGTTCAGCAATGACACATGGTCATTGGCGACTGTCCAAGGATGGGGTTGTGACACAGGTACAATGCTGCACACAAGAAGAAGGGCTCTGTGCAGCAGTGCAAGCCCCTTAGAGGGAATAATACTATGCGTGAGTAAAACCCAGCACAAAAACCCAGGCTGGGGGCTCATCAATTTGACACCCCTTGAACAGTGGTGTCATTCAAATGATTTAGGAACAGGAACTCACTTTTGATTGGCCCTTGTCGGGAACCCGGAACCAACCACGGAGCCCGTTAGGATCTGGAACGCCTGTTCTGGTCCGTTCCCCCTGAATGACATCACTGCCTTCGCCCCCCTAGGAATCTGGAATCGCTCCCTTTAACCCTCTGAGTGCCGGCCAACCAAGAAGAAAAGCTCTTTGCAGAGGAATTGGGAGGGGGGAGGAGGGAGAGTGAAGTGGGCAGAGTCAGCCCTAATTTTAACTAGTGGAACTGAGTTCCCCCGCGTTCCCCCTGCATGACATCACTGCCCTTGAATTTTCCAATATTCATGATGACTTCGTGTTGCTCCATGAACAGGCTGGCCTTGAGCTCAGGGTACAGCACCTAGTAATTGGCACCCATTTCCAGCCCATCTCATTCTGAACCTGAGATGTTCAGATGTGCATCAGTGTTCTTCCAATATCAGGGAAAGGCAAACAGGAGCACTCTAGCTTGTGAGCTTGATGGACTGAAGTCCTCCTAGTTTGCAAGCAAAAATGGACCCCACCGAAAGGAAGAGGTGCAGTTGCTTAGAAAATGTGGAAGGGTTGGCCAAGGGCATGAAAGTTCCTTGGGGCAAAAACCGGTCTTCGTTTGCTTATGATTCTCGGTAAAGCGCAAGGCACAAGGCTCACCATAATGAATTGAAGGTTAGTCAGTCAAAAAATTCCATCACAGCTTGGAAAAGGCCAGAGGGAGAGGTGAGTGGCAAATCAAATCTAAGGCAGGAAAGAACCGAGAAACCACAATACTGAATTATTGCCTCAAGCCAAAATCTCTTGACAGTTCGGAAACGTATGTCGGCAGATCTGAGAGAGAGAGAGAGAGAGAGAGAGAGAGAGAGAGAGAGAGAGAGAGCGCTAGGAGGGAGGGGGGAATGAGCAAAACAATAAACAACACACACCCCAGAGACAACCTGGTATCTGAACCGGAAGGTGCCAATGAACCCCCACTCAGCTGCCTGCACCTTGCTTGCATGTTTCCCAAAATTATTGCCCTTTTTTTCTTCAGTGACTCCTCTTCCCAAATGGGCAGATCTACCTAAGCAATTAAACACTATGAGGTGGAGGGGGAAAATCTCCCTCTGCAATCAGACAGCCGCGATTCTGGAAGCCAAAAGTCTGAGCTGTAAAAATTGCACAGTAATTGGCTGGAGCTTCTTCTGAGGCGCTGGCAGAGGAGAAGGACGTCTTCGCGCAACCTTTATATGTCTCCACTCCAGAGGACAATGCAATTATTTCGACAGATACGCTACAGTGAGGTAGAACACGGAAACGGGAAAGGAAAACCTCAAACCACCCCATCATTCCCCTTATTACTGGGCAGTCAATGGAAAATTACCAGTGTATTAGTACTGCAATATTGTTATTGTTGTTATTGCTGCTACTGCATCATCTATGCCACTGGTGCTTAACAGTGCACAAGAGGACAGGTCTAGGCCCCAAGATGCTTACAGTGTACAGTGTGATGCAACAGAGGGGAGTCAATATGAGGAGGGAAGGGAAGGCAAAACTAGAGACATGTGTGTGTATTTTAGGACGTCATCCTAACCTGGTGTTGAGCCAGCTCACGCTCTTGCACTGGACCAGCACTGTTGCAAACGTGCCATAAGGCACATCTGCACTGTGGATTCAGTTGCTGGGCTGTAACAAGCAGCACTGCCGGCTCAACTGCGCTGGTCAAGTGCTGGCTTAGCTGCGCTAGCACAGGGCCACGACAAGGGTGTGCCAGAGGCAGACAGGAGGTGTAACAGGGCGGTGCCATGGGTGGAGACGGGGGTGGAGATGGGAAACTGCCATTGGGCCATATCCAAACCCCCGTTCCCGAGTTGGGCAGCCCCAAGTTGGGCTGCTCCTGGCCACGTGGTCATGAGCTTGCTCTTTTGCAAGCACAGTTCTGAGCAGCCCCAAAGGGCTGGCTGGGGCTTACCCTGGGGCAAGGGGAAAATAGTTCCTTGCCCCACGCTGAGCTGCCGCCGCTTCCTAACATCATTAGGATGAAGCACAGGTGAGCCGGCCGGCCTCTTCCAGTGCGGGTTAGGATTGGACTGTCCGTCACATGTGCTTAGGCCCAGCTCCAGTCAAGTGAGGGGATTCAAGGATGGCGCCAAATGCGTCAAGGAAAAGGTGGGGTTTGCTGAGGGGTTGGACGAGAAGGAGAAAACTGCCAGATTGGAGGTGATCTGGGAGGCAGCCCCGAGCATAAGAGGCAGCAAGAGGGGAAAAAGTGGAGTTGTTTGAAGGAGCAGAAGATTGGCGAGGGTTGGGGAGGGAGTTGTAGGCATAAGGCCCAGCAAGGGGTTGCAGGCAATCTTTGAAAGGAGCTGGAAATCTGTGGGGCTTGGGGAGGCAGTTGGTGGACATTTGCAGGAGGAGGAAACCTTCTGATATCCTGGCACATCTCTGCCTGTGACCTTCACTCCTCCAGTTCCACCATCCTCAGCTACCCTCTGCGCCCCACCCTCTCTCCCATGTTGATGCGCAGAACTGCTACCCAGAACACCTGCAAGGCGGCTCTTCCTTAATGTCCTCAAAATCCACTATTTCCAAAGAGTGTTTTGCACAATCCCTTAGTCCCAATATCTTACTGCACCGAAAACAAAGTTTCTGCCACTGGAATAAGACCAGAAGAAGAGCACTGCTGGATCAGGCCCCTCTAGTCCAGCTTCCTGCACACACTTGATCTTGATGCCTCTTGAACCACACAAGATAGCAAGATACCTGCATCCTGTTGCCACTCCCTTGCAGCTGATGTTCAGAGACAGGCTACCTTTGAAACTTGAAGGTTGTATAAGGTCAATAAATCAATACATGCTCTTCCTGTTTATACCTGTGCCTATCTCCCTCCTCCCTCTCTGTTGTCGCCCTTGTCTGTTTTCTAGTTTCCAAGCCTCTGAAGGCAGGGGACTGATTTGCTGTAAACCCCCACCCACCTGCCTGCATACTCTCCAAAGCACCATGTGCAATGATGGTGAGATAATAAAATATAACAATAATCATAGTAGGAGAGGAAGCACACACCGTGGAAGCACTGGCGCAGGAAGCAGCTGGGAACAGTAGAGAAGTGGCAGGTGGGGAAAGGGTTAAGCGCCCCCTTCCTGAGCCACTTCTATTCTCAAAATGCACACTGCTGCCCCCAGTGGCTTTTTCTGGAAAAAATAAATTATCCTCACCAGTTCAGTTCAGTTCAGTCTTTGCATGCAAGATGTTGCCAGGTCTTTGCTGCATCATTCATTAGGTAATTTCATGTGCATTAACATTTTGATCCTCTACGATTCTTCAGGAGCCCCTCTGCACCAATGAGCGAGGACGTACAATTTGAAAAGAATGCCTATACAAATAGGCGCGCAAAGCACTGCACATATGTGATCTCGTTTATCATCTGCAGAGCAACCTTCAAACAGGAAACCCCCTCTGTGTATGTGTAACTTGGTGCAGGCTCGGATGACTTGGCACTTGTGCAGTTTCGCCATTAGGATCCATGTCAGCTGCCCATCCATCAGAGAAGCTGAACCTGGGCTGTGGATAGACAGCGCCTGTTTGTCTGACAACTAGCCCAGATGGAACTATTGGCCAGGAAGAAAACATGGGCATCATGCCTGTCAGGTCCATCCACCAAGGGGAGCTCCAGGAGACTTGAGTCAAAATTTCCTGCCATAGACCATGAGCAGAAATTTGATTCCCACCTGCAAGCCCCATAAAAGGCATTGGCTAGTTTCAACCAGGATACAATCAGACCTAGTGCTTACCGAGGTTCACTGCTGGCCATCCCACTGCCATCTGGAGGTGAACATGGAGGCTGCAGCTGCACAAGACATTTCTAGGCAGGATCGGAGGTGTCAAACGTAAGACCCCCAAGTTCTTTATCCACCAACTTCCATTTTAATTGGGCTTCCATTTTAACTGGGAGGAGAGACGGAAGGAGGACAGCGAAGGCAAGGAACAATACAGGGTAAGGGGCAGACAAGATGGGTGAGAGAGGGAGACGCTGCTGAGGCACTGGGAGAGTCCAATTATCATGTGGGCTGCCCTTTCAGCAGAGTAGCTTCTGCCAAAGCGTCCTTTTCAGACCACCTCTCAGCTGCTGAGCTGCAAAGCGACACTTCAGCAGAAGCAGTGCTGCTGTAACTGTGACCCGTGTGATAATTGGGCTCTCCTAGCTTGATGATCAAGCTCTCTCATATCTTGCAAATGTTATCAAGATTTGCACATTTTCTCTTTTGTCATTTGCAGGTATTTGGAAACAAAGTGCACATTTCTGGCCATCATCTGCTTAATCACATCACTTCCTGCTTAGTCACATCACTTCCTGCACTTCTGACCCTCAGCAGGCGCCATGAATGGTATTCAGCCCACTATATGAAAATGGGTTTGACACAGTGATGTCATCTGGTAATGAAGAACTGGAACACTGGGCAGGACTTACGCATGATTGGCTGCCCGTCCGTTCCGTTCCGCAGCTGCCCTGGCCTCGGTGGGGCGCCTGCTCACCAGGGGGGATGGGTGGAGGGCGCGCCGGGTGCCTGGGTGAGCAGCGGTGGGGTGCACCAACCAGGGGCAGCCTCCCCCCCCCCCCCGAGGCCAGGGCAGCTGTGGAACGGAACAGACGGGCTGTCAATCACGTGTAAGTCCCGCCCAGCGTTCCCGTTCTTCATTACCAGATGACATCACTGGTTTGACACCCCTAATCCATATAGTTGCATTAAGTAGTATTGCCTCTAATTCCAAGTGCCTATTATTGACTAGTCAGCCTTTGCCCATTTCCCCTTTGTTTTTGTCTCTCTTGATGTACTCTTGTTACTTTTGCAAGTTTCATGCCAATTTCTTTCTGACCAGAGACAAGCTATTGCCCCTGTTCAGTAGCGGACCTGAGGAGGGCAAAGGGAGCAAAAGCATCAAGCAGGAAGTGCCATCATTGTGACGTAATAAAATGACATGCCTGGAAGGCAAACTGGCATTCTTGGACTGCAGCGATTGCACAACCATGAAGTATCCCAATAGAAAGCAAGATAGGACAAAATACTGTGTAAAAGCACTGAACTAAAAACAATTAAAAAAAAAACCTCACTTGAAAATTCAAACTGTTAACACTCACAAAAGGAGTATAGCAACAGTAAGTTCTGCAGCTTCCAAGATGGCTGCTCCCAGCTTTCCATGACCCAGCTGACATCAGGTCATGAGTCATGACCCACCAAGAGTGGGTCCCGACCCACAGTTTGAAAAACATTTGTCTAAGGCCACCTAACCAGTTCAAGGCATAGACCAGATTTGAACTGGGGAAGTTGTGATTCAGCGTTCTATCCTATACATGCCTACTCAGAAGTGAGGCTCATTGAATTCGATAGGCCTTACTCCCTGGAAAGTGCATATATAGGAATACAGCCTTAGCCACAAAGACCAGCTCTCTAGTGCAAATGACACGGTAACATGCAAATAGTCTTAACAATGGTACATTTTCAACTTGAAAAAGATAGTGTCAGTGGTCTTTACACTGACATTACAATACTAAAAGGTAAATAAAGTTTTCCTACAGAAAGCAACAAATGAAATCCTCGAGCATCATTAAACATTTCCAAATTTAATTAGAAACATATTCAAAACAGCAATGCTTTCTGGTCATTGAACGCTCTGATGGATAACTGTATTATTATAGAAGATGTCATATATGTGCTAAAACGTCTGAAAGGGTTTATCTGGGCAGCATTGGAGGAAGAGCAAAAGATCCCGTTAGGCAGCAATATCACAGACCAGAGAGAGAAGCAAGTGCTACATTCCTAGAGAGGATTTTTTTATTGTACTACCAGAGGAAGGAGAAGCAGCCCAGAAATGCTCTCCTAGTGCCACAGTGCCCCCTGGTGACATACTAGGGAATTCTTCCCAGCCATCCCTAGCAGCCCATTCTAATAGGAGTTTATGGAGGATTTTGCATTATAGTACTGTTTCTCATATAGCTGCAATGATTCTGGAGTTATCTATACATTCTCATCCACTCAACTGAGCTATAGAGGACCTACAAAGACTGGTTGGTTGAAGCAAAAGCTCGAGATAATTCCTTCCTCCTTGTCTCCTAAATCCAAAATCACAAGCCCACTAGAAGGAGGGGGAGGCAGAACTCTTTACAGAGAAGAAAACTTAAGGCTACAGGAAGCCTGAGGCCTGCCCAGGAGGTCACCTATTTTCTGTTTGCATGTGTAAAAAGCGCTGATTGAATCAGGATTGGAATAACACTCCCATCATCCTTTCATTGGAGGAAACTGAATTATAAAGAGCCCTGTCATTCTTCCAAAGTTGAATCTAAGCAGGTTCCCACTGGTAGCATAGCTGCTTTGATTCTGTTGCAGAAGAGAGTCGTCTTCAGCTACAAAGAAGAGCTAGTTTACCCACCCGAATCTCTTTGGTTTTTCCTTGTTCCTAAAGGCAACTGATGCAGCTTGTTTTTGACTGCATCGGGTACAGGCATCCATGGATTTGCCCTTGGGGCTTGGTCTGCAAGACAGGGTCAGTCAGTGGGTCTGCTCTCACCTTTCCATCCCGGTTGGGTAAATCAGAGCTGGGGTGAGGAGAGAAGGGTGGCGTTGGGAAGGGAAAGACAGCTGAGCAGAGCATCTGATCACAGAAGACAGGAGTGGCAAAGCAAGTGGAAGGCAGGGGATTCCTGCTCTGGTTCTCTTGGGTGGGAAAAATCTTTTTGTCTTTTGCCAACAGGTCGGAGTTCCAGCAAAGCTTTTCCTCGGGGTTTGCATATGTTCAGCTCATAATAAGTCCAGGGTGATATTCTCTGCAGCGGCCGAATTCTAATAGGAAAGAGATTGCAATAAGGGTTGATATTCTGGTGAGTCAATCTCCATTCATGCATTAAGGGAGGGAGGGAGGGACAGCATTCATGGTGGAGAACCAGAGAAGAAACCAGGAAGTAGTAAACTGCCCAGCTCAAACAGGATATCCTTACAGCCAGTTCCAGTGGGAACAGCCAATAGTCACTCGGCTGATGGCAACCCACAACAGGGCCTTTTCTGTTGTGGCACTTAGCAACTAGAATTCTGTCCCCCCCAAAAAAAACTTAGAATGCCCCCTCCTTGCCAGTCTTCCACAGGGGTCTGAAGGTGTAAAGACCTTTCTTATTTCACAGCTCTTTTAATTCAAGTGTCACTGGTTTTGATTGACTGTTTTTACTCCATTTTTTTTAACAGATTGTTTAAAATTGTCTTTTGTGTATCACAAGCTCCTGGAAGGATGGAAAAGAGGAGTGTGACTCTTCCAAATAAATAAATAAATAAATAAATAAATAAATGGGGATGGGTCCTTGCCCCAAGGGACTCACAATTTAAAATCAACATAAGGGAGACAGCAGAGGAAAGGGAAGCAAGGAAGTGGGGATAAACTGGGGAAGAAGCATTATTCAGAACGCAATCCTAACCTGGAGTTAGACCTGCACAGTTAGGCCAGCAGGTTTGGCTGGCACAAGGGCCACCATATAGCGCGTTTGGACCACTCTTGGAGTCAGGGAGGATGGAACATGTCTGTGTGCTGACCTCTCTGACTCCAAGAGTGTTCCAAACATGCTTTATGGTGTCCTTTGTGCCAGCCAAACTTTGGTGGCCTAACTGTGCCGGCCTAACTTCAAATTAGGATTGCGCCCTAAATTACACTTTCTTAGGCTTGGTTACAACAGAGTGAGAGTACTTCTTGGAAATTTCCTAAGAAGGAAAATGTGTCTTTATATTAGCCTCATCATTAATATTAAAAATTAGTCACCTACAAAAAGTTTACTTATCCCCTCCAAACTTCTTCCTTCCTTGCCACACCTATATCTGTAGCTGTTAAAGAACTGACAGTGTTCCTGGTGGAACTTCTGTTTTTTGTTTAAACCTTTTTGTGGCTGTGCCTCTGCTCTTGAAATGCTGAGAATGTTCATTCCATAAGGTCATTTTCTGGAACATATCAAGAACAAAAATTGTAATAGGGCAGGAGTCAATAACCTCAAATCTTCCTGAATTTTGTAATTGCCATTGCCCAGATGCATGTCAGCAAAAAAAACAAAAGTCTCGCCAAGCTTGCTCACCTGGAAATAAGCTCCAGATCACCAAAGGCAACCAGGCAAGTGGCTAAGGACATGACTGCTTTATAGATATCATAACACCCATGGGAGAGCCTGATCAGGATTGGAACCATGGCATGGAGAAAGGGTGCTTTAATGCTTACCCCCCCCCCACACACACACAGCAATCTGAATCCTGATTGATGTTTTCTCCTAATGCATGGGTCTCCAGACTTTTCAGTACGAGGGCCATATCGTATATCTTTTGCTGAAATTTTTTTTTAATGAATGAGTGATATTTAAATGAATGAGTTTTACTTGGATCTTTTTTGTAATCAGCATGAGATGATTGAAACAAAAGGAGAACTGTGAGAATTACAAAGAAACAAAGCCATGTCAAATATTTTAAGTTGCTGCAAGCCAGATACTTCTGGTGGGCCGGGTTTGGCCCCCTGGCCGAAGTTGGAGACCCCTGCCCTAGTGGCTGCTTTTTAAGACAGAAAAAGTGAACATGCAGGGTCAAACACAGAAGTCAAACTGTAGGGGAGACTGGCCCCCTTTGCTCCTGTTTTTAGGCTACAGACGGCCATGATTTGGCTGAGATTGTAGACGTCAAGAGTCAGGGTCTGTAGATTTCCTTTCATCCCCCCCAGCTTTTCCCCATATTTGAGCACTGTGCATTTAATGAAACATGTTCCATTTAACATGTTTGGCCCTAAGTCCCCTTATAAATAGGTCAGGCAGGTTCATTTCACAGCAAGACCTTTTAGCATCTCTCACAATCCTTCCAGTTTTTCGCCCCACATTCATTTCAGATGTGCTTTGGCTAATGTTTTCTGCAAAGGGAGGGGGCCGATTTGGCTTTCCTTCACCGATCCTCCTTCCCTCCCTGGGGACTGACAGGTAGCGGTGAGCTGCCGATGAGGAGAGGGAAAAGGTGTTGAGAAGACGGAGGCGGAGGCGGAAGAGGAGGAGGGCGAGAATGGCAAAAGGTGGCCTGCAGGAGTGGAAGAGCAAATAAACAGGTGGCTGTGATGATGATGCTGTGGAGTGGAAAGAGGAGAAAGGAATGGGCACTGGTCCAAAATGAAAAGGGGAAAAAAGAGAGTGAGATAACGAAGTAGGCGGAACTTGAGAACAGACAGCTGCTACCAGTAACTCAATCCACAGAAGACAGATAGCATTAAATGAATACGAAGGGCGGGACGAGGTCTTTATTAGGGCAAGATAAGCAGAGCCCTGGTGGAGCACCAGCTGCCTTGAAGCAGTGTCTGAGTGTACTGCTTGTGGAAGTCCACAGTTTTCCCCTTAGCATAGTGGGGTTTTTTTCCCCAGGTATACTATACAGGTTCAATTCTGCACTTCTGTGACAAAGCTCATTGCACAGTGGACAAGCGCAAGCTTTGCCCGCAGAAGTTTCCCAGGCCCAACCCCTGTCCTTTTAGAGAGACTCCCCAGTCTCAAACCCTGAAGACTCAGTGCAGGTAGTGCTGACCCGGATGTACCAGGGATGGACTCAGCAGATTCATATATCCATTAGGTAGTGTTATGTTGGGTGTCCAGGTGGTTTCCCATCCAGGCACCAAGTAGACCCAACCTGCTTAACTTCAACAAGATTGCTGCTTCATTGGCTTTCAGCCCAGGCTCTTCCTGAGATAGGACCAAAAACTCATTTTGGGGGGATGGCTCTATGATAACCAAAAAATTATATGGCCTTCGTGCATGGATGGTTTCCAGTATCCCATTTCCAACAGACGCTTCCATGGCCACGTACATGGCATAAAGGTGATAGTTTTCTTTGTCTATTCAGCGGTAGACTGCCTCTGGCCATGGAGGTTCCTTTTCGTTATCATGCCTAAAAGCCAGCAAAGCCCTCTCTTTCATGAATGTGTGAACCCTCTTGTTTTTATTCTCGTTCTCTCTTTCAAAAACAACTTATGCTGGTGATCATCACCACGTCTCATGGAAGTGAGTCCCACGAGCAAATGATGGGAGTTTGGAGAAATGTCCCACCATCCCAGCAATACGTACCCGGTCATCACGGCTTCCATTTCACCACTTGTCGCAGGTGAAGCTCACTCTCAGCAGCCACGATGGGCTGTTCGTTTTGCAAATGATAATTAATGAGGTGGCTGATGCTTTCAAATAATGCATCCTTGGTTCTCACCTAGAGTGACAGGAAGGGAAAAGGGGGATTAAGCAGCTGCATGGCAAGAAGGCTGTTGATCTGGCAATGCTACAGTATGGGGATAAAGGCTTAAACTGATCCCGTGGGAAAAACTCCCATGAGGGGAGTCCTTGTATAGGTAGTATTTACCCGTGCTAACCGGGCAAGAAGCACTTTTCCAAGTGGTGTTCCTCTTATATGTAGCAGAGGGAGAGTAATTGTCCCTCTTCACTCCAGCTCTGTGTCTTTTCTAGTGGCTGCTGCTGGGGGTGTGCTGCTTTTTTTTTCAGATTGTGAGCCCTTTGGGGACAGGGAGCCATTTAACTTTATTATTATTTGCCTGTAAACCGCTTTGGGAACTTCATGTTGAAAAGCGGTATATAAAAAAGACAGACAGACAGACAGACAGATAGATATTGAACTGGTCTGATAGCTCCACTCATCTCCTTTAGCCATCCCCAATCAGTACCATCCCTTCCCCTCTGTGGCCACACTGCTCTTTAAAGAAGCAGAAAAGGAAAAGTACCTTTGTACATATATTAGTTGGGCTTCTGTATCTGCATGGGTTCCATTCCCTGAACCCATGGATAACCAAATTCACAGGTCAGGCATGCTGCTGCCCTCCGGTCACATCCGGAGGGTTTCTGAGGGCCAGGGAAGCTGTGCACTACTTACCCAACCCTCTGTGGGCCAAAAAAAAGCCACTTCTGGGTTTTGGCTGAAAACCAGAAGTGACTATTTTCGGCCCACAGGCATTCTGAGGACCAGGGAGGCCAGGTGCGGCTTCTCCTACCCTCAGAATGCCTTCTAAGGGCTGAAAAATGTCACAGGGATGAAAAATATCACAATGGTTTTAGCCAAAAAAACAAAGTAACTGTTTTCGGCCTGCAGAAGACATTCTGGAGGTCAGGGGGCCCGGACGTGACTGGAGCACAGGGTGTTTTTGTGCTGTGTTTCAGGGTGCAATTCTAACCCAGAGTTAGGCCAGCAAGTTTGGCTGGCACAAGGACCACCGTAAAGCACGTTTGGACCACTCTCTGAGTCAGGGAGGATGGTGCATGTCTGTGTGCTGGCCTCTCTGAGAGTGGCCCAAACATACTTTAGGGTGTCCCTTGTGCCGGCCAAATCTTGCTGGCCTAACTCAGGTTAGGATTGCACCCTTAATGATGCATACATGTGTTCCTGAGAAAACACCACAGGAAAAGGAACTTGATGAAGATGGCTTTTTGTAGTGTTTTATCAATGCACATGTGCATATCGTTAAGGAATAAATATATAAAGGGGCTAAAGCATTTGCCAACATATCACTCTGTTCAAAATTTATAAACAAAAAGCAAAACAATGGAAGATTTATCATGCAACAAGACTAAATAACTTGAAATTCTAGAGTCTAGGAAATAATTTAAATTAGAATTTCAGAAGCATCCTGAATTTACTTACCACTCCTTCAGGATCCACCAGGAGCAAATGTTTGGGTTGGCCACTGTGCATCCCTGTCAAGACATACTGTCCAGGGTTGGTGATGCTGTCCCTCACCAGGAAATCACCATCCATCTGCAGCAACTTCTCAGCATCTCGCCGGCTCATCTTCCCATGGTACCAGGGCTCTTGCTTCAGCTGCTCTTCCGTAGGGGCAATGGGAGCCTTTCGGGTTGGAGGACTGGGCCACTGGTCTTCTATCTGGGCATCGGTGTCTATACCGCAAGCTGACATGGACTCATGAAGTTTTAAGGCATCTTCAAAGGGCCCTGGGAGTAGTCAAAAAGGTTACGTATGGACTTGCCACAAGTTATCCGTCAAGGTATGTACGGAAGTCAAGTTATATACGGACTTGCCACAATTGTGCATCACCATGACGCGGGAGTACTGAAGCCTATTTCTAGATTAATGTACAACTTTGCAATCTAAAACAATGGACTAGATTACCTCTAAAATCCCTTTCCATTGTAACATTCTATGTTGTTTATGATGGCATTCAAATTGTGCAGGCTTGAGCCTTTAAACAAAACAGCAGTGACAATTGCCACAACTCACCCAAAGTCAGATTGCAACCCACTTCTGGGCCCTGACCCACTTGTTGGGGATCGAAGAGTAACGTTACAAATACAAAGGATCTTAAATGCCTCCCCCTATTTTTACAATCTCATTCATAAAAACGGTATTTTGGCCAACACAGGGGAGCAGAATGAAAAAGGGGTGCTGACCTGCAGCAGATTCTTTATTTACAGGTGTTTGGTTAATTTTTTCTGGTTGTCAAATTTGGCATGCCCTGGAGGAGAATCTGGAAACAGGATATAAACTAGGTGCCAACATTTGTGGCAGCACTTAAGTTGGTAAAAATTAAGTTTTCCTTTAAAAAAACACATTCCCCCCCCAAACTCAAGTGTCGTGCTTTTATGACATTTGCTTACATCATTCTTATGTAATGCACTCTGAACATCACCAGGAGTGGGCAGGCGATATTAATAAAAATTACTCTTCAACTTTGCAAGGTGGGAGTAGTGTTCTGTCCAACTTTCTGCTCCAAACATATGCTTTTGCAACTTAGAAAATAAGAATGACAGCACCCTCCCCCTTCTAAGTGGGCCCCCTCACTTACGCATATCAAAGAGGTCTTTGGTGGGGCTCTCGTCAGAAACCCTGTGCCCCCCAGCATCTGCCTCCCAATTTTCCAGGCTCTGGGTGTTGACGTACATGTGCTCTTCATAGTCTCGGGAACCCAAAGGCTTTCCATCTGCTTGTACATAGCCATCGCAGCTCTGGTCTGCAAGACACAATGACAGCTGGTGCTCTATGTTTTGCATCTTACTGTCAAGTTTTAGCCAGGTTTGGAGGAAAAGAGTGGAATTACTGCCAGTCTTGAAAATACCAGAGATGAGGAAGAAGAGCCAGGACTCGAGTTTTCATATTTTGGCCTGACTCTAATGAGACCCAAGTCTCACATGTCAATGACTCAGGACTAGAGCCACTGACTTGAGCAGCTCCTGCAGCGATTGCATTGATTTCCCTGCACTCCAGCAGCTGAATTTTGCTCCCAGGCTCCAGGTCTTTTCTTTATTTAGGGGATTTTCAGGCATTCCCCATGCATTTAAATTAGTTTTGTATTGCATCATAGTTAGGGTTACTAGATACAAACAGGGACAGAGTCCTATACCTTTAACCATTGAACAGAAAAGGGACTTTGGGCAGGTGCAGCTTTTGAAACCCTTCCACAATGCCCAAATTTGGGCACCTGCCCAAATTCCCTCTTCTGTTCAATGGTTAAAGGTATAGGCACTCTGTCCCAGTTTGTATCTGGTAACCCTAATCATGTGTTTTTTTAAATTTTTGCTGACTCCATCAGGGATTTGAACCAACAACCTCAAGATCTAACTCATGCTACTGGAGCTTTACTCATTTGAGCTTTTCTAGCTCTTATAAATACCTGAGGGGCTATAGCT
>JAJKFI010000116.1:474187-487364 GCA_029204185.1 Lerista edwardsae
CCTGCCCACATCCCAGCCTGTTTGTATCTGGTAAACCCAGCTATAGCTACCAAAAGCCAGCAAATTCAACAGAAGCAATTTGTAGAGAGGCAGGAAATTAAGCTACAATTAAACACACACACACACACCAGGCATAACATGACATGATGGATTGGCTCTTTCTATTTAGCAAAGCAACCCCCTTACTTTTGAATATAAGGCTGTCTCACAGATCTCAAAAGGCAGGTTGTCAGGCAAAAATAATGGAATGTTCCATGACCCTTGGATAAGATGGGAGGGTAAACTTGGGGAATGGTGCTTTTGAGGAGAAGCTTGCCCTGGAGACTGATTGCCCTGGAACTTGATTGAAAGAGGGTAAAGAATCTGAACTGCACCACAGTTTTTGCAGAGATCCACAAATTGCTTGTGCAGTACTGTGTGCCATTCCTCCCTTCTGTGCAACAGAATAGGGAGGGAGGGAGGAAGCAGGGGAATATTTTATGTAGTTGTACAGTACTGTTTCTGGTGGCACGCTTTAGGACCTAGAGGCAGCCTGCCTGCCTGCCTGATTGACATGGCAGCCGAGGCGGAGGAAGATTGTTAGACTGAAAAAATGGAGGAAAAAGAAGCAATTTTGCAATAGTCGCTTTGCATTCTCCGCCCTACATGGTGCTCCTCTGGGCTTCTCCTGGCTCCTGCTTCTCCTGCCCTAACTGGTCCAGTGTTTGCTGGTCACGCTGCCTCCCCCCCCCCCAGCTGTTTTGATACCTATCCTGAAAAGTGGCCCAGAGTCTGATTCAATTTGGAAAGGCCAGAACCTGTTGGCCCAGGAACAGTAGGAGAGAATTAGTCTCTTCCATGCCCAGAACATCATGCTCTCCAGTGCTGGCAACAGGGAAGGAAGAACCTGAGGAGTGGGAGACTTCAGGCAGACCAGAAAACTTCCCCTATAAGGCTCCTTTCTCTCTAGGCAGGGAGGCAGAAGCTGGGAGGGCAAATCTGAGCCCAGGGGGATTTAAGGCCCAGGCTACCTTTGGATCTGGTTGGAGCATGCTATACCCTTGAGCCATCCAGGCCTTGCATCTCTCGCTACCAGTTGTGCCTTGTGAGTTCCTGCTTGTGGAAAGTTCCGAACATGACACCAGTATAATAAAGTATGATTACCATGAGGATCAGCATCCCAATGCAAGTTGGAGTGAACACTTGGATCCCTCCTGGCTGGAGATCCTGCCTGTGAAACAGAAGATTCGGAAAACTGACATATCACCACCTGCTATGAGAGCAAAGTCCTGTTTGCACAATTGAACTAACAAAGATGCTTCTCTGTTATTCAGAGATAACAACCTGCCTCCATGAATGAGGATGCACAATTGTTTTGGTGTGTGTGTTCAGCTACATACAAAATTTGTTACAGACCTTTGCACTGGGTGAGTTTGCACTACAGCTGCAAGTCCTCACTGGCGAAACGATTAGCAGCAGCTTTATTTTCTGCCATAGATGCCTTTGAGCAACGTTTTTGATGTCACATTTTGCAACATGTTCAGGGGACCCCCCCCACTAAGGGAAAAAAATGTCTTTGGAACAATGTCAAAGTGTTCCTGTTTACCTGAAATGAAACTGATGTGTTTGGAAAGCAATGGTAGAATACACACGTGTTTTTTCACAGGCACTGTCTTGGGGGTGGAGCATTAATTCCTATGGAAACTGTGCATAAAAACTGAACTTGCCCCCCAAAAAAAAATTTCAAAAAAAATTATCATAATTTTACTGATTGCACAGCTTAGCTATTGCAGGATCTTGCAGAGGAAGAGGCCAGAGTGGACATCCCGGAGTAAATTCTTGCGACACTCAATTTTTGGCATTACTTTGACTGCAGCAACAGCTAGATTAGGTGCAGGGTTGTAATACAGGCTGTTACTTATGTTTCATCCCCAGTAATGAGCTGGAGACATAATTCTTTATAACTCTCCTTGACCTTTGTTTGTACTGTAAATGTATCAGAAAAAAACTTTTTTTTTTAAATCAAACTGGCTTCTGCAACAGCATAGCAAGCTCAATGTTGCAGCATACTGAGAGGCGAGCCAGCACCTTTGCTCACCCTCTCTGAACACTGAACATGTCTTCTCACTAGCACAGGCCTCCAGGAGGATGAGGTGCCCCACTCAGGCCCCAGAATAAACTTTAAACAGCTTGAGGGGGGGAAAGATCTTGAGGGGGGGAAAAGATATCTTTTTCATTGGTCTGGCTTCTGCAGCAGCTAGTTGTTCTGTTCTGCTCCGTCAGGAAGCAACAAATAACCTTTCGTAGTTGCTGGAAGGGGAATTCTTAGGAGAAACATAGCAGAACCCTCACCCCAACCTCCCCACCCCGCTTTGAGAACCCTGTGCTAAGTTGGAAGCACGAGTCTTCAGTAAATACTGAACTGTCCAAGGTGCTGATTTGGAGTAATATTATTTCTGAATCTCATTTGGTGTTTTTGACCATAGGTATGGAGACTTGGAAGGGAAGTCACATATCAGAACATAAGAAATAACCCAGGACAGAGGTTAGGACAGAGGTTAGGAGATATGTGTTGTCCTCTATGTTTTCACCTTGCTTGCTCATTAATGTGAGAAAACGGTTAGCCTAGAACAGGGGGTCTCCAAACTATGTCGCGAAGGCCAGATGTGGCCCTCAGGGACCCTGGATCCAGCCTGCAGAAAACGATGACTCCTGGCCTGCTGGCAGACTGAGACTCAACCCAGGACCTCCCTGCTTACCCCTCCAAATCTGACTGGAGCTGTGCTCTGGTCGCACCCGGAGGGAGAAAACCCAGGGAGATCCCGCGCAGCCTTTCCGGCCCTCAGAATGGCTGAAAATCAGCACTGAGCAAAATCTGAAAGTGCCTATTTTTGACCTTTCAGAGGTGTTCTGAGGGCCATGGAGGCAGCGCATTACATCCCCCAGCCCTCAGAACACCCCGTGGACAAAACTGGAGCACAGCCCCAATTGCATTAGGAAGGGTAAGGGGGTGGCCCTGGGTAGGGCCTCAGTCTGGGTCAGGCCTCGATCAGGAGCCATCGGTCTCCAAGAGCCAGGACCAGGGTCCTGGGGGGGGGGGGGTGAATCTGGCCTGCAGATCAAAAGTTGTCTTAAGTTTTAATCCCCTAATTCCCTAACCCCTAACTGGGCAGAGGCAAGTTTTAAAGTGGTGTCCTCTTATATTCAGTAGAGGGAGCACTAGCCCCACTGCATTAGAATAGGATTGGGCTGCGAAAATGATGATGATGATGATGATGATGATGACAAACATTGCAGTCCAACGGGGCAATTAGTCCTCACCTGGATGAAATGACTTGTGCATGAAAGCTGTGAGTGTGCATGGCTGAGTGATGCACCATGACGGACACGGGAGTCCACGAGGCCCCCAAGGGGTGGCTCCTTTCCTGGGATCCTATTGTAGTAGTCACGGTCAGAGGTTTCCTCATCCTCACCCCACGCAGGCTCTCCTGATCCCATCACCCTGGCCAGAAAGACAAAGAGGAAGAGTAGAGGGGTCAGGTGAATATAAGGCAAATAGCATTCCACATGGGCCTATAAAGCTGCTGTCCCTGGCTTGATTTCGGCAGTAACTCATGGCCCAATCCTAAACCTCTAACACTAACTCATGGCCCAATCCTAAACTGGCATAACTAGCATTGCACTGATGGGGGCTGCTATATGGGGGGTCGCAAAGCTGCCTTTCCTGACATGTGCTGCAGGCCCGCCAATGGTGGGCCAGAGCAGCCTTCCCCATGCAGGTGGACCTACAGACGCCCATCAGAACAGGTAAGCTCATGCAAAGGGTTGGAGGAAGGCGGAAAGGGGGTTGAGTCAGCGCAAGTCTGAGTTGACCCATAGCAGCTGCTGGAGCTTACCCCAGGGCAAGGGGTCAAATGTGCCCTTTATCCCAAGGAGACCTTTGGCTGCCAAAAATCTCCCAAGGGATACAGCAGTAGCCATGTCAGCAGAACTACATTGCCACACAGGGATTTAGTTAGGATTGGGCTGTCAGCTATCCTCCTAGGAAGAGCAACTTTCATCTGTCCAGTTCTTTCTGGTTTCAGAATGTTGCTCTGTACTGTCCCCTTCAGTTTCAGCTTATCTAGGAAAGTTTCTAAAATGTATTCCAAAATTGGAGCATGTGCTGTTTTCACAGCTTTCCATGAATTCAGCGACAAATGGAGGCCCGAGCATGCCCATGGCTGGCGCCAAAACCATGCCCCCAGGATGTCGCCCCGCCCCCGTGCGTCACTCCGACACACCTCCCTGCGCCCGGAAACGCTCCATTTTGGAGCACTACGGAGGCCAGGGAGGGCAGGCGGGCGGGCCGAAAAGCACGCTGTTTCGCGCACGGACTGTGCGCAATGGCGCCCCGCCGCTGCCTGGCGCCCATGGCTCACGCCACCCTGGGCTACAGGTCAGAGACGCGGCTGCATGAATTTGCATCTATTCCCCACTCTCTGTATTTGTGCCTGATGAGAGATCACCACAAAAAAGCCATCTTGATATGATTTATTTTGGGCCAACCCAAAATCTCCTTGTACCTGAAAACAGCATGTCAGATACTGCCCCCCTTACTTGGAGCGCAGTCCTAAACTGGAGTTAGGCTGGCATAAACTAAGCCAGCAAAGTTTGGCCAGCACACAGGCCACCATAAAGCGTGTTTGGACTACTCTGGGAGTCCGGGAGGATGGCTCACGTTTCGGAGTCAGGATTACTCTCGGAGTCAGGGAGGATGTGTGCTGGCCTCTCTGACTCAGAGAGTGGTCCAAACATTCTTTACAGTGTCCCTTGTGCTGGCCAAGCTTTGCTGGCTTCGTTTATGCCAGCCTAACTCAGTTTAGGATTGCACCCTAGGTGATGTTCCAATTTCTGCTCCAATCTCTGCCCCTCTACTGGATTGGAAAAGGGAGAGGTGGTGGAGCAGAAAAGGCAGTATAGACGAGAGGGATGAGCGAGAACATCTCTATCTGCCACTCTAGCTCATCACTCTCCTCCTCTTATTCATACTTCCTCTTCTGGTTCATCCCCCACTCCAGGGACTGGATGGAGGAGCAGTGGGCTGATGAAGGTAACCTGCTAATCTGCTACCTGAGGCAACTGCTTCAGTCAGTTGCATGGATGGACTGGCCCTGATTGTATATATAATTGCACCAAGTCTCTTCTTGTGCTATGCTTTTTTTTATGCATATATGCATCTTCTGAGCATTAGGACCACAAAATGGATCTTATTGCAATTGTGCACACAATCAAATTGCAATTGCCTTTTGGCAGTGTTTTGTCAATGTGTATAATGTGCATCATTACGAACAAAACAACAAATGAAAGGGGTCGTCGACTCGTATGTGCACAGCATTCTGCACAATGTTTGGAAACCAAAATGCAACACTGGAGGATTCCTGGTGCCTTGCATTAGTACCACAGAAATAAAGTCAGGTAATTCAGAACTCCCAAATCTGGGAAGACAGTCAGCCAAGAAGAACTTTAGAAGCATCTCTGAATGAGGCTGTCTCCTGTGAAGCCAGACACTTGGCCAAAGAGTTCGATATTGTCCTCACTAACTGGTAGCGACTTTCCAGCGTTTCAGATGGGTCTTTCCCAGTCCTACATGGAGAGGCTGTCAGAAAGCACAAGCCTAACCTGCCCTGGAACAAGCAGGTTCGTCCCCTTACCCCAGGGTAAGCCCCAGCCACCCCGATGGTCCTGCTCAGATCTACATCTGCTGTTTAGCAGGTGCAAGTCCAAGCATGCTGCAGAGACCTGAATCAGGGCCCCTCCGCCCGAGGATGGGAGTTTGGATGTGGCCAATGGCTGCATCCACACTCCACCCCCCTCCCCAGGCCTCCCCACCCACGGGAACACCCTCACCCCACCCAGTTCCACCCAGTTCCCACCCAGAAAAGGCCCTATGCTGGCTGAACTCGGCCAGAGCATGGTTGGCTTACCAGCCGGCCGCTCTGGCGCAACTGTGTTGACACAGCTGCCTGCATCGACACAGCACGCCTTGCACTGGTGCAAAAGTGCCTTACGGCACTTTCACGACAGTGTTGGGCCGACACAACACACGTGCAGCGGTGCAAAGGTGCTCTTGGATTCCACCCTGAGAAGTCTACAGGGCCTAAGGCAGAAATCCTTTCCCCCTTCTTGTCGCCCAAGATCAGGGCCAGCCATTCATGAGGCCAACTGATTTTAAGGAAACCCAAACATTCTTCAATTTAGATTTATGTTATGCTAATGATGCTCAGTTCGCACAGCAGAATTTCAAGTTGTCCTGGGGCATAATCTAGAACATTGCGCGTCTCTCCAATGCCTGCCTGCCAACCACCTACCGGTCCTGAGGGGCCATAGTCTTTGGGGGGCTGTGCAGGTACTGCTTGAATCGGAGCTCAAAGGCCTGCCCCACAGTGTTGATGACGCTCTGGGCCAGTCCATCACAACATTCCAAGATGTGGCATGCTACAAGTCAAGGGGGGAGGGGGGAGAGAGAGAGAGAGAGAGAGAGAGAGAGAGAGAGAGAGAGAGAGAGTAGTTATTAGGCATATGCATTTATGTTCAGAAAGATGAAAACAGATAGGTACAAATGGGGCCCCTTTTAGAACCAAGGAGCCCCATTTGTACCCATTTCCAGGGCTCATGAAAGTATCCTTCAGACAATGTGCATGTTCTGCTGGACTGGAAATGCCACATGCAAAAGGATGCTAGTGCTGGGTTTTTGTATCCAGCACTTGGAGCTGAGCATTCCAAGAATTCTGCTGGCCCAAACTACATGTCTGTCTAGCCCAGCATCCAGTTTTCTACAACAGCCCAACCAGATACCCATTGGGTATAGTTTCCATTCATTCCGAAATGTGTTCCTCGTTCGGAGGGCCCAAACAAGGACAAATGGGATGTAGTTTTGGAACAGTCAGTTTTGCTGCCTGTGTCAGCAGTGATGGGAGCTGCATTAGACCTCTCTTGGCAGGTTCCATCTTGTATACCCCTTCTGCCCTGGGATGCAGTGTTGTCCCAGGGCAGGATGGGTATGATAAAATCAATCAATCAATCAATCACTAGTATTTATATACCGCTTTTCAACACAGTTCACAAAGCGGTTTACAGGCAAATAATAACATTAAAGTTAAATGGCTCCCTGTCCCAAAAGGGCTCACAATCTAAAAGAATGGAGAACACCATCAGCAACAGCCACGAGAAAGACACTGTGCTGGGGTGAAGAGGGACAATTGCTCTCCCCCTGCTAAATATAAGAGGACACCACTTGAAAAAGTGCCTCTTGCCCAGTTAGCAGGGGTTAAATCCATCAAGTTGGGGAAAAATACAAATCAGGACCTCTGAAAGGGTCCCAAAACAAATGGAGGAGAGCCAGAATAGACGTTAACAGGAGCCCTGAAAACCAATGGACTCTGAAACAAAACTTTGGTGAGCACACCCTTCTTCAACACTGCTTGATGCTGGAGCAATATCAGCTGTGTCTGCTCTCTCTCTCCTCCTCCTCCTCCATAGGGTGGGTGAAGGAAGCAGAACGTAGTTTTGGAACAGTGGCAGACCTACATTTTGGGCACCTGAAGCTTGAACTGTTACGGGGGCCCCTTTGCAACCAGCAATGAAATCTGCAGAACTGCTTTTATCTTCTTCAATGGGTTTGTTCCACAACAGATCGCCACAATTTATTAAAAATTAAATTTAAGTTACATTAAAAAAAATTAAACACAACATCTCAGACTTTGATTAAAATTGCTGTACTGGATTATCTCACATGTCAAAGTCCCTGGTGTGAATAAAAAGTTTGTATTTTTTCATACAAAAAGACATTGCATCAGCGCTAATGCACTGAGACTAGCGCGGCAGGCAGTGCAGGCCTTGGTGCCCCCGCACCGCGCTGCCCCTGCATCGGCTGAAGCCAGCCAGTGCAGGGGCAAAACAAGGTGGGAGGGAGGGAGGCAGGGACTGGGCAGGGAGAGGACATATTTGTGGGGATTGTGGGCATGCCAGCAGGCATGCCAGCCTGGGAGGGGAGTAGGACCAGGATTTGCCATAAGGCCAAATCGTAGACCCATTCATTCATCAGGCTGCGTGGCCCCAATTCGGGTCGCGCGGCCTCCTCGGATCTGAACCTGCTTGTGCAAGGGTACAAACGTGCCCTTGCACCAGGGAGGCTCCAGCCTCCCATATACTGCCCTGGATATGGTGCAGGCCATCAGCCTCGCCATTACAGTGCAGTATAGGATTGCACTCCTAGCCTCTGCTCTGTGGTATCTATACAGACATTGTTGGAAAAGAGGCCAGCAGACACCCAAATGGGACATAGTGAAAAGAGCAAGAGGCAGCATTTATCGTTATATTTATGCATTTATTCCAAAGTCCAGAAAAATTCAAAATCCAGACACCTTCCCGTCCCAAGCAATCCGGATAAAGGATAATCAACCTGTACCAAATTTCTCAGAACAGCCAACTTACTGCCACTCCTCCTTTACCACATCTGTGCTACTGACTCTCAAACTTTGGGATTGTTGAACTAGATACAACAAATCCATTTAATCAATTTGAGTCATGCCGCTATTGCACTATCATCATCATCATCATCATCATCATCATCATCATCATCACATTTTTATTATTGTTATTGTCATTAATAACAACAACAACAATCATCATCATCATCATCATCTCTTCTCATACAGTAGACCCCAAATTTTTAAGCAATGTGGCAAAAAGTCACTTCTGGGGCCAGGATTAGGGACCCTGAAGCTTAAGCTTCAGCAGTTTCATTGTAGATCCGGCCTGGTGGGAGGTATCATTGGAGCAATGGTGCTCACACGGTTTATACAAATGCAAGCCACACACTACACAATTTCAGTTTTCAAAAAGCACAGCTAATAGCCATTGTCAGATCTCTTCTCTGTGGATTTGTCTAATCATTTTGAAAGGATGTCCTGAAGCCGCAGGTAGCCGAGCCTCCACAAGGCGATTGCTCTCACCTCGCTGGTTGATAGGATCCTTCGCCACGTAAGCCACGTAGTCCGTCGTGTCCTAGGCAAAAATACATTTAAAAAAGAGACGGTCATTATTACCGATGCTGATTCTAGTGAGCCAAAACTAGAATGAAACAAAGAATGGAAGAATGGGCCGAGGAAAGAAAGAGAGATGGTCGACAGGCAGGCAGACCTTTGGTTGTTAGTTTTCGCCAGATTTGATTGGGTTTTTAAAGACTGTTATCAATGTGCATTGCACAGAGCAGCTAGTTGCCTGGAAAGGCAAATCGTTTTTTGAAGTAATTCATTTAAATTAAGCCTTGCCTCTCACTACTTCTGACTTTAACTACTATTTCTCCCTCCCGTTCCTCTCCAACACAAAGCTGCCCCTTACCGTATCGCCCCCTGAAGCGAAGGAGATGGATTGCATGTGGTGATTCGCGATGATCTACGATGGAAACAAACAAGAAGAGATGGGGATGGGCTTGTGAATAAGGAAACAAAAAGGGCATTGGGAGCACCGAGCAACTGCTCAGCGATCGGATCAATGCAGTGGCGGGGAGTGGGGGGGGACTGAACTGATCGACCTGCATGCAAGCCTTTGTATTGGGAGAAAGGCCATTCCTGGGAATGTGTTTGTGCTCTTGGTTCCTCCCAGCCCACATCTGTAGGGGGAGTCGTGTTTGAGTGGGTGGCGGCTTACCTGGTGGGTTGTGGGGATCATCAGGTTCAGTCCATCAATGGAGATGTTGACCGCGATGCTGATGCCCGCAAAACGGAGGTTACTTTTCCCAAGGATCGAGAAGAGGGCCTTGTTAGGAGCCTAGAAGAGGAAAAAAGAAGGTAGGAATTCACGGTAGCCAACATTTTGAGCTGCTCAGACTTTTTGAGTGAAATCCTAAGCTTGCTGGTGGTCCTGCACTATATCCAGCACAGCTTTGGAGCACTCAGGAGCCTCTCCAGAGCAAGGGCACATTCACGCCCTTGCCCCAGGGGAGGCTCCAGCCTTCCCTATGGGTTTCTCGGCTCTGCACCTGCTAATAGCAGGTGCAGAGCTGAGGTGGTCGTGCGGTCCAAATCTCTGCCCCCCTCCCCAGGCTGGCACACCTACTGGCACGCCCACCCCACCCAGTTCCTCCCTCCTGCCCACAACTCCCCACACCCAGAACTGCTCTTGTGCCAGCTGAGTTCGGCTGGCGCAGGAGCGGCGCTGCAGCACCTCTCCTCAGCGCCCTTGGACCAAAGCTGCTGCTAGCATCAGCCCAACAGCACTAACGCCAACACAGGGATGCCAGTCGGCGCTCCCACATTGGCTCTAGTGGCGTTGAACCGATGCAAGCATATTGTATCAGCCCAACATCACTTTTAGGATTGCACCTTAAATCCAAATTTGGAGGCAATCCTAACCTGGAGTTAGGCCAGCCCAGGCCAGCAAAGTTTGGCCAGCACTAGATACACTGTAAAGTATGTTTGGGTCACGCTGAGAAGTCTGAGAAGCTCTAAACCCTGGAGATTTTGGCTTTGGAGAAATTGCTTTGGCCAACTTCCCATTCTTCAGCAGGTCTGTTTGGTCTCCATCTACCTTGAAACTCCTGTGTGGACTTCCCTGGGCCTCAGAATACCTTATAAGGCATTAAAACGTCACTTCTGGTTTCCCCTAGGAAACCAGACATTGAGTTGGGGGGGGGAATGCTATTCTGAGGCCCGCAGAAGCTGTGAGTGGTTACATGTGGCCTCTGCAGGCCTCAGAAAACCCTCCAGACCCAATTGGAGCTGAGCCAAGGAGCAGGGGGAGGAGCAAGGTGAGGGAGCGGGGGGAGCTCCAAATCCGCAGGTTTCAATGCCCATGGATTTCTGTATCCTCAGCGGTTGCAGGAATGGAATCCCCACAGATATCAAACACGGGCAGCCCAATCCTAAACAGCGTTGGAACAGGCCGGCCGGCGTTTGTGCCCTTGCACCTGGGGAGGTGCCAGCTTCCCCAATGTGCTCCTCAGATCCGAGGCCGCAAAATTGTGTGTGCAGATCTGAGGAGACAGCATGGCCCAAATCAGGGCTGCACGGCCTGGGGATGAGGCCTAGGATGCAGCCCAACAGCCACGTCCCAAGCCCATTCCCTCCCGGCCATTCCCTCCCAGCCTGCTCATTCCATGCCCAGTTCTGCCCTCCCTCCCAGCCAGAGCCACCCCTGTGCCAGCAGAGTTTGGTTTGGCTGGGAGACTTAGCGCCAACATGAGGGTACCACATGGCATCCCCACATCGGCGCCACGTCTGTCACATTGACGCAACAACATTGGTTTGTATCAAGTATGTTAACAGTATTTTTTATCACAGAAGGGACAGGGAGCCTGGCTCAAATTAACCCAGAGATAGATGCAATTCTCTAGCTGTACTTCTCTGGAAATTGCCCAATTTGACATTTGATTTGTGCAATTTTTCCTCTCGAGAAAAAAAAACACCAAACCCACCTTTTTCTTCCAAGTTCCTTTCACTCCTGGCACTGCCTCATAGAGTCTGTTGATGGCTTCCCTGCAGTAAAGAATGGAGATTAATTGCAAAAAATAAAAATCAAAAATCAAAGGGAGTCCATTTGTATGAAGCTGCCTTATACTAGATCAAAACATTGAAACGACTCGCCCAATATTTACACAGACAGTAGCAGCTGTCCAGCAGGAATGAACAGATTTTCCTCATTTTGTTCTTTGATTGCCCTGAACATTGCTCTGTTGCGTAATGTTTTCCTGATGCATACACATGCTTCTGTGGAGTAGTAAAACAACCCAAAACAATATTGATGCAGTTATATTCACATCACAATGGCATTTTTTTGCAGCGTTTTCCCAATGCAATGTGATTGTGGGCGCAATCCTAAACTGAGTTAGGCCAGCACAGTTAGGCCAGCAAAGTTTAACCAGCACAAGGGACACAATAAAGTATGTTCGGGCCACTCTCAGAGAGGCCAGCACACAGATGTGAGCCATCCTCCCTGACTCCAAGAGTGGTCCAAACACGCTTTATGGAAGCACCTGTGCTGGCCAAACTTTGCTGGCTTAGTTTATGCCGGGCTAACTCCAGTTTAGGATTGCGCTCTCAATGTATGACCTCATGAAGATTTTTTGGGATGTGTTATTGATATGCACCAGTGCTACTGAGCAATGATTAAGCACCATAGTGGTTGAACAGTGCAAAATTGTGTGTCAACCAGGGGGAAAGAAAACCAAGGAATTGAAAGCTGCCTTCAATCATATCTGCACAATGTTCTGTATGAAATTTGGAAATAAAAACAATGGGGGATTCCTAATTCACTGATTATACTTGATAAAGTCCACATAATTTGGAATTCCAAAATCCAGGAATGTATCTGAGAGGAATTTTAGAAGCATCTCTAATGCCTCATAGAAGGGCATTTGTAGCTCTAGATCCTCACAGTCATGCAAAACATGAGTTTTACCACTACCTCATCTCTGGTTTAGGGTAGTCTTGTGGCAAAACAGTGGCATAGCCAGAAGACCTGGTACCCAGGGCCCATATATTAGAAACACCCCTCTGGTTTTTGTCAAAAACCAGATGTGCCTTTCTATGTCATCCAGGAGGCTTTCTGAGGCCTGGGGAGGCCATGTGTGACCTCTGTGCACCTTAGAAGGCCTCCAGATCTGCCATCAGGGATGCAGGTTGGCATCCCCTCAAGGTGTGGTACCCGGGGCAATTGATCCCCCTGGCCCCCCTTAGCTACACCACTGACCTCTGGAGCCAGCCCTACAGCGAAGTCTCTCACCTTTCACAGAGCTTCAGAACTCCATGACTGGGAATCATGACAAACCGTAGAAGAGCTGGTTTGAAATTGTAGGGTGAGCACTATCCCTGGCTTCAGATTTAGAGTTTTCAGATTAGTTCTGGATAAAGAACTATCTCTGGTAGCTCTCCAGCACCCTGGAGGAGCGGTGAGGGCTATGACTGGAAACTAGCCTGTCTTCTTTCTCTGCATAACTCCATGGCCTGTGCATTTGACTTCAAAGTCATTGGGGTCAGTGGATGGAGGGGCAGATGCGCGTTAATAATGCATGGCCCTCCAGGCCCACTCAGGAGATGCCTCCCGTGTCTGGTTACCCAAGATCGATCCATGCTGTGGATTGGCAAGACAGGGCTACCCCATGGTTGTGTTCTCTCTCTCTCTCTCTCTCTCTCTCTCTCTCTCTCTCTCTCTCTCT
>JAJKFI010000116.1:487374-505065 GCA_029204185.1 Lerista edwardsae
TCTCTCTCTCTCTCTCTCTCTCTCTCTCTCTCTCTCTCTCTCTCTCTCTCTCTCCTTTTTGTCTGTGGGGCTTGCAAACTGAGCCTTTGTAAACAGTGGGAGTGCTTCCAGAATTCTCATCCAAATTGCTTCCCAGATTTCAAAGTTCTGAATTAATTTGATCTGTTTCCCATCAAAACTGGTGCACAAGGAATCCTCCGACGGTTTGTTCTCTATTTCTGAATGACGCAGCTTACCACTACTTTTGGATTCTTTGGTTTGCTCATAACTTTTTCCCTTCAAGATGTGCACATATGCATTGGCTGGGATCACTCACAATTGGTTGGGACCACCCTAGCCCATTAGTTAAGATCACCTGAGGGACAAATCCAGAAAGCCAATTAGCTACGATCCTAAAAACATTAGCTAGGGAGTTAGCCCCACTTGACTTATTTCCAAGTAAACATGTGTAGCCTTTTTCTTTATTTGGAGAAACAAATCAACATTGCAGATATAATTCATTGTATTTCATACACATATTTCATACATAAGCAAAAATGGGAGAATTTTGTATATCTGTTTAAATTTACACACAAACCATATCTAGGCTGTAAGTAATAGTGTAAATCATTGAGCTGTAAATTGTTGAACATGCCTTGAACATTATTCTTCCAATAAAGAATGAACCAGCTCCAAAATATGCACAGGATTGTGCTATTAGTCTCCATTGCCCTGGGGGGTTTGTTCTGCCCATTAGCCCATCACTGATTGGCTGAGATCACTCAATAGCTGTGGGGGGGAGGGGAGCAGAAGGGGAGGGGAATGGCACCACACAGGGTGTGTGTCACCCGGAGTCTGCCACTACCAAGCCTCCCTCCAGCCTGCTGCAGATGCAGCCCTCTCTGATTCACTTTCCACCCACTAAAAGTGAGCAGAAAGTGGATCCCCGCCATCTTGACGTTGCTCCAGGCATGTTGTCTTCAAACACTGAAGTGCTGGATGTCCAGTTTGATTTGCTGGGACCACACAAACGAAGGAGCTCCTTCATTTGCATGGTCCCTGTCAATCAAACTAGAAGTCTTGCACTTCTGCAACTGAGGGCACAATCCTAACCTGGAGTTAGGCCAGGAGAGTTAGGCCAGCAAAGTTTGGCCAGCACAAGGGACACCATAAAGTACGTTTGGACCACTCTCAGGGCGCACTCCTACCTTGCGCCGGAACAGGCAGGCCCTAACCCTATGCAAGGTGGATTCAGCCTTATGGCCGATTCCAAGGCCTGCCTTCCTCCAGGGCTGGCACACCTGCTGGCCCACCCATGTCCTTCCCAGAACCGCCCTCCACCGCCCACTCCCTCCCCCGTCCAAACATGGCTCCTCCCTTGCACTGCCCGGCTTCAGGCGTGGCGCAGGTGCAATTGGACCGGCACTGCCTGCAGCACCCGTCCCGTTTCTTTAGAGCCGACACAGGGGTTCCGCTCGGTGCTGGCACCGTTGCATCAACACTGCACACCTTTTAGGACTGCGCTGTCAGAGTCAGAGAGGCCAGCACACAGACGTGCGCCATCTTCCCTGACTCCGTGAGTGGTCCAAATGCCCTTTACTGTGGCTTGTCTGCTGGCCAAACTTTGCTGGCCTGATTATTCTAGCCTAACTCCAGGTTAGGAGTGTACCCTCAAGAAACCATGTGAGGAGCATGGTAAGTGTGGCTGTTTTAAAAAATAAATCTGTAATGTGGCAATGCGCAAGGCAGCAGCAGGTGGCATTCCAGGTTGCACCTCTGCTGAATATCTCAGTTGAACTTTTCATCTCTTTTTGTCCTGAAGAATATTCAGCACAGCCCTACCAACATCTGGAATATTCAGGTCAGGCTTCTATGTCTTCCATGAGAGCCAGGATGGTGTAGTGATTTGGGAGTTGGACTTAGACCTGGAAGATCCAAGTTCAAATCCTCACTCAACTATAAAGCTTCCTGGGTGACCTTGGGACAGTCGCTATCAGTCTCACCTACCTCACAGGGTAGTTGTGAGGACCAAAAGGAGGGAAAAAGGAACCATGACCACCACCCTGAACTCCTTGCAGGAAGGATGGTATAAAAATATGGAAAATAAATAAAAAATACATAAATGTATTGGGTGCCAAGTCTATGTCACGAGCGGAGTTGCTGTGGCCAGCCCAGGAATTGCCCAGGAAATGAATTCCTAAAATCAAGAAGGTAAGTCAGTACTTACTTGGTGACTTGGGTCCGGGTGTTGAAATCGAGAGACCGCATCGAACGTAGGATTTCAATGCATCCCATGTACTGAAAGGGGGAGAACCAGATGTTAATCTAGAAGAACCAAGCTCTCTCTCAAATCTTTTCCTACTCTGGAATCTTCAATGCAGGACCTGCTTAAAGTCATGGAACCTCTCCATCTGAAATCATGGGGTACTGTGGTGCAATTCCCCAACTTTGCCCTATTTGGGGCCTATTTTTCATCTGATTGGGACTTTTCTATCACCTCATAGGCTTCTGTGATGCCTCAGCATCCTGTGTTATCCAGATGCAGTGGCCATTGCTCCTTTGTGGTTGTTGACCTCCTTCTTTCCCACTGAAGGATACACAAAGACCTTGGTTTTGAGTCAGCTCATTAGACCATGAAGCTCACCTGATTTCTAGGAACAGGAAAGTCAAGTGGTGACCTCCACAAGCAAAACACCCTCAGGTTATAAGACATGGCACTGTGCAGCCAGCCCCCTCTTTGCTCATTTCTCCCCTACTACCTATGGGAGCAGTGATGTCATGTAGGGGGAGCACGGGGGAACTCAGCTCCACTTGTTAAAATTAGGGCTGACTCCCCCTCCCGATTCCTCTGCAAAGAGCTTTTCTTCTTGGTTGGCAGGCACTCAGAGGGTTAAAGGGAGCGACTCCGGATTCCTAGAGGGGCAAAAGGGGAAGGGCTGCAGTGGGGAAGTCCTGTCCTGCAGTGCACAGCCCCCTTCCTCGCTCCCTCCAGCCACACACGTGGAGTCAGCAGCCGCTCTGGTGAGTCTGCAGCCCACTGGGGAGAAGGGGCATCCTGGGGGTGTGGTGGCAAATCGAGGGGGTCCCCGGAGGGGACGGAGGGGAGCTGGGACTTTTTGAAGCTGCCCTCCTGACGTGCCAGGCGTAAGCGGGCTTTGGTGTGGAGAAGCACCCAAGGGTGCCGTCCGGAGTGGTGCCGCCCCTCAGCCCCTTCCACAGGTTCCTGCCTCATTCTGCTCAGCCAGCCTCGGCTTTGAGGCTGCTGCCCCCGTGCCAATTTTCAACTTCCCTGGCAATTTTGAATAACTCCACCTCACCTAGCCACGAAGACCAAGGAAAGGCTTTCGCCACTGTCTCTCCAGTCCAGAGCGTTTCACTGGCGCTCTGGGTGTGAGGCTTCTTTGGGAGACTGTCCCCATCGCTATTGGAGCTGCAATTGGGGTGGGGGGAATTCTTCGCTTTCTATTCTGTAGGCGCCAGGCACTGTACAGAACCGGCTGGCTCCGCCCACTCATCGCTGACGTCGTCGCTGGCTAGGAACCAGCTGCGGGTAGACTTGGGCTCCGCCAGCCTCCGGCTTATGACGTCACTTACAGTGGGCAGATCCTGACACGTGCCAATCAAAAGTGAGTTCCTGTTTTTAAATCATTTAGATGCCACCACTGTATGGGAATATCTGATGCTCCCTGGGGACTCATTGGCCCACCCACCTAAAAAGCCTGGATCAGGATCCTAGAACTACATGAGTAAAAGGAGAACAAGCAAACCTCAGAGAAGTAGCATCAATCATGTCTTATTTGCTGCTTGCATTTTAACATCCTTGCCAACCTGTGCCTTGTTTTTCATCCTTGCATTTTTCTCTCCAATGTTTTGATAGCTTTACAGCCTTGTAATAAACCTCTTGCATTTTTACTTTTTGTTGCCCTTTTCTCACTTCACTAAGGAGGAAGTGGGTTGCCCCACTATTTTATTATAAAGGCCCTTTGGTTTGGGGGGGGGCTCCATTTAAACTAGCACAGTGCTCTTCAAACAGTGGGCTGTGACCCTCCATAGAGCACGAAAGAGGGGCCATTTCTGTTTCTGTAAAGCCGGAGCTTACTTCCTGTTTGACACAAAACAGGAAGTGAGCTCCGATTTCACAGCAGAGCTATTTTCAGTAACAGGGAGGCCCACAGCAGTGGCAGAGGGCCTCCCCAACTCTTCTCCCCCCCCCCAAGGTAGGGCACATGCCCCTCAATGCTTGCGGCAGCACGATCGCTGCGACACTCCTGGGTCCACCTCTCCAATCCCTGCCCCCCCCCCAAGCACTTACTGCAGCTTCAAAGTCCAAGTAGGACTTTGAAGATGGCTGACCTAGAAGAAAGATTTCTCCAAGTGACTTACTCCTTTCTGGTCTCTCTAGCTTTTCTCTGTTCATTCTCAGGTATGTGCCTCCCCAAACATGCAAGGCCTCATTTTGGGCTCCTTTACCAACTGAGGTGCAATGGAGCAGGGCCTTTTCAGTGGCAGAACTGATTTGACAGAATAGCCTCCCAGTAATTATGTTCTCCCAACTAAAAAGCCCCAAATGACACCCAGGGGTGTCAAACATAAGGCCCACAAGTTGGATGAGCCTCCTGAAACTCTTCATCATCCACCACCAATGATTATTGGGCTCTCCCAGTGCTGCCCTTTCAGCAGAACCCTTCTGCCAAGGGAGAAACCAAAGATGGAAGGGGGCCTTCCAGAGATGGAAGAGGGAGTCAGAAGGCAAGGAGGGGTGGCACGCTACAGGGTCAGACCAAGAGGGGTGAGAGAGGGAGATGCTGCCAAGGTGCTGGGAAAAATTTAATTAACATGTGTGTTGTCCTTTCAGCAGCATGGCTTCTGCAGAGGTGTCACTACACAGACCACCTCTCAGCTACTGAGCTGTGAAGTGACACTGCGGCAGAAGTGCTACTGAAAGGGCAGCCCATATAATTGGGCTCTCCTATATCTTGAAAATATGATCAAGATGCGCACATTTTCTCTTATGTCATTTGCAGCTACTGTGTATTCTGTGCAAGAACCAAGTACTTCTTTCTGGCAATCATCTGCTTAATGACATCACTTCCTGCTTAATGATGTCACTTCCAGCCCTCAGTAGGTGCTACAAATAGTATTCAACCCATTATATGAAATTAGTTTGACCCTCCTTTGTTAGGCTTTCTTTGTACCTGAAGGTGCTTGAGTGCTCCAATCCCAATTATTTTTGGTTGCTCTTTTCTGCACCTTTCCCAGCTATCCGATCTCTTTCTGAACTCCTTAGACTTCGATTTAACTTTTTCTTTGCCTGGCCTGTGGCATTTTTCTTATGCTGAATGGATTCAATAGAAGTCTTACTAGCTGCCTCACCCACCCACTGCCAGCTAAGAAATCTACTGCCTGGGGAATTGCTTCTGTCATCCAGCCTTTCAGAAAGCTACTTGCTGTTCTTTCAAGTATTCCTCCACTGGGCTTTGAATTAGAGATTACTGAGGCTACAGCTACAGAATTTATCACATGGTACAGTGACAGTCCCATTGGGATTGTACCATTTCAAAGAGCAGGTGGTGGTTCACATGTTTGAATGCTCACCCTTGGGGAATAAATGTGAATATAGAGAAAGTCAGACTACAGAGAAAGAGGATTCTAACTTTCTTCCTGAAGCTCAGTGGCATACCTAGGGTATTTGGCGCACAGGATGGACTCTCCACCCCCACTCTGCCCTTGGTATGCTATTGCTGAAGCTTAAAACCTTCTCCCTAGCACTTTAATCAGGGGCCAGCCCAAGATTTCACAGTACTTAAAACAGTACTTCCTATGCAATCCCATACATGGCAGTAACATCATTCCTCTGCATGCAACCTCAATTTTAAAAGGCAGAGGTAAATGGGATGGAAGAGGAAGTATGATGAAAAGGAGAGTGGTGGGCTAGAGTGTTTGAGACACTCTAGCCCATCACTCTCCTCTACTCCACACTTTGTCTTCTACTCTGTCTCTCTTTCCCTTTTCAAATCCAGGATGGCAGAGGAAGTAAAGAAGCAGCAGAAGGCAAAAAAAAGTGGGCACCCCTTGCCAATCAGTTTCCTGAGGCTGCCAGCTCAGTCAAGCCTCATGGATGGGCCAGCCCAGACTCTAAACTTCTACAAGCAGAGATTTTATATAATGGGAGGGGTGTCAAATAGTGACCCTGCCATGCAGCTGCAATTAATGTAGTACAGGACCAGAAATACTGTAGATTGTGATTGAACTAAATGTGTGGATTGACCCTGAGGGCGCAATCCTAACCTGGAGTTAGGCTGGCACAGTTAGGCCAGCAAAGTTTGGCCAAAGTATGTTCGGGCTGAGTCAGAGTCAGTCAGACAATCCGAGTCAGAGTAGCCAGCACACAGATGTGCGCCATCCTCCCAACTCTGAGAATGGTCCAAACACGCTTTATGGTGGCCCTTGTGCCAACCAAACTTTGCTGGCTTAATTTGTGCTGGCCTATCTCCAGATTAGGATTGTGTATTATGGAGCTCTGGAAGTACGTGGTGATCTGGTATGGAGGGGAGAAAGATGAGCAGGTACAGGCAATCCAAAGAAGAACTAGAAGTTCTCTGAGGAGATGTTTCGGCTTGAATTTTTGTCTGTTTGGAAAGGGGAAGCCTGGGGAAACAATCCTTTTTTCTCCATGAGCTGTTCCAATTTTGCCACCAGTGTCACAGTGTCAGTTCTTTTTTGAGGTGGGTTTGCTGTTTTTTCCTTTTTCGTTGCACCAGGGGAGGTGTCGGCCGCCCCATGGGCTTCCTAGGATCTGTGCCTGCTATTTAACAGGTGCAGAACCGAGGAAGCTGCGCGGCCCAAATCAGGCCTAGGATGCAGCCTAATCCTTGCCCCGCCTCCTCCCCAGGCTACCACGATGGCCAGCCCCTCCACACCCATCAAGAACTGCCCATTCCCCGCCCTCCCTCCTCCCAGAACCTCCCTTGAGCCAGCTGAGTTCGGCAGGTGAGAGGGAGGCACCCTGTCGCCACTCTCAGGCCAACGCTACTCATAGTGTCAGCCTGAGAGCATTAGCGGCAATGCGGGAGTGCCGTTCGGCGCTCCTGCGTCAGAGCTAATGACGTAGCATCGACGCAACAACGTTATATTGACACTATGTCAAGGGCAGGATTGCTCTGACAGTGTCATTCACATTCTGGGGGGGGGGAAATGGAAGCCATTGGGCCCTGGGAGAAATGCCCACTCTTGCTGATGATGAGTACCCACTCCCTGTTCCTCACATACAACTGGCTGCCGCCGCCACCACCCCATTTGGCCACCTGCAAATAGAGCAGCAAAATGGGAGGGGGCATTTCAGCTCAACCTTAAGAAGCATTGCAATGCATTGTTCAGCATCAGGAGCCAAGCCAAAGTCAGCTGTATGAAATGTCAGGAGCTGACAGTAATCCGTGACTCTGTGCATAGCTCCTTGTACAGAGCTGCCAGAGTTACAGGTTAGAGCACTCGCCTAGATAGTGAGGAACTGCCAGGCACTGGAAGGCTCTGCCTACCCAGGCCAGCCATTGGCTCTCCTTGACAGGAAGTAGCTGTAGAGGCTTCCTGTTTGACTGGAACTTTATGTAGGCAAACCTTTTACTGGCTTGTCCTTTGATTTTGACCTTGTGGCTCAACCTCCTAACACGACCCCTCCTTTGACCCTTCCCTTGACTCAACAGCTGCCTGTAACTCAGATCTGACAACAAAGGAATGATCAAGCAAGACAGCTGGTGCCTTCCACAAGTGGCCACAGGGGAGCATAAAAACAATTTGGTGCCTCATGGTAGAGATCCTTAGCAGGGAAGCTATCAGCATAACATATCAGGTACATGCACTGAAAATATGTTTTGAAAAGCTTTATTCATTTCATTCCAGCCTTTCTGGACCCCATTCATTGGCTGGTCCCAATTATACTATAGTCATCTGAGATTCTTTAATTTTTAAAATATTAGATTACCTACTACCTATGGATCTTTACTGCCACCTATGTCTTCTCCGATGCACTAATGCTCTTAGTGATTACCATTTTCCCCTATACCGGCCCCCAAAACCTTATCCCAGGGCAGTGTGGTTATCCCAATGAGTGTCACCAGGAATTAGCTGCAGATTGGAACTAATGATACAGTGAAGAATTCCTTGAGAATGTTGGTATTCTTTTAAAGGGATAGAGAAAAAGGAACTGCATAAATTGAGTTTCTCATTATTACCCATTTGCACATCCCCCATTTATTTCAGAGCAAATGAAACCCAAACTGAATGATTCCCTTGTACCCACAGGTGCAGGCGTGCACGGAGGCCCAAGTGCGCCCCATGGCTGGCGCTGAAACCACGCCCCCATGTCGCCCCGCCCCCATGCGCCGCTCAGACATGCCTCCCTTACCCCAGAAACGCTCCATTTCTGAGCATAAGGGAAGCGTGGGGGGGGGGGGGGCCCGAAAACCATGCGGTTTCTCCCGGACCGCACGCAGTGGCGCGCCGCCGCTGCCCAGTGCCCCATGGCTTGCGCCATCCAGGGCTACAGGTAAGATACGCGCCTGCACAGCTGCCTATGTATCGCAATGATGGCACTGTTGAATTGAACACTTCTGAGGGTGGGAGTGGGGAGGTCATCCAATCAGCACCATGGACAGCACAAAGCTCAGGGGTAAAACTGTCTCTTTTTCCCTCATGTAATTAGTAGGTCAGTGATGGCGAACCTTTTGGGCTCAGCGTGTCAAAACTTAGGAAAATGCTTAACTTGACTCCGCTGGCGTATCAATCCCCCACCCAAACGAGAGAAACAATTCTATACACTCATTTATTTAAACAAAAAATACAGTCAAATCATGTGTTGTGCTATGTATTATATAGAGAAACATCAATAATTACAAAAAGGAAAAACAAACAAACTCAGTTTTTGGTCAGGCATCGGTGAATGCTGGTGTGTCACCCCAAACATTGTGATGTGTCACCTTTGACACGCATGTCATAGGTCTGCCATCACTGCACTAGGTTCTTGGTCTTAAGAGACTCTTCCATACGAATACCTTCTACTGGTTCCCAACCTATGTGCACTTACTTGGGAGTAAGCCCAATTGAGCATAATAGAATTGAACTTTTGAGTAAACATGCATTTGCATACATTAGCAGCTAGTTTGCATCTATTAGATCACACACCGGAAAAAGCAAAATGGCAGTGGATACAAGAACACCAACTTCAAGTTGGTCCCCCCCCCCTTATTGTAGGTTATTTGTTGCTGGCTCAGCTCCCCCATCTGTGGAGGGCTAGTGCAGACCTTCTGCTTTCCCCTCAAAATCCAGCCAAACAAGGAATGATTTATAATTATTCCTGGGAAAGGCCAGCTGAAAAAGTGAAGAGATGCTCCAAGGGTTGACTGCCCCAATTTATCTGTCAACATAAATTATGCCTAAATTAATTAAGAGTGCAGGGTTAGCTATGCAATGCCATCAGCTATATTCACTTAAAAGGGCTCCCTCCAGAAGAGGGATGTGGCTTTCACCTCCAAAGCCATTTTTACAGACCAGGTTCAGAGTTCTGTGACCTGCTTTTTGAACCATCAATAGAATGACCAATACCTTTTCAGAGCTTGGGGGTGGATATTGCTTGTGGGTCTCCCATTTCTGGCTGCCCCACACTGCTGTGACTGTTGGCCCACCCACTTGAGCAGATTGGGTGGGTGAGCAAGAAAATAGAGATGGTGGCCAGAAGGGGCTGAAAAGGGGCTCTGGGAAGCTGTGGACCCTTTGAGAGTGCTGAAGGCATCCTAGGACAGATGCCAATCCTCTAGTATTAGATTATAGCTAGATATAGAAGTCAATCAAGAGTCTCTGATCTTGCCAAACAGCTCATTCCCAATGGCATAGGAGCTCTGATTTAACCCTTGATGATGTAAATAGAAGCTATAGTGAGTTCAGAAGTTGCTATTTTGGAATAACTGATTGAGAATAAGGGCACAATCCTAACCTGGAGTTAGGCCAGCACAGTTAGGCCAGCAAAGTTTGGCTGGCACAAGGTTGAACCACTCTCGGAGTCAGAGAGGCCAGCACACAGACATATGCCATCCTCCTTGACTCTGAGAGTGGTCCAAATGGACTTTATGGTGGCCCTTGTGCCAGTCAAACTGCTGGCCTAACTTTGCCGGCCTAGCTCCAGGTTAGGATTGCACTGTAAGTGGCAGTAGCCACTCCAGGAGGGGGGAGTGGCATGAAAATTGCTCAGGATAAAAGCATTTGCCCCCCTCACCTCACACCATGTCCTCAAGCTCAGCTGCAGCTGTGTTTGGACATAAGAGCACTTCTAGATCACTTCCTATTTTAAACCTGACTATTTGCAGTGGGCTTAATGTTTAAACTTGATTATTTGTGGTGGGCTTACTGTCACATGCCGTCTGATCCAAGGGCCAGCCCACTCAAAATTTTCTTTATATCCACCACTCTTAATGCATTGTGGTCTTGTGTTGGGGAATAAAATCTATCAGTTGTTCTGCCTTCCTGTTTCCTTCTCGCCCCCACCCATTCAAAATGATGACTTACAGACATGCGCCACCCTCCCTGACTCAGAGAGTGGTCCAAACACACTTTACGGGTGGCCCTTGTGCTGGCCAAATTTTGCTGGCTTAGTTTATGCCAGCCTAACTCCAGTTTAGGATTGTGCTCTGAGTAACTCCAACCAGTTTCCACAGGTCTCAAATTGGTGGACAGGGTTTCTGACAACCAGAGAAGCCTAAGCCCCACTACCATTCCTGTTAGAAATTAATTAAGCCCCCAAATGGTTCCATCACGATGAGCAAAGTCACATATCTGGGCATGCACTGGCCTTGGGCCAATTATGTGCTCGATATGTTCAGGAGAAATAAATCCCTCAAATAGGCTCTGAACACATATTCACCCTTAACGAGGAATGTAAGTCAAGTTATACCACTGACAACCTTTGTCCCTTGCTGAAAGGCTAAGGAAGAAAGAGACCACTTACCCGAACAATGTACGAGACCCCAGGGCCAGCAACACTTTCGTCCGGATGAAGCCAGCCCTGCACGGGCTTGCTGATGAAACTCCCCTTGCGGCTCCACTCCTCTCCAGCCAGCTTGGCCCCCTCAGTCCGCGGTGCCTTCCTCCCGCCCCCTGCCCCTCCTCTCAGCCTGTTCATCACCTGCAAGCTGCAAGGCGTGGCACAGACCGGCTCACAGGCACTGAGGACAGCAGCTAGGCCTGACGAAGATGAGGCTGATGCCGAACCACTCCCGGCGTCTCCAGGGCTCCCCGTTTTGGCCGAGGCCGAGAGGTCCTTGCTGGCACTCGAAGGACTGCGACTGAGGAAGCCTGTTGGACTAGAGAATTTCCACTGGGGCATTTTGGGGATCAACATACAGAAGGTGGTGACTGCCTCCTGTTCCTCGCCCAGCGGAGCAGGGCAAGGGTGGGTCAGGGGGGTGGCAGGGGGTGGCGGGGATGGGAGCGGAGTAGCTGCGGCGACCTTGCTGCTCATGGCTGCCTTCTCCGAGGGCGTCAGCGAGTCGTTCCAAAAACGATCATACTTGGGTTCTGTTAGCATGCCCAGCCGTTGCACGTCTGGCTAAGTGCTTTTAGAGTGCTTGAGATGCTCCCGTTAGCTGTGCGCGTGCTCTCCCTCTCTCGCTCGCTCTCCAATTGCCAGCCCCCTCTTCCCTCCCATACACATACACAACCTCCAGCAACCATCCCCCTCTTGGGAAGATCAGTTCACACTATGATGTAATGGTGTTGTGGCTCTTCCACCAGCGGCCAGCGGCTGCAGAACTCCAGATTCTTCCCTGGTGTTTAGATAAATGGCTCCTTCATTGCAGGAAAAAAAAAAACACAAGCTGGGCTGTCACATTTCTGCAGCCTCTCTCAAAACAACGATGGGATGGGAATTTTACACCAGTGGAAATTTCACCAATAAAGAGGGACAAGATAATGCTTGCAAAATATTGTTTGCATCGCTAGCCCATCCTCCCCTCAGTAAGTTCAGAACAGCGCACAATTTTTTTTCTTTCCCCCCTTCATTTTAGCCTCAGAACAGCCTTGACAGGTAGGCTAGGCTGAGAAAGAGAGAGACTGGCCCAAGGTGAATTTCATGGCTGATCAGGAATTTAAATTCAGGCCTCCCTATTGAACTCAAGGACTCACATTGTTATGCCACCACAAGGCACCCCCATACCTCCCATACAACCTCTCTGGACATCAGAAGGCCGAAAACCAGTGCCCCTCTAAGGCCTCCAGGAGGTCTTCTGAGGCTCAGGGAAGATGCACACGGACTCCTCATGTCTCAGAACAGATGTGACCTCTCTGAGTGCTGTGAGGGGGATGGCATGGCACCCCCTCAGGATATGGCACCCATGGCAATGAACCCCCTGACCCTCCTTGGCTACACCACTGGACTGGGGTGACAGCTTCAATTGGCCTCATGGATAGGCCAGCCCTGGCCACACTGGCTTTCTGCATATTAGTCCAAAGAACCTTCACAGGACTTGTGTGCTGGGCTTAACTTAGTCGAGCTCTAACCATTTATCACGGTGCTTCTCAATCTTTTTACTGCTGCGACCCACTTTGTCAGCCCTGGCAGCTGCGTCACACCTTAGAATGTCTTGTGGCTTCCGGGTGGCATCCAGGATGCCTTGCACCTTCTGGCTAGGGCTAGCACATGACCCTACCAAAAATTGGGTTGCAACCCATAGTTTGAGAACTGCTGGTCTATCACATTGTTATCACACTCTTCCTTTAAGGAGCTTAGAGTGTTCTTAGGCAGGTTAGATGGGACCCACCTGACCAGGCCAACCTCTGAAATCTCAATGCAGTGGTATCCTGCATTGCAATGCAGTGACAGTGCACTGCAATGACAGTGGAATAAGTAGTACTCAATGCACAATCGGGGCAGACAAGGGACACCTCAAGGGCTTTGCCTCAAGGCCCCCAGCAACCTAGTGGCAGACATGCTTCCAGTTCCTCATTTCATCTTTACAATAACTCTGCAAGGTAGATTGCAGAGAAGAGAGAACGTCTGACCCATGGTCACCTAATAAGCTTCATAACTGAGCAGGGATTTGAACCCAAGTCTGCCAGCTCTGAGACCAACATTTTAACAACTGTATACCACATTGGATGTTCTTCCCTGCTTTTTGATAGCAGACCTATAAGAAAGCTTGCAACACTTTTAATAGCCACTAATAAATAAGAAGTTTAAATCATGTTAGTTCAATAGCATGATATATAGGAGTCAGATGCACACTGGTAAGACTCTGGCCCATGTCAGTAATCAGTAGCACTCAATTCAGGTTTGTCAGGCCCCAACAAGCTCAAACTCCAAACTGGGATCAGGCACAAAGCAGCAATCAGGGGCAGAATTGGATGCTTAAGATAGTCAGAGTAAGCAGAGGAAACCCTGGGGTGGGTGTCACCTGGTATGATGCTTACCTGGCAAGAGAAGGCTTTCCAGTAGTTCGGGGGTGATGTAATGATGTAATCATGTTGCCCCCCCTTCTTAGTTATCGCATTGCATTAAATGCAAAAAGCCTGCCTCTGTTCAGCTATCTTCAGCCCATTTCAGGTCCAATCAGCTTCATGTTCTCACCAGCAAGCAGTGAAAACATAATTGTTGGTGATGGTGCAAGGTGACTGGGCTAAGCAGAGGCTTGGATGCTGTGCGTCACCCCTCCTGAGGGTGACACCCCGTGCAGTGCACACGCACCACACCTCTGTAGTTATGCCAATGAGTTCTAGATAACCCAGCTCAAACCATTTCACCTAAACTGAGCTAATTCTGGCTAAATGCAAATCAGGATGGGATCGTTTGCAACTCAAATTCATTCCAAGTCTTATTCTACTCCTAGTGACATTAGTGAGGATGTGACAAGGCCTGGAAGCCTCTCCTTCCCTCTTTTGGGGATTAAAAAGGTAAAGGTTTCCCCAGGACCAAATGGTCTAGTTGTGACCAACTGTAGGGGGCAGTGCTCATCTCCATTTCTAAGCCGAAGAGCCAGCATTTGTCCAAGGACAAGTTTCTGTGGTCATGTGGCCAGCATGACTATATGCCAAGGCGCACGGAACGCTGTTACTGTCCCACCAAAGTGGTACCTATTTATCTACTCACATTTTTACGTGCTTTCAAATTGCTAGGTTGGCAGGAGCTGGAACAAGCAATGGGAGCTCACTCTGTCACGTGGTCTTGAAACTGCCAACCTTCCAGTCAGCAAGCTCAGCATCGGCAGTTTAACCCACAGAGCCACCACGTCCTTCTCTTTTGGGGATTATAATGAGGCTAATTAAAAAGACCTATGCAATACAAACAAAGATTCATCTAGACCAGCATCCTGTTTCCCACAATGACTAAGTGCCTCTATGAAGCCAGCAAGCAGGACATGAAAGCAAATGTCCCATTGTTTTTCCACAGTGTCTGGTATTCAGAGGTACATTGCCTCTGTCCATGGAGGTTCCATTAACTATCATACCTATTGGTCTTTTTGCAGACCACTCCCCTGCTATGAATTCATCTAAACCCCTTTCAATGCCTTGTGACAGTGATTTTCAAAAGTTAATAAGCACCAGATTTTTTAAAAAAGTTTATTTCTCCAGAATCTACTGCCAACCCAATTTCACTGGCTAACCCCCCGAGGATTTTAAGGTAGAACAACTCTCTCTCTCTCTCTCTCTCTCTCTCTCTCTCTCTCTCTCTCTCTCTCTCTCTCTCTCTCTCTCTCTCTCCATTTCCTCTACACCATGAATCATCATTTCATATATCTGGATCGTATCTCTCCCTAGTCACCTATTTTCTAAATTAAAAAGCCTCAGATGCTGTAGCCTTCTATGCTGCAGTCCCCAAGTTGCTTCTTGGGGCCAGAGAAGGGACACATTTCTAACAAAGTCTTGTTTCCCCTATTAAGAGGGTAACTCAATTAGTTCTAAGTCCCTGGCTTTAGAAGCTAGCTCTGGCTTCCGCTTTTGTCTTTCTTTGCCAGCAGAAGGGCATAATTAGTCTGAGGGCAACGTGCCTTCAATTTGGCTGCCTCAGCCACCTGCTCGCTTCCGCACAGCGAGAGTTCATTACAGGGGATCTGAGTAAGAACTTGGAAATGCTTCAGCAGTTACTGTGAACTGTTTTGTTGTCCCCCTCCTGAAGGTCCTACATTATCTCTTGATCAACCCCCCTCTCTGTTCAGACATGATTGAGAAGAGACGTGATCAAGGTTTATAATATGATGGTACATGGTGTGGAGGAGACAAGAATAATTATTCTCCCACTCTCGTAATCCAAGGGATGGGATGGCCCAACGGGTGGCCCTCCCTTTAGAATGTATGGGAACGAATTGAAGCCGAGGGCGGGCTTAGCAGCCATGTTTGTACGTACAAAACATTGCTCATTCCAAGCATTTCCAATGGGTTTTCGCGTGATGTTTAGGACTTAATCGTTTACTCCTGAAGTAAAAACTTACCAAAATAACAACGTGTGATCGTGGAGAAACACCATTGGTAACCTAATTATGAGTTAATATGCAATTCCAAAGTTTAATTCCGCAGAATTATATTACTGAACACACCGGACGAAATGCTGTCTATTTTAACTCGGATTGCACTGTTTTGACAGACTTATTTTTTGAAATCTACACAATCAGAAATAAAACGGCCATGCCCCATTAAAAAAATGTCTGTTAATGTTCAGAATTTTGAAAATATTACCGGTCGTTTTATTGAACCGATGTAATGTGAATACATGAATCTTTCCGCGGAAATTAAATCCCATTTTTCGTTCAGTGATTCGCACACCCGTATGCAGAACACGCAGGCATGCTTAAAGACGTTGAAATTAACTTTTACACGCGCGCCGTGTGAGTGAGAGAGCCCCTCCGGCGGCAATCCTCGTCGTTCGCGGCGCTGATCTGAGTCAGCCATTTTTGTAAGTCCGGGGCTTCAAGAATGGGCTTCCAGGGCTTCTCCAGCTATTTTTCCTCCAAGGGATGGCCTTTGCTCCTCCCACTGCCTGGATTGGAAAAGAGAGGAATGGAAAGAGGAAATGTGGAGTAGAGGAGATTGGTGGGCTAGAATGTCAGAGAGTTCTAGCCCACCACTCTCATCTACCCCACATGTCCTTTCCCACTCTGTTCTCCTTTTTCAGTCAGAAGCAGGAGGAGGAGCAGTGAAAATGAGCTGATGGATGAGCACCCCCATCAACCACCTCAGTCAGCTTCATAGATAGGCCAGTCCTGGGTAAAGGACTCAGTACCAGAGATGGCTGGGGGAAATGGAGGAGGAGAAGGACGGACTATGGCTTAGTGGTGAAGTACTTGCTTTGCATATGGAAGATTCCAGCTTCAGTCCCTGGGTCCTCTCAAGTTTAAACCATATCAGATAGCAGTGTTGGGAAAGGCTTTTCTGTATCAGAGATCTTGGAGAATTGCTGTCAATCAAAAGAGACAAATGGGGCCAGATAAGCCAATGGTTAGCCAATGGTTCGACCTGGAGTTAGACCAGCACAGTTAGGTCAGCAAAGTTTGGCCGGCACAAAGGACACCATAAAGTATGTTTGGATCACTCTCGGAGAGTATAATACACAGACGTCTACCGTCCTCCCTGACTCTGAGGATGGTCCAAACGTGCTTTATGGTGTCCCTTGTGTCGGCCAAACTTTGCTGGCCTAACTTATGCCAGCCTAACTCCAAGTTAGGATTGTGCTTTCAGTATACTGTATGAAAACTTCATGTGCTGCTTTTACAGGGAAGGACCGTAGCTCAGTGAAATAGCATGTGCTGTGCTTGGAAAAGGTCCCAGGTTCAGTCTCTTCTCCCTGTAAAAGAATCTCTGGGAATGGTCACTTGAGACATGCTGCCAGTGGGGAAAGGCAATCTGGGACTAGATAGAGCAACAAAGAGAACAACTTCATGCATTCAGATTGTGCTTCACAGAGTAACTTCCACTGCATCTGCATCATATATCCCAGGGACAAAAGGGGCTCAGGACTAGCCTGGCCAGATCCAAAGGCATCCAGCCTCTGTACCTGGAGCTTCTGTTTCTGACTCATGATTGATAGGATCTATAGTCCGTAATTCTAGGAATCTTATTTTGTTTAATATTTCCTATGTCATCTTCTAAATTTTTTTAAAAGTCAAATCTGCTGGCAACACATTTAAAAATCACAAACAAGAACACAGCTACACAATAAATGAGCACTTCAATCAGCAGCAGCCATCACCACAGCTTGTGACAGTAAACTCCATAGGTCAAGTATGTACTGCGTACCGAAGAACTTCCTTTTGTCTTGTCTGATCCTACTGCTGCAAAGATCGTTGGATGACTCCTAGTTCTAGTTTTATGCAAGAGGGCTCCAGGCAGGTTCTGGGATCTGGGAAAGCTGCCTGTCAGTCCAAGTGGGGCAGAAGCTATATGGGGACTGATGTGGCATTAATTAGTGGTGGGTTTAAACACCAATCAGTGGGGCCAGATGCAGTTGCGTAGTGGTCCAAATCAGTAGTGTTCCCAGAGGGGGGGCAACGCACTCTGTTTTGAAGGCGCCTCATTGCATCATGTAAGTGGCTCCTCTCCCTCACCTTTGCAGCCATTCCAGGTGGCGAGAGCAACATGGAGGCGTCTCCTCCACTTTACTCTTGCTGCCTGGAATGGCTTTGAAGGTGAGGGGTGTTGTTTATTTGGAGTGTTTATAGCAGAGTTGGGGGCTTGTGGACC
>JAJKFI010000116.1:505075-549683 GCA_029204185.1 Lerista edwardsae
ATGCCAGTTTCCACCAGTTCTGGAGTGTGTGGTGTGAAACTGCAACAAGGGGGTGTGAGCCTATTTTTTCCATTAAAATTCAGCATGTGCAGAAGAAAGTCAACAGTGCAAGCCTTTGCAGGTGTATTCAGAAATTCCATTATGTCCAATGGTATTTACTCACAGGAAAGTGTATAGGAATGCAGCCTAAAGGCACTAAGCCAGTGCTTCCCAAAGTGTGGGTCACACTGGTGGGTCACAGTGTGACCAGTGGGTCATCCAAACACAGTGGATCGTGAGCTGGGTTCACCTGCCCACCTTTGTGCTGGTTTGGCTCCCTAAGAAGCCTCATTACGTACTGAGGCCTCTCCCAGCACACGATCCACTCTTCAGGCCCTCAGAAGAAGCCTCTGTAAGCCACTTCCTGTTTACTTCAGAAAACTGCAAGTGCCTTAGGAGCGGGCCATTCTAAGGCCTGCAGAGTGGGGTGCTAGGCCAGGCCTCCAGCACCACCAGGAAAGGGGGGTTGTGGTGCTGCAAAGTATGGGAACCCCTGCCCTAAACTCTTGTAAACTGATTGGTTTGACCTATTTAAAAATACATATACATTTTTCATGTTTAACTTGCAACTTGGCAAGGGAGAGAACACTATTTAACAAGTCATCGAAAGCCATGAACTACAGGAATCCCCCCTCACCCGTATCTGCAGGGGATCCGTCCCAGGCCTCTCCCCTGGATACAGAAACCGCTGATAAGGGGAACCCCGTCCCCTATATTTCCTGTTAATGTTCAATCTAATCCAGTGGGTCACAACTTTTACTTGAAGGTAGGGAACCCTGTAAGTCCTTGCTGGGGAGGGCGGTTACAGCAGGGACAGTCTCACAAGGATCGCACCGCTGCTGCCACAAAGAGCTCTGTTAAGGTATCTGGGGAGTAGCGCGGCCATCCAGAGGGGGCAGGGGGCGGCAATCCCCTCTGCGGGCTGCACTGCTGCCCCAAATAGCTCTCTGCAACTATCACACTCACTTCAAGGTTTGCACAAGCCCAGACATGGGTCAGATTGCTGCAGATAGCTGTTTAGGGCAGCGGGGTGGCCCGCAGAGCGGATTGGCACCACGCCCCCTCAGGATGGCCACGCTACCCGCTGCCCAGGTACCTTAATAGACCTCTTTGTAGCAGCAGCGGCAGTGCAATCCCTGTGAGGCTGTTGCTGCTGTCACTGCTTCAACCACTCCCCTTAAACGGGTATACAGTGGTTCCGGTTTCCCTGGGGGGGCATGGGCCCCCAGGTTGGGAACCACTGATCTAATCTCTTCAAGCATTCAGGCTGCCTATAGCCTGCCTGCACACACTATAAGCTTGCACGCTAATAGCGTCCTGTAAAAGGAGGAAACATTTTGCCATGGTAAGCCTTTACGCAATGTTAATGGGGATGCCCTTTGCACCCCTAAATAAGAAATAAAAATATTTCTCCAAAATAAGTCCTGTTCAATAGGGCTTATTCTCGGGTTAGCATGCATAGGATTGCAGAGTTAGAGCCCAAGCCTATGCATGTCTACTCAGAAATAAGTCACATTATAGTAAATGGGACTTACCCCCCGGGTCAGTGTGGATAGGCTTGAAGCCTTGGGGTCTTAGGCTCAGTGGGGCTTATTTCTAGGGTTACCAGATACAAACTGGGACAGAGTGCCTATACCTTTAACCATTGTATAGCAGAGGGAATGTTGGCAGATGTAACTTTTGAAACCCTTCCATGATGAGCTGCACCTGCCCAAACTCCCTCTTCCATACAATCATTATAGGCACCATGTCCCAGTTTGTATCTGGTAACCCTACTTATTTCTAAATAGGCATGCATAGGATTGCACTGTTAAAATGGTCAATGCCCATCAGACATAAAATAAGAAATCCCATATTCAACATAAAGGTAACATAAAGGTTTCCCCATGACCGAATGGTCTAGTCGTGACCGACTGTAGGGGGCGGTGCTCATCTCTGTTTCAAAGCCTGTAGAGCCAGCGTTTTTGTCCCATCATGTGGCCAACATGACTCTACGCCATAGCGCACGGAACGCCGTTACCTTCCCACCGAAGTGGTCCCTATTTATCTACTTGCATTTTTTAGATGCTTTCGAACTGCTAGGTTGGCAGGAGCTGGGACAAGCAACGGGAGCTCACTCCATCACGCAGTCTCGAACTCCCAACCTTACAGTCAAAAGCCCAGCAACAGCAGATTAACTCGCTGCGCCACCACGTCCCATATTCAATGTGCATGTGTGCTATTAGGCCTTCTACTCACACCTCCCATACAACAGATTCTCTTTAGAGAGATCCTCCTTCCAGAGGAATAACCTAGAAGGGGATCACAGCGCCAGGTTTTGCAAACAGCTGCTCCCCCTCCTCTTTGGAGTCATTCATAAGCCAACATAGCCTCCGTTTTGCTCTAACTGCTGGCAATGGCTCCAAAGAGGAGCGGGGAGAGGCTGCTTGCAAAACTTAGTGCTTGCAAAAAACCATCTAGGTACACTTCTGGCTCTTTCCCTGGGGGTGAAATCTCAGCACTTTCTGAGTGTGGAACTCCCATCCAGAGCTCTTTGCCACCTTTGATCTTGCCAAAATTTTGAAAGTGTTCTTTGTTTTGATGCATCAGAGCTTCTCCCTTTATGGAGAGACCACCTCGATGTTTTTTTCTGAACGAGACATGCTAGGCTCTCCCATCTTGTCCACCAGACCTCTGCTCAATTCAAGCATCTTGTATGTCTGCTCAATATGAGCAACTCAATATGAGTTGAATATGGATAAGAGGGACCTGTTGCTCCTCCTTAAGGGCAAAATTGCTAAAGCATGCATCGTTAGCTGGGGTGTTCCTTTTTAGGCAGAAATTAGGGAGTGTTCTGAGAGGGGGGCGTCCTTAGGGCCAAACAAGACAAGACATTCAACCTATCATTGTCTAGTTTTGCCATTACTTTAAAGTTAAGCTAACAGCTACACTGGGGAGGGGGGTCTGATTAGATCAGGATCATATAATCAGGATGCAAATAGATGGGATCTAACTCTTAACAAGTAATTTCTGTGCCATTTTTCCACTGAAAATTCTCTGAAGATGCTAGGGGCCCCAACCATGCCAATGAAACAAATTTTGGATGAGGGTGGGAAATATGATGTAAAGGGTTAAACACATATTAAAGGATATGAAATACTACATATCCAGCTCCCAAAGCATTTAAAGCTGGAGTAGCAATGACCGGCAGCAATCATTATAGTTCCTCCTCATGGGTGTAAGATGCTGGGGTTTAAACAAGGACTCTGGTAGGAAGGTCTGGACATCTTACTCTCCATCACCAGGCCAGTCCAATCACAGTTGTGCTTTAGTGCCACCCATGTAGTGACCATAACTAGTACTGCTGCTCTTCAGTCCCGTCTGATCAGGTGACTGGTTGAAACAATAGGGACCAAGGTAGCTCCAAATAAACCTTGCTCCAGACTTTTGTTCCTTAGTCTGAATAAGTTGCTGGACAGACAACACAGCCTCCCCTCCCATCCCCTCTCATCTGACCACCAACTTGTCTTGGACCGTGCCTCAAGCCACCCTATTTCTCACCTGCCTAGTCTGATACCTGATTCCTGCCCTGTTTTTGAGTATTTCTTCTGCTTCTGACCCTTGATCTTCATTTTCCTGTGCTGAAGCTGGACCATGGTCTTCTGCTCTGCCAAGGCTGTGATTGTGGGCCAGTTTCACTTTTGGGGGTCAAGAGTATTGCAGGGCTGATCATCCAGGTGTGTCCTCAAGAGTCCTCTTCAGCCACTCTACTGTGCTGGAGCATCTACAACAAGAGGCATGAGATACTCGGAGTGACGAACACCCAGGGAGTACGAAGGGGCTTTCACCCTGTGAATTGTCACCTTTTCTGGGCTGTGTGCCCCAGGCCCTGGAGAGTAGAATATTCTGGTAGGTTTCCTGTACCTCCCCAGCATGGAGAAAGCTGGAGGACGGCACAAGTAAATGTTGGGGTCAGTGGTCTTGTAGCGTCCCGGGCCTGGCGTTTGGGACAGATCTTCAGAATAACTGCCTCTCTTGTTCCGTCCAGCGATGGAGAAACAGGGGCTAGAGGGCTTGCTTGGAACCCGTGGACCTAGCAACGAGGGAAGCATGTAGCTGTTGGGAGCTGGGACAGCGTCCACCAGACGGTACTTGGTGCGGGCACCTATGGAGAAAGATGGCGGTCTCTGTTGGGATGGAGGTGGCACTCTCTCGGGACTGTAGGTGCCTGGCCCAGGAGTCTGAGGCAGACCTAGGAGGAAATGCACACAGATATATCAGGATCCTTCTAAGTGAGGTAGTTTTCTTAGTAACTAGGGGCGCACAATCCGAACCTGGAGTTAGGCTGGAACAGTTAGGCCAGCAAGGTTTGGCCAGCAGAAGGTACACCATAAAATATGTTTGGGCCACTCAGTGTGCCATCCTCTCTGACTCGGAGGGCGCAATCCTAAGCAACTTTCCAGCAGTGACATAGCTGTACCAAAGGGGCCTGTGCTGCATCCTGCAGTGGACTAGTAGTCATGGAGGCCTCTTCAAGGTTGGGGAATGTTTGTTCCTTTACCTCAGAGCTGCATTGCCCTTACCCCGGTGCTGGAAAGTCGGTGAGGATTGCACCCCGAGAGTGGCCCAAAAGCGCTTTACGGTGGCCCTTGTGCCAGCCAAACGTTGCTGGCTTAACTGTACCAACCTAACTCCAGGTTAGGATTGCGCTCTGTGTGGTGTAGTGATTAGAGCATTGGGCTCAGTCAGAAGAGCCTCAGGTTCAAGTCCTTGCTCAGTTATGAAGCCCTTAGGCTGATCACTCTCTCTTGTGAAATGGCCTTTCAGGATTTTTGTGAAGATAAAAAGATTGGGGGAGAATCTATCCATAGACTGAAAACTTCTGTGTCACTGGTGAACCATTTGCTGGTTTTCTTCTCCTGAACATACCTGCCCATTTTCACCACAGGAAATAATGTACACATAAATATACTTCTGCTACCCCCGGTTTCACCGCTGTGCTTGGCCCTAACTTCTCCTTGCTGCTTCCAGCTTACCTGGAGGTTTTGCTCGTGCCAGCATGGAATAGGAAGGACCCCTTGCCCTGCCGAAGCGGGTGAGCTCAGGTTCCACATGGTAGCAGGGGCCAGGGCTTGAATCTTTCATATGTACTGAAAGCAAAGAGAACCATCAGAAAGTGACCCTGCTGTAGTTGTCGCAACTGATCATCCCTAGGAATCTGCTTACCTACTGATAATGGAAGGAATCACGGCATCATGCACATCTGTCTAGATTAGGGCTGACCAGTTAACTCTAATGCACTGAGTGGAAACATGCAGAACTCTGGACAAAGCAGATGTTGGAAGATCTGGAGTCAGTTGAAAGGGAACACATCACACCAGTGGCGTCTCTACAGGGAGGGCAGAGCTCTAAGTTTTGCAAGAAGCCTTACCCTGTCATGTAAATCCCTCCTCTCCCTTGCTGCTGTAGCCAGTAACCAACGCCAAGATGTGGCTTTTCCCTGTGAGGATTGGCTAAAACGGTGCAGGAAAGGAGTGATTTCCACTGCAAGGTAAGGCTTCTTGCAAAACTTAGAGCTCTGCCCTCCCTGTAGAGACGCCACTGCATCACACAAAAGAGCACAAAACAACTGGCACCTGATCTCTCTGGCAGAAAACTGCCCAGTGAGTAGCCTTGATTCTGCCATGTAATAACATGCCCTAGGGGCAGAATCTTTGTACAGGTTCCGTTCAGCACTTCAGCTACTTACTGCTGTTGTTGAGTCTTTGATGGAAGGAATAAGCTGGACTGGCAAAGCGAGTGTAGTCATGGTTGAGAAAACCGACGGTCGGAGGTAAGCTGTAGCATCCAGGTCCAGGGCCTGGTAAGATTGCAAATGAAACAATATTTGAGAAACAGTGTTCCTTTACGCTTAAGAAGAGCCCAGCTGGATCACACCAAAAGTCCATCCAGGATGCTGAAGTACATGGTGGCTTCTCCACCCTTTCCCAAGGTGGCTAACCAGATACCTTCACAAAACCCACAGAGTTGGTAAGCCTTCCCTACTGTTGCTCCCCAACAAATGGTATTCAAAGGTAGGCTGCCTCTGAACCTGGAGATGCAATAATGACTAATGTCCATTAATAGACATTTCCTGCTCCACAGATTCTAGTCTTATGAGAGATTGATACAAGGAAAAAACCTCTCTCTATCCACCTTCTTTGGCACTATGCATAACTGTATAAAACTCATAACATGCCCCTCCCTAAGTTATCTTGTTTTCAGAACTAAAAAGACCCCAAATGCTTGAGCCATAATCAATGCTGCTCAAAATTAACAGCATGTTTGTTGTTGTTGTTGTTAGTCTACTTTGTTTCTGGTATATCCTTGTTTTTCAGCACACTGGACCAAAATATGTTTTCAGCCTTTCCACCCCCTGCAAACATTTTATCTTCTGAAGATCATTGATAAAAGACTCTGGGGCAAGGTAGGATTCATACTCAGCTCACAGTTGTCTGGCTGGACATGTCCAGCGTTCCCTGGAAATGTTTGCAAACCTCTAGCCTGCTTCTTCATAACTCTCCCAGGGCAATTGGAGCTTGGCAACCTTCATACCCGTCTCGCGAGCAGCAATCGCAGGCACTTTTGTGGGTCCTGAGTCTTCCATCTCAAAAGCATAAATTTCTAGCTGACGAATGTCCTTTGTCAAAGGGTGGAATCCTTCCTTACTTCCGTGTTTCTGGTCCCCAAAAGTCCCTCTTCTGGTTAGAGGCAAACAGAAAAAAATATATACAGTAGATAGAATATATAGTTTCTCACTGAATGGACCAAAGGCCCACAGAGAAAGAAGAAGAGCTTGCCCTCTCTGTCTCAGAGGAGGATATGCCTGGAGGAGCAGTGTTCTCTGAATCCCTGGGGTGCTGAAATGTAACTCAGTGTCGGTGATCCTAGAGATAAGAGGATGTGTTGAAAGGAGATACGCAGCAGGTGGCCAGGGAGGCTTCATCTCTGTAAATGGATCTTCCCCCTCCTTCCAAAGAATGGGGTGGCACTAGGTCCACAGGCCTACCATGCTGGAGACAGCTGCTCTGCCAGCACCAGCCTAGTGACGCCAACCCTCCAAGATTGGCCTGGAGTCTCCAGGAATCAGCATCAATTTCCGGGTGACAACGGAAAAACATCCTGGAAATTTTAAACAGAATTGCCAGGAATTTCCAACATCACATTGGGAAAAAATATATATCCAGGAACAGCTTCATGCAGAGCTAGCAACCTTATGCATGATGCGGAAATGCGAAGGCTGTGATCCTATGAAGCTGCACGTTGTTTGTGAAAGCTGCGCATGGGATAACTGATAGACAAGCACAGGTAGGCACACATGTATATCCATCCTGTACCATGTTGCCCCTAGACTACACCTGCACAACCTCTCAGTGCATCCCCTGCTGTCATTAAGCCTACACATAAAATAATGGTGTATTCTTCCTCAGATTCCCCCTGTATTCACAGCTGTCTTTCTCCTATTGCTATTTTCAGCAGAGAAAGCAGCAGGAATGGCCTGCCTGGATAATGACCAAAGATTCCTACCCATCAGAGAACACATCTAACCAGCCTGACTGCCTGAATTCCCCTCCTATACCAGCCAGCCATTGCAGATTTTTCCCCATTCACCAAGAAAGGGTGGGAGCAGCAACAATCTGTTGGCCTCAGGTAAGCTACAGAGAGGCAATCCAGGGCTTTACCCCAAGACATGGCAGCAGCCCTGATTAAAGACAACAAATCTGCATGTTTGGATGAGTAAATCTGGATTTATTCATGTCACAGAAAAGCAAATGAAAACAAATTATAGCTAGAAGTGTCCTTAAACGGTTTTTCGCATATTTCGTTTTTTCCCCCAAGGAGGAAAAGTGCAGAAAGTGGTGTTATGTGTTTTTATTCCAAGGGCACATTTTTATAAATTATAACTATAAATTATAATAGCTTTATAAGTATACTAGGTAAGTGACAGCAGATGCAGTTAGTCATTACCCAAGCACATACAACACAGTCCATTTTTATTCAATTTCAGTTGTTTTAACAAAAATTAGAAGTGCAGAAAGTGTTATTTCATTATCACACACACACACACATCACCTTCTACTTATAGAAGTGTTTCAGCACAAAGAGCAATTGAAATGCCTGGTGCACCTTCAACCTGGCATCCTCCATGATTGCTTGGGTTACCTGCCAAATTCCTGGCACTACATTCATTCCTTCTGAAGAACCTGCAAGGGACGCTATTGAAGCCTGAAGATAACTGTAGCAATGTGCACCAATGATATTTTTAAAGGCACTCCAAACATCACCCCAAGAAGGTGATGTCCTTGTCCTAAAACATGGACAGTGATTTTAAAAGGACTTGTTGCAGAAAATTAAATATACTTGGAGCCTACCGACACCATCACCCCCCAAAAAATATGCTCCAATTCCTCTTAACAGGGCAAATACATAACTTTTAAAGTAGTGGTAGTTTATACTTACAGTATTTAGCTGGTGGAGCACAAATGGCATTTTTCAAACTAGAGGCCATCACACAGATGTGTGCCATCCTCCTTGATTCCAAGAGTGGTCCAAATGCGCTTTACAGTGGCCCTTGTACCAGCCAAACTTTGCTGACCTAACTACAGGTTAGGATTGCATCCTCAGTCGCTGTTGCTGGTGTTTCTCTTATGCTTCTTTAAGACTGAGAGCCTCTTTTGAGACAGGGAACCATCTTCTCATTCCTTTTGCTAGGTAATCCAGTTTGAGAACATTTTTATTGAAAAAACGTTGCATAAATATTCTTAACACCAGAGCGTATGCTCTCCCCCCCACCACAACTCCAGTTCCTAGGATGAAGACATGTCTTTCAATCCAGTTTAAGTCTGTAGTATAATTCAGTGGAAGTTACTCTATGAAGCAGCATATGTAGCATATGAGTATATATAGCTGTCCCCTACTGAGTCAGCCCACTGGTCTAGTGGACCAACTAGAAGCAGCCCCCCTAGATTTTTGCCAGGGTCATAAGTTGGGTCCTTCTGTATACAAGCTGAGTTTTGGTCCAATTCCCCCATCTACAAAAAGGATGATATAAATTTTTGAAAAACCCACCATGTCCACATATTTGAAGGTATTGTGACTCCTCTCAAGAATCCCTGGGAACCTATGTAGATTGCTAGAATAACAATTATCAGTAACCGAAATTGGGACAAAAATGAGCCATCATTTTACATTAGAAAAATTATGACCACATGCATGATTTTTGCACTCATTATAATTTGTATTTTTTAATTGGAAGTACTGTACTTTCTCTGAAGAACAAGTCAAATAAAGTAGGTTTTTATGAGGTAAAGAAATATGAGCAACATGTATACAACTGTATACAACTAAAGGCAAATTAAGAATAAAAGTTTCTAGCCCTCAGGAGAAGAATAGATAGGAGAATATATAAAAGAATGTAAGAGTTCAAGCCCTCCTGAAACACAGAGGCAATATTTTAAAAATAAAATGAAGATCAGTCAATGTGATGCAACTTTCAAAATGGGATAACAACACTGGACTGCACTTTATTTATTTGAAGAATTTCTATCCAGCCTTTCCCATGCGAAAACATAGGAACAGCCCCGCTGGATCAAGCCAAGGCCCACCTAGTCCAGTTTCTTGTATCTCACATGGCCCACCAGATGCCTCAGGGAGCAAATGAGACAACTAGATACTTGTATCTGACTGCCACTCCCCTGCATCTGGCATTCTGAGTAACCTATTACTCTTGCATCACACCCAAGGAAGACATCAGATTATGGTTAGGGTTTAACAAGGGTTTATTTAAAACAAGTGAAAAAAATTTAAAACATGAAAACTGCTGAACACACCATCCCTCCCTCACTAGTCTGGGGTTGGCAAACAAACTACCATCTGTTGCTAATTTGGATGAGAGAGAAAAATGCCTACTGGGCTCGCATGATGAGTGACCAGCTAATTTCAGACTGGACATACCCATCATAGTTTGTAACCTGTGATGGAGTTTTCCTCCATGAATCTGTTCAATCCCCTATTAAAGGCTTTTAGGCCAGACACCATCACCACATCCTGTGGCAAGGAGCTCCACAGACTAATTACACGCTGGATATTTTCTTTTGCTTGTTCTAACTCTCCAGACGCTCAACTTTAATGGATGCCCTAGTTCTGGTGTTGTGTGACAGGGAAAAGAGATTCCCTCTATCTACTTTATCCTCAACCACCACCACCCCGCATAATTTTGTACGCCTCTATCATGTCCCCCCTCAGGCGCCTTTTTTCACCCCAAACGCTGTAACTTTTCCTTATAAGGGAGGTGCCCCAGCCCAGTATGTTGAGTGTATTGCATGTACTGCTAACACGCTGCCGTCCAATCGCGGCTGTGCAAAAAACGGCGTCAAAAGGGACCAAGCAGCTTTGATTACAGGAGCCGGCATGACGTCATTTTCTTGAAGCCACCTCGGGTCAATAAATATGGCTGACTCAGATCATTGCCGCGAAGGAGGATTGCCGCTAATTCACGAATAAAAATATCCCTGCACGCGTGTAAAAGTTAATTTCAACCTCTTTAAGCATGCCTGCGTTCAATAAAGCTACCGTTAACTGAAACAGTGAGTGCATTATTTTTTGAAGCTGTGTAATTTCTTGTTGTTCCTAGCAGTCTTATTCACCATTTTCTGACACCCACTGTTAATGGTTTAGAAGGTAAATATATATATATATTTCCCCCCTCCTTTTTCCCCCCTTCCCGTTTACACGTTTTTTCCCACCTTCCACTTTCTACTGTAATATTCTCGAAATTCTGAACATTAACAGAATTTGTTTTTTCGGGGGGGTGAGTGTAGAAGTTTTCAAAAATACTCTTAGTAGTCTAGAAGTAAAAAAGAATTCCTCTCATATTGACAACTACTTGTGTCATGAAGAGATTTTAATGAAATTTTCCTACTGTAATACTTATGAAATTCTGAACATTAACAGACATTTTTTTTATGGGGCATGACTGTTTTATTTTTGCTTGTGTAGATTTCAAAAAATAAGTCTGTCAAAACTGTAATCCGAGTTTAAATAGACAGCAAGTAGCATTTCGTCCGGTATGTTCAGTAATATAATTATGCGGAATTTAACCTTGTAATTGCATATTAAATCATAATACGGTTACCAATAATGTTTCTACACGATCACATGTTTTTATTTTCGTAAGTTTTTATTTTTATTCAGTCCTAAACAGTACGAGCAAAGCAATCTGAAATGCTTGGAATGAGCAATGTTTTGAGTCACCTAACATGGCTGCTAAACCCGCCCCCTGGCCTCATTTGGCTCCTATTAATTTTAAAGGCAAGGGCGTCTCCTGTCATCTAACCTTCTTAGTGGGCACGAGAAGGGAAGTTGGACTGACTGGTTGACTCGCTAACCGCGCGCGCAGCAACCGGCGAACGTTCCGGAGCGCGCGAGGACGTGCGCATGCGCGGGATGGTTTGGCTGTCCCCGAGGAAATGCGGACAGGCGGCCAGAGCGACCGACCGACGGAGGCCGCGGCTGTCGTCGTCATGGCGGCGGGATTGTGGAAAGCTCGTCGGTGAAGGTTGACGACAGAAGAGGATGGGGGAGCCGCCACCGCCTCTTCTTAGCCGGAGGAGCAGCAGGAGGAAGGGCGCGCAGGCCTCGTTGGCCTCGCCATGACCGGCGAAAAGAAGAAGAAGAAGCAGCAACAGAAGCAGCGCCTCCACCGCAGCGTCCTCCTGGCCAAGAAGAGCGTCCTCCGCGACGGCGCAGGCGTGAGTCAAGGGGGAGGGGAAAGGAACTCTCTTGACGTAATCCTTACAACTCTCCTGTGAGGCAGGCCAGCGTCGCTGATGGAGGGTAGTGAGGCTTCTCTGAGGCCACCTAATGTGACTTGCCTGTAGTAAAGTTTCTTTGCTGCTACCCTGGGTAATGTTCTCTGATTAATGGTCCTACTTCTAATTTATCATCTCTGATGCTAATCCTAATAATAGTACTTGGCATAAGGAGTTTTTGATATTCTCAAAGTCATTCGCTTACATTGTCTTGCTCACAACAACCTGGGAAAGTGGTCTGCTAAATATCGAAAGAATGAAGGAAAAGCCTTGCTGAATCAGGCAAGAACCATCTTGTCCAGTTTCCTGTATCTCATAGTGGCCAGGTGTCTCTGGGAGTACAGAAGATAGCAAGATACCCATATCTTGTCACTCTTTTGCAAATGGTATTCAGAGAGAGGCTACTTCTAAAACCTGAACGTTGCAAATAGCCATTATGACTTGTAATTTGTCTTCAATTTGGACTTCAATTTATCCAATCCCTTTTTGAAGGCATCTAGGCCAAGGTGGCATCCCCACAAACAAGGAGTGTGACAAGGAGTGCCACAAATCAGTCATGTGCTGGATAAAGAAATATTTTCTTTGGTCCTGTTCATTTTTTCCCATTCTGACTCTCCCACCAGTCAATTTTAGAGAATGTCCTCTGGTTCTGGCATTGTGTGAGAAGGTAAAAACTTCCTTCCTTCTTTACAGCACGTTTGCGATACTCCTGGACCGGCAGAAGGGACTTGTGCCACTCTAACTCCAGGCTAGGATTGCCTCCTCAATCAGCCCCCTAATTGTCATAATCAACCCCATATTGCAAGAGGGGTTTGAAGTGGAGAAAATAGTATCTTGCCTAAGGTTACTGAGTGAGTGCATGTAAATATAATCAGCATAATACTACTATGTCAATTAACCTCCTGGATTCAGCATTATTCCTGCATGCCCACACATCAGCGATGGCCAAGAGAGCCTTTGCCTGGTGTGCCAGGTGCAGCTCTTCCTGAATGAAGCAGATCTGGTGACTGTGACTCATGCACTGGTGATAGCTTAGATTGGACTACTTTAACACACTTTTCATAGGCAGTCCGTGTAAATTGCTTGGCAACTTCTATTTGTTCAGATGCAGTAGCCAAATGATGTGATCATGTTATAGCCCTGTTGTATCACCTGCACTGCTTATCATGGATACAATTCAAGGTGCTAGTGGTTACCCTTTAGGACCCAATGTGACTTGGGATCTAGAAGCTTCAAGGGGAGGCTCTCCTGCATGTGTGGTCATTTGTGACTGGTGGCAGCACGTGGAGTGGGGAGGTTCTCTGTTGTGGCATAACCTAACAGAATTCTTTATGGAGAACACTTGTATGACTTCTTCTCTGTCTGTATTGCACAAGCATGTGAAAGCATATTTGTTAGGCATTTGGATTAAGTGAACTGTTGTGGTGTTTTGTTTTGTTTGTTTTTTTTGCTTTTGTTATTGCTGTTTCTCTTGTGTTTTTCTTGCTTCTGTGAGCTGCCTTGAATTCCCCTGACTGGAGAGAGAGGTAGCATTTGTATAGTGCTTTTCACTGTTCAGAGAATTGTCATGTTTATTTTTTCAAGTATATGATTTTTACAACAGCCATGTAATGTAGACCAGTGGTGCCAGGGAAAGGAACTCCTGGAAGAAGGCTGGCTGAGAGACGTGCCTAGGGGTTAGTATGCACATAACCCTGCTCCCTGCTTTTATTTCCATTTACTGGACTAACAGGGAAGAACCTTGGTGGTGTGTATCTGTTGCTATGATCCCAGGCCAAAGAGATATGGCAGGGGGGAACCTTCTCCCAGGAGAGCATTTGAACCACAGGTGATATGCCCACAGTAGTATCTGCATGGTAAAGAGATGTGCCAATTCACTGAATTACTTGTGATCATGGACCGGGTAGATCTAGGGCCTAAATGTAATTAGCTTATTAAAGGTTCAAAAAGAAAAGAGAATTAAACAAAATGGGGAAAGAAAGGTGGGTCAAAAAAGTACAACCAGGGTGATGGAAAATGCCTGAGCTTGGCTGAAAAAGCACAAATAACAGCTTATAGCAAATAGCTGCAGTAACCTGTTACACTCGGCAGATGGAACTGAAATGCTGCTCCTAACCCTTGGCTCACTACTCCCCTCCCAATAGGTCCCTGTGTGAAATGGGAAAGTTTGCAAGCTGACTGGAGTCAGCAGAGAAAGTGGTGACCAGCTATGACTTCTTGTGCTTGGCAGGCTGGATGGAGTTGGCCCCTGCCTCATCTAATCTGCATGACACTGGAGCCGCAGGACAGCCCATGAGCATCTGGTCTTTCTAGGCTAGCCCTTCCAGACAGGAAGAGAAGTAGAATCAACAAGCGGCATATTTGGGGGGAATAATGGAGTTTCCTAACACAGGCTGCTTGCACAGGAGCTTCTGGGAAGATGTATCAAAAAAAACAACAGAGAAATATGCACAAAATGGGGGGATGTGATGGTATCCCTCTGGTGCAGAAGAACTGGTGGGGACTGATGTTTAGAGTTGCTTTGAAATTGAGGTGAGAGTCAAACTGGGAATTTCCTATCTTATGGTTTTAGTGTACTGTGGAAGAGTTGGAGGCTTTGTTTGGAGAAACAAAGGCTTGTGTAGAAAGTGGTTGAACCAGAAGGTAGAATGGTGGACAATTTGTAGGAACCTTGGAAACCACCTACAAATCTTTAAGTCCTTTGGAAACATGAAACTGACTTAAAGGTCAATAGTATAAGTTTGAGCAAGTTTCTGGGCTCTTCTTAAAATTCTCAGTGCTGCCTTTGTCAGCTCTGCAATCATAGCTCCTTACAATGTCTCAAGTGACAAAAATCTCACGGGTTCAGCAGCTTATTTGCTTTAGCAGATGCTTCAGATCTGGCAGCAAATCAGTTCTGTGTAAAACAGGTTATAGGTGGGTAACACATGTTTCTTCTTGTTGATGTCCCACTGCTACAGGGCTGAATGCCCATATCACAGATATCTAGTTTTGTCATTGTTCTTTGGTGGTTTGACTCTTTGGCTGAAGTTGCATGAAAGGCAAAATGCCATTGCGTAATTTTGAATGGCTTATTCAGAAGCGAGAGTGATTCTGTACGGCACACCCAGTCTGATGGTTCAGACATAACACCTGAGCTATGGTTTGCAAGCAGTTACCAAACCAGAATCTGAAATGAAAATATGAAGCTAGTTTGTGCAGACTGTGGTTTGGCGTTGTATCTGAATCAACATACCATGATGTGATCCATGATCCTTGGACGTCGCTGTATGGGAATAGCGCCCAGCGATTCTTGGGGAAAGGTAGAGAAGAAGGAAACCATGCAAATCATGGCTCACTTGGATGTGTAGAATGTAAATCAAGGGTTGGAGCCTGTATGGTTAGTACAAGTATGAGGTGTGCCCAAGGCATGGGATTCACCTGTAGCCATGTGAAATTGATACATTTTAGAATCTTAAGTTTGTCATAATTAGAGGTTACTTACATCAGCAGCTTATACAATATTTTTTGCTTCCGGTACCTGATCATCTAAGATATCAACCCAGCACAAGGTTGGGGAAGAAACAGCAAATCTACTTTTGAGTCTCATAGGAACTTGGATTTTTTTCAGTGTTTGCAGAATCTCTATCCTTACATTCATTAAGATGTTTAAATGTTACTTCTGTTTCACAATAACTAATTTGTGATTAATGTGGGTATCAGATCTGTTAATAGTCACACTTATCTTTTTATTTCAGTAAAATTAATGCTTGGCAAAATTTACCAAATCTCTTGACCAGTTAAATTCTCCACCTTATTTCTTTATACAAAGCATGTGCTGTACCACCAAGTCATAGCTTTTTCTGTATCTTCCTAAGGTGACATACTTTCCTCTTCTTCCTCCTCCCTCCCTTGTTTTCCAGCGACAAGGAATTGGGGATCCCAGTGTATACCATGCTGTGGTGGTGATCTTCTTGGAGTTCTTCGCTTGGGGGTTGCTCACTACTCCAATGTTAACGGTGAGTAGCTTATCTGTGGTCAGTAGCAAAGGATGGATAAAGTTGTGTGTGAAACAATAGGAAAGTCTTTATATAGCTGAATGCAAGTGTAGTTTCAGCCATGTGTGTGTGAGAGAGGTATATCCCTAATGCATCTTTATAACAAGCACATGTCCATTGTCTTCAACTTAATAAACAACTTCGCAAAATTTCAAACTCAGAAGTTACTTAGCCAGTTCTAAAAGAAGCAGGAAAAAAATATCCAGCTTCTTTCCATTTGAGAAAAATGTTCTAACATGGATGGTGCCATTTATGTAGTTATCCTTAATATTAGCTAATCTCTGAGTACATTTCCAATTTCTCCTTCTGGAAGGATGAATCTGGACTCTCTTGTTGCATTATGTTGCTTTTATTTACATGCGCACACACTTTTATTTACATGCACACACTATGCGGTATATAAAACATGAAGTGCTTTACAATGAATCAGAGGATCCAAAGTGACACACAATCTAAAATACAGGTTGATTATCCCTTATCCGGACTGCTTGGGACGGGAAGGTGTCCAGATTTTGGGTTGTAATTGCATAAATATAATGAGAAATACTTCCTCTTTCTCTTTTCACTGTTACCCATTTGGTTGTCTGCTGATCTCATTGACATTTTTCAATGATGGAACACACTACAGAGCAGAAAATAGAACTTACAGCCTGTATGTGGGAATGAGCACAATACCTTCTTTCTATAGAAAGTTTTTAAAAAACTTTTAAACATCCTGGTCAAATATGTCTAGATTTCAGAATAGATTGGATTTCGGATAAGGGATCGTCTACCTGTATTGGTCAGACTAGGTAAGGGTCCCTGAATTCCACTCTGCACTTCTTATCATCTTGGCTTTTTCTGTCAATGCCACTGACCACTCTGCTGTGATGTTGTAGACCTTGTTTGACTCTGGCTGTGGGGAAACCACCACCTCAGAATCAGAAAATGAATGTGTTGAGGAGGAGGAACCTAATCCAGGCTCCTTCCCACATTTCTAGTTTCCTGTGTGCAAGGACATTATTATGTAAAGGGGAAAATTCAGGCATTGTTTCTACACTCTGAAGTAAGTACCCTATCAAGAGAACTATGTATAGTCTTCTGAACTTGGAGATGACCTTCACCTCCCTCTCATCCCTGATACCCAAATCCTTCAACTGGAGAATCTAAAGATTGCATTTGACTCTATTCCTACAACTCAGCATAAACTTACAAACTATCCAGTGCCTTTGTTGAGGGGTTATCTTTCTCTCTTGATGATAAGGCAGTTATGTTCTAGTGACTTTGTTTTTGGAACCACAAATAGCATAAGGGCAAGTAATGTTTTTGCTGCTGTTGGTTAATAATGTCCATAATTTTGTGTAAAGTTGATATCTTGTACCACTGAGCTTTGGCTATGGGGTGAAGGCAGGACCTTCATGTTTTGTCTTCCATGTGACTTGCCTTGCAGCTCCTACAAAGTTTCTTTTTTGAGGGGGCTGCTATGATTTGACTAACAGAGCATGCTCCAGTACATTCAAAGGGAAAGTGCCCACAATCAGACATCTGATATCTTATCTCAAATTGGGGAACTGAGTACCAGGAAATTGCCTCTCATTGGATGTTCCAGAAGAGTTTCTTGGCTTTGTTCTCTGATGGCAGTTTGCCACTTTTGTTGAGTAACTACCATGACCCCTCCAGTTAATCTAGTTATCTAGGCAGTTGGGCTTTCAACAAGGAGTTGATTGTCAAAATCACGGGAGTTGCCAACTCTTGACTGAAGCGTTTTCTTTTCTCCATCGTGACATAATGTCATTAAACCAGAAAGGCACTATTAAAATCTCCAGTATTGGCATAGAGGACTCCTGGTGATTGATCCTGATTTCTGAAGGCCCCAATACAGTCCTGGAGGGATAACAGTCCAGGGGTGAAGTAGGGAGGAAGGTGCAAAGAGAAACCAATAAAAAACTGAAATGAAGCTTTAAAAAAAAATTGAGATAGTAGCTTGGGGCAAGGTTTTTTTTGGGGTGGGTAGTGGGTCTTCCATTTGTTCTCTATTCACAACTCCCCAAACATCAGGCAGACAGAAAAACCTGCTAACCTAATGCAGAATTACAATCTTGGAAGAAGGGGTCATCACTCCTAGAACTTCATTTATGACTTACTAACCATATTGGAGAGATTTTGCAACCTGTCCCTTAATGTTGATAAATTCTAGTTAGGATATGCTGGAGAACGGCTAGATTATGACCTGTTGCTTATGTTATAGTTTTGGGCTGGAACAGTTTCCTCATGTCATGGTGACCTTGTCCATTCTCCCCTTGGTTCCAAACAGCTAGGTACAACTTCTATTGTACCATTTCCTCCAGAGAGAGTGAAAGAGCTAAAAGTTCTCCTTCATAAGGACACTCCTTTACACTGGGAAAGGACAGATCAGGATCTCTAGATGATATGCTGTTAGATCAGCAATATTAGATCACCATAGCCAAACTTTCTTCCTTCAGCTATCTAATTTAGAAAAAAGTAGCCATTTTGTTGCTATTGTTGAACAGTTGGGAGCCAGAAAGTCTCTTAACAATAGCAATGAAAAAGTTGCTTTTTCCTAAATTAGACTGCTGAATGAAGAAAGCTTGAACAGAAATAAAAATAAATGTGTACATTGAGCCCAGTTCTGTTACTGAAAACCAAGTTCTAGACTGAGCTTGTGCTCAGGCTCCCTGATCATTCACATATGTCCAGTTCTGGAACTGCTGTTTCAGCTTCTGGGTGAGGGATCCCAAACAATGCTTGCCTTGCTAGCCTTCTCATCTCTGCTGTATGCCAAATGGTTAAGACCTGGCATCAGCCATTGCAAGCAGACTGGAAGGATAACATATCAAGATTTTCAACCTCATTCAAGCAATGTCGTGTTCAAGAAGTTGTTGGATTGATGGCATTGACTTCATTGGTGGTGTTGCTGTTTTTATAGGTCTTGCACCAGACTTTTCCTCAGCATACCTTCTTAATGAATGGACTGATCCATGGAGTCAAGGTATGGAATTTCCTCCCTGCATGTGTGTGCACTCATTCATTCACTGGTCACACAAATCCAGGCAGTTGTGCCTAGCTAGCAATCAGTAGCACAGGTTACTTTCAATGCCTGTGTTGACTTGGTGATGGATTGAAATAGTGACAACAACCCCCATCAGAACCATGCTATGAATGAAATATAAAGCAAGGGGGAATTGGTGCAGCTGTGCACCAGCAGTGCTGAAGAACAAATGAATAACAGCTGGTAGGACTGAAGTAAGGTTGGATTCCCAATGTGACTGAACTTTTTTATACTTCCTTGAAAAGATTGTCTCCAATCAAAGTGCATCAGGAATGTTTATTGCAATCCTACCTGTTCTTAGTTTTTCACCAGTATTAAGCCCTGCCTGCCCACCCACCTCAGTGTTGGTTGGGTTCACATGTGCTATTTACAAAAAAGAAAAAGAAAAACCTGATCAGGGCACACATTGAAAATAGCGCGTTCTGAGTCTCTTGCCTTTTTTTGAGCCCCCTGCTGTGCTAACAGTTCTTACAGTTCTTGTAATCAGAATGGTTTGATAATGGCAAAAGAGTGCCTCTTTGTGTTTGCCCATGAGCAAAGTGTGGATTCTGAAAACACATGAGTCACTAAGCCCATACAGATCTTGCTATACATGTTCTCTCATGTCTCTACCTGATCATCAGCAATAAACCTTTCTTTACTGGGGTGTTACAGACAACTAGACTATCCCAGGGTGAATGGAGGGAGCAGCCAAAAGGCAGTTGGTCTCAGCCAGGATAATGAAGGGGTGTGTTGCCTGAGCCCTCTCCCTGGCTAGAATGACTGCTGATGGGAGTCATTGCGAGAAAGGAGGAGACATTTTGCTCCTACTAAAGCGGGTGTAAATAATCTCCTGACTCACTGTGCCAAGTGTATTAGTACAGATGTGGCTTTGTGATGTTGACCTGAAGTGATTCTTTCCCCTCCGATTTCTTTCTAGGGTCTGCTGTCTTTCCTGAGTGCCCCATTGATTGGGGCACTATCTGATGTCTGGGGTAGAAAATCTTTCCTTCTCCTTACAGTGTTCTTCACTTGCGCGCCAATCCCTCTCATGAAGATCAGCCCATGGTAAGTTACTAGCTTGGGGTGTAATGCCTGCAGGAAAGCTGGGTTGTGACTGTAGCTGAAGAGAATTTCCCAAATCTTGGAAATCTAGCTTCAGATTCCACTTCTGCCATGTCAAAAATGTTTGCATGTGTGTCAGTAGAGTGCGCATGCTGCTTTGCCAATGGGACATGCTCTGCATCCTGCGGTAAGGGGGCAATCATGGAAGCCTCCTCAAGGTAAGGGGATGTTGGTTCCCTTACCTTGGGGCTGCATTGTAGCTGCACCAGCACTGGAACGTTGGATAGGATTGGGCCCTATAAAAGTGTTTGCGCTTGCAAGAGTGTGTGCAATGGGATTCAAATAATCTAAACACCAAAGACCAGGAAGCATTATATGAAGCTGTTCTTGCTTTTGGTGACCTGAACTATAGCCTTAATTCTGCACTATACCATGAAAAGTATCAAAAAGTGCTGTGGTCTCTCTCCTAATTAGCCAGTTCAACAAATAAGTTGCTACCAAATGCAGACAGTGTGTCACAAGAGAGAGTGTATTGGACTTCTGGAATGTAGAGGGCAAGGTTACAAACTGCTGAGAGACATTCAAAGGTTGTTGGTTCATGTTCCAAAAGTCTTGGGGGTGGTCTTTAGCTCAGTGGCAGAACACTTGTTTTGTAGGCAAATTCTTGGTGTGTCCATGTAGGTTTAGTTAGGACCCTTTTCTGTCTAAAACCCAGGAGTGCCACTACGAGTAAGTAAGTTAGATAGATAGTAGATTTGTCAGCAGTCTGATTTAAGTTGGGGTGGGTGAAAACAGTAATAATGAACTAAAAACACATAACACTGCTTTCTGCACTCTGGAAAATACCAAAATCCGTAGGCGGGGGGGGAGGAAACATTTTCTCCTACCACTAGATATAAGGCAGTTTCAAATGTTTGAATTGATACTATATTTTGAAATTCATAAATGGAACCATGCAAAATAACAGCACAATTTCTCTAGGCCCACACTAATTGCATATTATTTAAAGACTCAAACCTGTATACCTCTTGCTTCTCAGTACTTAAAGACACCTTGGGGTCTTCTTGTTGCCGCCCTTCTCTGCCACTGCAAAGTGCTTTTAAGGTTCCTGGCACTGACTCTGAGAGTCCAGGCCCCTTTGTGTGGTTTTTTTTTTATATTTCCTTGTTTTTTGGCATTCACAATCTAGCTTGACCACAGGCTGCCCCCAGCTTTCATAAGCTATTCTTGACAAAAAGGAAGCTACTAATGAGGTGGAAGGAGGTGATTTCTTTATGTCCGGTGGTAATTTTGCCTTCTCGTTGGGTACCTACAGAAGGGAACTTGTCAGAACATGTGAATGTTGTGGGAGATGGCAGCTTCAGCCCTTCCCCTCAATTCCATTTCTTAGCTGGCCCAACAGGGGCTTGCCTACATGTATGAGGTGCACATATGTGCAAGTGCACATTTAATTGGGTTTTTTCTGAGTTGTGAAAACATGGTCTCCCTGTTGTACAAGCTAATCATTTGGTACCAGACAGGGGACCTTTTCAGTGGCAGCAGCACAGTTATAGATGCCCTTTCGCAGGAAAAAAGTTAGGCTACCTCCCTGTCATCGTCTTAGGTGACTGGTCAATACCCCCTTGTTTGGGGAGGCACTTAAACCCCTTTGAACATGATTCTGTGCCTTGTTTTTGTTGCTGCTTCCGTTGTGGTGGTTTTTATATTCATTGTACTGTTTTTTTAAATATTAATATTTGGTAAGCTATTGGTAAGTAATATTGTTAATATTTAGTAAGCTACTTTGTTCTTCATGACAATATACTACAAGCCCAAGAAGGCTCTCAGAATGACTTGCACTACAGTAGAGCCTTTTTATTCCAAAGGATTCTGTTCCAGGAATCCTCCCAGATGCAAAAAAAAAAAAGTAAATGAAATCATGCTGTTAATTAGCATTCAGTCTTTAAAAAACTTCTCTTGCCATGGCAACCAGCTGCAGCCATTCTCCAGGGGCTTAGAGCAATTAGTATCCATTAGCGGAGATAAGACTTCTACTCTTTGCCCTGGAGCAAGGGTAAAAATGCAAAAACGGAAGTGATAAATCTCACTTCCCAGGATGAGGGAGAAGATTGGCTGCAGCTGTGTTGCCCTGGTAGGAAAAGCTTTTCTAATGCTTTTTTAAAAGCTTAACAACCCATGTTTGTTTAACAAAGAGCCCAGGCGGATGAGAAAGCTCCACCTGTAGATCATTTGACTATTACATTGTATTACAGGTATGAGAGAGTATGCCATTGGCAGGTATGTGGTTTTGTTTCTTTCCTGAAGTGCAGCTACTGCAGCTGGCTCCTCTCCCTGTCCTCCCCTCAAAAAAAACCAGCGGGGCCGGCCGGGGGGCCGGCCCCCCCCCCGAGTCAGCCTCATAAAACAGGAATACCCACCTTCCCTGTGGCAGAGATGCTCCATCTGGCTTCTTCCTCTTTGTCCTGGGACAATAAAAAAGTTTGAAGCCCTACAGGTTGGGAGCAAGGGGTGCATTGTCAGGCAATAGGTCATCCAACTGCAAGTAGTTGGAGTAAGGTGGGGTGAAAGTTGATGGGAGCAGTAATAACAACCTACTCAAGGGAGCTCAGGGATAGGGGAGACGGCTTATGATACCCCAGAGCAGAGCTAGCAGGAGATAGAAACAGCCCTACTTGGTCTGCTTGGTTTTAAGCTGCCTTGAGTATTCTTCTGGAATGGTGGGGTGGAAATTAAATATATTTCTTGCTTAGGTTGTACAGTGCCTAATGCAACAATAAGCACACCGAGGCTGCAATCCTATACACGCATACTTGAGCATAAGCCCCATTGAATGGAGACAAGGAAAAGCAAGGTATAATCTGCATGTTGTGCATCTCCAATATGCAAAACTTCTCAGATAACCTTTTCCAGTGCTTTCACGTAGATATTAAATATGGGGGACAAGATGGAGCCCTCATGGACCCCCATATGCCAAAGGCCAGGGTGAAAACAGGAGTTCCCCAATAAACTTTCTAAGACCTATTGACAACGAAGGACCAGAACCATTGCAAAAGAGCATCCTCTCCCCAGGCCCAGCCTGGCCAAACATCCCAGAAGGTCGCTTTGGCCAATCTTATTAAATGCCGCTGAGATGTAGGCCATGACCCATATGACTCCCGCTTCCTGATTTTTGACACAGACTCTTCCCCTCCATTATTATGTCTGTTTTGGAGCCATGTACCATCTCTTGCCTCTCTTTTCTCTTCCAGGTGGTACTTTGCTGTTATTTCAGTGTCTGGAGTCTTTGCAGTCACTTTCTCTGTGATCTTTGCCTACGTTGCTGACATCACACAGGAGCATGAGCGCAGCACAGCGTACGGCTTGGTAAGATTTGTTTGTCGCACTCCCCTCACTGAACACGGCCCCATACAGGCCTAGCTTTGCTTCAGGGTTGAGATGTTAATTTTATGCCCCATTTTTCAGCCAGGATAAGTTCCCAAAGCACTTGAAGTTAAAATCCATACAGAGGTGCAATATAAGTGAGATGTCGCTTTGTGGCAAGGAGGGTGGCAGTCTGACAGTAAACCTTATTAATAAATAAAGTGAGAAGGCAAATTCTTGTCCCAAACGGCTTGCAGTTTAAAAGGAAGCAGGAAAAAGCTAATGAAGAACTTGCACTTATTTTCATGTTCACTTGCTTAGGTTACGGTACAGTATAGTAGTATAAACAAAGAAAGGAAATAGCCTTAAGCATGAAAATAAGCAAACCTAATGTGGAGGTCAAGGAAATAAATCAAAATCTGTCAGATCAATGTTGTTTATCCAAAAATCTGTAAGAAAGGATCTGGAGAGATTTATATGAAAGTCAGGCAACTAATATAAATTTAAATCAGACAGATGTTTTTAATGCACATTAATGTTGTGCGCACTAAAAATAATGCACAAGAGTGTTCTTGCATGTGCATTTCATACATGATACTGCATAATTGCCACAGAGTCACAAACTGATTTTATATATGCTCAGCAAGCAAACATGTTTCAAACTATGGTTGTCTACTGGCTAAAATGCCTAAGATGATCTGACTCCTCCAGTATTTTTATGGATCCCCTTTGCGGAAAAAATATATACGTTAGGCTCTCCTGTACAGAGATTACTGCTAAGGCACCTCACCAGGAGTAGTACACTGCATCCTATGGGGGCAACCAGAGTTGACCAGAAGGCCAACCATAGGTATCTTTAAAAAACGTTTGAACTTACTTCTAGGTTGCTTCCTTCTTGCTACCTTTGGGTCTCCTTTGACCCATGCCAGCTGTGTACTTGGCATAAGAAGAGGAAGGAGATGAGTCAGGCTGGGAAACCAGGAATTGGATCCCAGTGCAATTTGCTGCCACTGGGTTACATGCCCTCCCTTCCCTGCTCTCCCTGTCCCCACCCACGACCTGCCCCCTTCACTGCCTTACTTGATCTGGCCAATTTCATGAGTAGGCCATGAGTTCTGCTATTGTAAGTGATAGATAGAATTAGGCCGTTGGAGTCTCACAGCAGGAAAGGAGGAGTACTGCCAAGGTTCTCAGCTCTTTCCTCTAGGGAAGACACTGCAGATGGATTTGGAGGCTTGCTGATGGTAAAGATGCCAGCAGACAAAAGCAGTTCCTTCATTGATCTATGTGCTATCATATTTTTTTAAATGCAGCAAGCTGGCTCTCATCTCTTTCAGAGCTTGAGCATTGTTTGCTGGCCCACGGAAGCCTTGTGCATCATCTTAAAGGAATAAATGTTCAGGCCACTCTAGAGACATCATCTGAGGCCAAGCATCATGACCAATAGTGTGCCATTTCAACAAATGTGTTGCAGGTATCGGCCACGTTTGCTGCCAGTTTGGTGACGAGCCCAGCAATTGGGGCATACCTTTCCCGCGATTACAGTGATACACTTGTGGTGGTGCTGGCTTCCGGGGTAGCGCTGCTGGATCTTGGCTTCATCCTGTTGGTTGTGCCAGAGTCCCTACCAGAGGAGATGCGGCCTGTATCCTGGGGGGCTCCCATCTCATGGGAGCAAGCGGATCCTTTTGCTGTGAGTTATAGTGGTCTCTTTGCTGGTGACTACATCAGCTTTGATTATTAACTGAGGGTGGGGAATGGAAAGCTGTATTGTGCTGAAGGGGGTTCTGCACAGGTCACTGTAGGATGCCTTGTGGGAGCCAGGGTGTCCCCACTTAAAATCTTGCCTAGGCCCCAACTTGCTAAGTGAACATAAGAACCCTGCTGGATCAGACCAAAGATTTGTCTTGTTTAGCAATCTGCTTTTCACATTGGCCAACCAGATGCTTCCAGGAAATCCACAAGTGGAGCACGTAGTTACTCTGATGCACTCAGTTTAAAAATTGCTGCCTGTTTTTTCTTTCTCAGTCTCTCCGCAAAGTGGGCCAGGATTCTACTGTGCTTCTCATCTGCATCACAGTCTTTCTCTCCTACCTTCCTGAAGCTGGGCAGTACTCCAGCTTTTTCCTCTACCTGCGCCAGGTAAACCAAAAAGGATTGAGATTGTGAAGGGGATACACAGGGAATAAGAGATGTCTTTCCATAACAACCGCAATTTGTTCATGTTTTGCCCCAAGTAAAAGAACATAATGATGCCACATTCTACGGAATGGGGATATACTTGAATGACAGCTTTCCATTTAGCCTCATTCTGTGTGTTGTGCATGCATTTTCTTGCAGTATGGGGTGGGACGGGTGTGGAAATGCTTAAAGGGGGCAGATGAGGATTCGGCAACTTCCATCATCTGAGCCAAATTCAGTGCCTAGGTCTCATCATTCTTCCCCACCCCCTTCCAGATGGGGAAGTGACATGGAGAGTCTGGTGCCTATTGCAGTAGTACTTATTTTGCAGGCTTCTTCAAGGAAGTGAGGATTGGGGCTTTGGCCTGCTATGTCTTATCAGCCTTCTGGCAAAACTAGCTGACAAGGGCTATATATAATATTAAACAACCCCTGACTATCTAGAATTCAGTATTGATTGGCTTGCATTGCATTGGCAGGTCATCAGCTTTTCCTCTGAGACGGTGGCTGCCTTTATTGGTGTAGTTGGAATTCTTTCCATCCTGGCTCAGGTGAGTATCTGGTTGCCCCACCTCCAGATTTTGGTCAAGAGGGCACTTTTGCCTAGAATGGTCACTCTTCTCCTTCCCTTTGTCTTCCTCATGTCATTTTGAGATTGTGAGCCCCAGGATCCTGGCTTGTAATTTCTTGCCATTTGCACAAAGGCACTATATGCATCAATTTACTGCAATCTCTTCTGTGAGACTGGTTTTTGTTTCAGTGAAGTATAAGAATCCCAGCTCTCTTTAAACTTCCTTTTTTGTTCTCCCCTCTTCTCACTGTCTTTCAGACTGTCATGCTAGGGATTCTCATGAGGTCTATAGGAAACAAGAATACCATCCTGTTGGGTTTAGGCTTCCAAATCTTGCAGCTTGCCTGGTACGGTTTTGGATCTCAGCCGTGGTAAGCGCTCATTTGTGTGTGGCATTTTTAAGCAAACCGAGGATGGGTCAAGACTTGCTTACTAAAACTCAGGAAGTTTTCAGGGGTGTCTAAGCTGAACCCCTTCCTCTTTGATGCTGTCCCGATGTGGCATTTTGTTATGTCAGATTTTAAGCCTGTGGCTGTCAAGTCTAGTAAAAGCTTGACTGCTGTTCTTGTTCAGCTACGTTGCAGAGAGTGGAGCCTTTCATGGCAGCATCTCTCAAGTCCATCTGTGTACACGCATTGTAAGCACGTCTTTGTAGTGAAGATGGTCCTCTGCCTCCTTCCCATTCCTTATTTTTAAACTTCATGGAAATAAAAGGTGTGCTGCATTAATCCAATATTAGGATTGAATGCCTCCTGAAGTAATAAGAAATTTGTGGGTTGCCTTGAGCATGGCAGATGACTGTCTTTTTTGGGGGGGGGGGTTCTTTTTGAAAATCCAGAAAGATTTATGTCCTTGAACATAAGGCATTGTTGGGCATTGTTCAGTCATTTTACGTATGTTAGTGTCACAGGAATGGAGATTCTGGAGGATGGTGGATTGGTTTTCCCTCTCCATCTTTTCCAGTAACTCTGTCAAAGCCTCTCTAATTGTCATGTCCCAAGTGACGAGGTATTTTGGTTTGGGTGAAAGGCCTACACAGGAAATCACCCCACAAGTTATGGCTATTCTTTCTGTTTCCCAGCCTATTGTCTGTCATATGCAAATTGAATCACATGAACAACTAAAACTAATGATAATTTGACTTGAGACTTCTTTAATCATGTAAACATCCTAATAACCACACAGGGGAAAATCTCTTTCTTGGCCTGCGGACTAAAGGCATATTGCCTTATCCTGTGTTTCTTTCCAAGCACTTCATTGTGTTTCCTCTGTTGCCCATTCTGCGTTTACCCAGCTGTGTCTGTGCAGCTTCCAGGACAACTCCTTGGTTTACTGTGTGTTTTCTTCACTGATAGGATGATGTGGGCAGCTGGAGCTGTGGCTGCCATGTCGAGCATCACTTTCCCTGCCATTAGTGCCATGGTATCCAGAAATGCAGACCCTGACCAGCAAGGTACACACTTATTTTTGTCATTGTACCATAACTTTTGGCCAAGGTTCAGGATTGTTAGGCTGCAAAGTTGAATCAGTTCCTTTTTAAAAAGCGACTTTTAATCAACTAAGAAAGTGCTTCCAATTAGCAATCATGGTTTTTGTACCTGTATTTACAAAATTGCAGATAACAAGTACCACCTGATTCTCCCCTTTTCTCCCACATGGGGGGGGGGGGGAATGCCTCTTCTAAAATGATGCTAACACTTGCATCCACCTGCACTTGTGCACTCTTTCCCCTGAACCAGGACTTTGACACACACACAGAAACATGTTGAAAGTAGCACAATCCAAGTACAGCCTTTTAGGGATACCATTTTGCACCATCAATAACAGCAGCTGAAGACAGGAATAAGTACAATATAGGATAATACTTGCCTTACACAATTGCTGTAAAGATAATACATGTGAAGTACTTTGAGCACATGAATTACGATGATGAGCTGGTTTATAAATGTACCCATGAATGAAGAAGGGAAGATTTCAGATAAAGAAAGAAAAGAGGAGACCTTGAGGTGCAGAGAAGATAGTTATTGCTTGGTGCAGGAGCTCTGCTAAAGCGGATCTTCCAGATTGTTTTATCCGTATTCCGTCTTTCATCATGAAACTCAAGGTGGCGTATGTGAGGTTCCTAGGTGATCACCCATCCAGTCACAGACCAGACCTCGATCTGCTTAGCTTCTGCCAGGTGGCTGTATCGTGTGCCTTCAGACTATGCTCTGGGACCAGTTCTTAAATGGTGTGGGAGATAGTTCTGGTCTCTTAGAAAGCATTGAACTGGTTTGCCTGACATTAGGAAAAATTATCTTTGCCTCAAAGATTCCTCTTCTTTTGTTCTTGTAGTGTAGACTGTAGCTGTTATGCAGCAAGCAAGCTCATGTGCTCTCCTCTTTATAATACCTAGAGCAGAGTGGGTAAGAAGATTGATCTAGAACCACTGGCCAATGTCAAATGCTATCCCTTCTGGTTTCTGAATTGCTTGCAGAGAATGCCAGGTAGTTGAGCCTTGGTTCAAGCAAGGATTCTTGCATCCTTCAGCATGAGTGCATATTTGAGATCAGTTGACAAAACGTTCTCAACTGTGTGAATGTTCTGTGTCCATAGTCTTGCTTCAGAAATCCAAAACACATTGGTGGACCACTTCTGATTCTAGTAGGCAAGAAACTTTGACCATGCAAGACTGAGGTCAGCACATACCTTAATAGCAAGAGTTTCTGCCTGGCCCTGCACCACCTCCCCTATTCTATGTTCCTGTGACTAAAAGTAGCAGTATTAAAGGGGGTAGGAGAACCCACGTGTGTGGAAACTGAATATTAAATATTACTCCATGCTACTGCTGTGTGCTCTCTCTCTCTAGGTGTGGTTCAAGGGATGATCACCGGTATCCGTGGACTGTGCAATGGGCTGGGCCCAGCCCTCTATGGCTTTGTTTTCTACCTTTTTCACGTGGAGCTGAATGAAATGGCTGAGGTGGAAGCTCCGAGCAAAGCCATTAAACCCAATATGGCTAACCCTACTGACGAGGTAGCTCTTAATTTTTACATGTCTCTTGCAGCGGGGATAATTAAGTGACTTACCCAGGACAGATGCATTTTTCTCACAGCTTTGATTTGCTGTGGTAGACTACTTTGAGTGTTAGAAGCATAGTGTAAAATGAGACTTGACATGATAAGCAGCTGTTGTGCACCCAACTTCCATTTCTGCCTTGCAGAAAAAGCTGTGGAGGGCAACCCGTGGGTGGAAAAGAAAAGGTTGGCTGGCTTGCAGAGTTATTTGCATGGTTGAGTTCTCATTTCTTTGCTGCGGGTTTTTTTGTCTTCCAGAGAAGCATCATCCCAGGTCCCCCTTTCCTCTTTGGAGCATGCTCAGTCCTGCTGTCGCTCCTCGTGGCCTTGTTCATTCCAGAACACAGCCTTGCTCTGAGGTCGGGCAGTCACAAGAAACACAGCAACGGGGCCCAGGCCCACCTTCATGGCTCCCAGCCGGGGGGATTGGACAGCAAGGAACCCTTATTGGAGGACAGTAGTGTATGAGAGCAAGACAGTCTCTCTTGAGCTTTGAACTCTTGCCAAGGATGGATTGCACCACAGGGATTGACAGTGGAAGAACAAGAAGGTACCAGATTGTGCTGCTATCGCAGTTCCAGAGGGTGGCAGGAAAACTATCCCTTTTGGAATCAATTATATTCAGCAGGTGCAAAGGGGGAGGAAACCCTGTTTTGGTGCTGCAAGGACACTTTAAGTTTGCCACATGAAGGATGTGAAATGTTCTTGAACATAAATGTCATGGGGAGGGAGGAATAGCCTGCCAATAAAACTCCCCCTCTTTTCCAGCAAAGAGGAAGGAGGGGGGTTAACTTATTCCTTCTCAAAAATAAGCCAAGGTGTCTGCTCCCTGCCCCTGCCTGTGATGTGGAGAATCAAAACACACATGTTGCTAGTAGCAGCCCTCTGAAACCTGCTGGTTTGTAACTAGGCAACGTGCCTGGCTTTCAGCCATTGCAGTGGCGTCTCTTGTTTGCAGAAGAAGCAGGCCATGCTGTGCTTTGAGAAAAGAGACAGTAGTGCACAGCTTGAAGCAAGTCAACTTGATTAGGGCAGTTTCAGGCATCTGAAATGATGCTTAAGGTGTCTGCTGCTTGCTCCTAGGCACACTGTCATTATTACTCTCACTGATAATTTCTGTTTACGCGCGCGCACACACACACACACACACACACCATTTTGAAGGACCACAGTCAGCCTGTGTGAGAGCAGAATTGGTCTGGTCACTAAATCTTGAAATCCACCCAAACACCTGATGAGACTTTTCCAGCCGAGAGTGCTAGATCCACCCTCGGGGCTAGATTTAGCCCATTCCAGTTTGCATGAGAGCTTCAGACCAAAAGTGTGCATGTGTGCACACACGCCTGATGCAGATTTGGGGAGATGGGGGAGTCGCATGAGCCAAAGGATAGACAGCTGTGCCAGCCACCTGGCCCCTCCGTCTCTCAAGGAATACAGAAGCTTTGAACACCCAAGAAAAGACAACGGGACTTTTCCAGGAGCCAAGAAAATAGGTTATGAGTTTGGCTGGATGACTCTCTTCTTGGAAGCTTTCATGCCAATTCTCCCTTGTGCTTGGAAGTGGCTGCTTCAGTGGTTGTCCAGATTTTGTTCCTGCAGCTTCCTCAGAAGCTTATTGGGTTCTTCAACTAAAAGGTCAATCACATTAGACAAGCATTCCTTCCAGCCAGTTCATCTACCCTTTCCAATTTTTCCTTATGTGTGGCCACAGGGGAGTACTGGGTGCATATTGTTTAGGAGACAGCGATTATGCATCCCTTGCAGTCATTGTCTCCCCCCCCCCCCGGGCCTGTTATTTACCTCATGAAGGATGTGAATGAAACCGGTGCCAGTTTATACAGCTCTCCTTCCTGCATCAGAAAATATTTGATATCACTCTCTGAAGTGGGCCAGATCCCAAATCAAACAACGTTTAAGTGTGTACATTTTCTTTATCTGAATGATAGGGTGGTCTTTCTTGCATCTGTTTCCTTCCTCAACTTGGCTCAGGGCTCTGTACCATACTGCCTTCTCCCCAGAGCACTTAAGAGCTTGGGCAACACTAAAGAGGAACCAAAGCTACCAGACCCAAATGAAGAATTGCCAACGTTCTGAAGGGCTGGAAGCCGGCTGTATTAGCTGTCTGGGACAAGATTGGCTCATCAGCAGTCTTGCCAATGTAGCCGCCTTCGTTGCTGCTGTTTCACAAGCAGCTGTTTCAAAAACAGTTGGGCAAAGAAAGTTCTCAGCTAAACTGGAGTAACAGGATGGCTGGTTGCTCATATAGTCCCCTTCCCCAGTCTAGCTAGTCAGTATGCTCCACCCCTTGCACCATACATCTGGTTGTAGGACTGCCTCTTGGCACCAAGCAGCTCCTGGTGCTTTGAAGCCCCCATAGGGACACATGCATCTTCTCCTGATGCGTGGAGGTGACGTCTTCTGAAGATGCCATGGACTGGCAGGCAGCTGGCTATCTGCTGTCTGTCCCCTGGGATATTATTCCCGCTTTGGGTTTGTCTGTCCCTTTATGTACTCAAAACCCCTGCAGGTATGTGAGCAAGAGTCTCTGGCAGAAAACCAGGAGTCCCCATTCTGCAGCTCAGAAATGCACATGTACTCCAGCAGTTTGTCACAGCCCACAGTGATCACCCCAGGATCACAGTGGGTGAGGAACCCACTATTCTTTCCATGCCACCTGCTAGCCAGGTAACCCTTCCATCTTCTTTCTTTGCATTCCTAACAGTTACTTGGAGAGTTTAGAAATACGCATTTTTACAAAACTCTTCAAGCGGGTAACTCCATTTTGTGTTTCGACTAGTTCACCTTTTTTTGTTCTTGATTCCTTCTTTGTTGTCTGGATAAATATTAATAAGTCACGTTTGTTTTGATTTGTGGGGTGAAGTTGGGAAAACTTGGAGACACCCACAAACAACCCCATGCTATTTAAAATTGGGTTTTAGCAGCTTCTGCACTCGAATAACTGATGCTGATTCCTGTGTCTTGATCCTTTGTACTACTTAGTTTCCAATGAAATGTGAAATCTTTTTTTAAATGTTGATTTGTATTTAGAGTTGGCTAAAATTTTGTGGATTATTTATTAAACTTTCCTGTTATGGTAAAAACCTCTCTCTTTTTCCATGGGACTTACAAAAGGGTTTTTCCAACGGATGGAAAATAGTTTTTTTTTCCATGAGGTGTCAATAAAGGGGCCCCCCTCTTGTGGTAGCTGATTTTACATCTTTCCCCCCCCCCCAAAAAAAAAATTGCACAGGACTGTTGTAGACCTGCAGTTCAGAAGAGATTTTATGCTCCAACCCCAAGGAAAGCGAGTCATTCTCCCACATGTGCTAACTTTCCACATTTAAGGAGCTTGTCATCAGCTGGGCTGTGCATCTTCCCCCTGGGTGCGCCTGGGTTTCTAGTCCATGGTGTTGAGGTGATGCTGGTTGCATTTATACCTGGGTTTTTGATTCAAACATCCTTCACACATCAAACTTCATCTGTAACTCTTCCTTCCCTGGGGAGGAAAGCGTTTGAACTATAATGTCCAATTGCCAGGAGCCAGAAGAGACTGCCATAATCACGTTCCTATGTATTTCTAATATGTCACTTTTTGTGGATTTTAATTTTAAGCCATTTTAGAAGCCAGCCTCAACTGAAAAGTGGGTTATAAACATGAATAAGGAATCTTAAATGTATAAAAATAATTTAAAACACCTAATGGGGGAGGGGGGCTCAAAGCCGCAAGGATGACAACAGCAGAACAAACAGCCAACAATTGTTAAAAGGAAGTTGACATGGAAATAAATAATTGCATCTACAGTATATGCATGACACTATACGGAGAATGAGAGGCCCTGCCCGAAGTTGCTTACAATCTAGGAATCAAAGGGGAAGGAAATGAGGTGCTAAATGGGAGAACGATGTTCATATTGGTGCAGGACAGTTTTCCTTGCAATGTATGCAGTTTTGCCCCAAGCACAGAAAAGCAAAGTGGGGGGAGTGGCACCTGTTTTTTCTGCCCATTGCCCAGGACTGAAGCACACTTCCCTAGTGCACACTTCCCACCAACTGTGTATATTTTGAGGAATGTGATGAGCAAAAATCCAACTGGTGCCCTGACTACCGCAGTACATTGGCCGTGCTTGGAGAAATATCTCTCAGCCTTTGGCAGCATAGAAGAAAAGTTGGCAGTCTTGGACAGAGAGTAATGTTGTGACTCTACCACTGCAAGGATATTTCCCAATTAGTCTTTGTTGTCAGGGTGAGCACAAAATCCCAAATGACTGGAAATTTCACATGAAATCCTCACCCCCTTAATTTAGCCAAGCATTGCAGGGAGAGTTTTTTTTTTTTTTTTTTTAAATCTTGCTCAACTGTGTGTTTTGTCTGTTTGACTCAACTGCGACTTAGATTTTAATTGGTGCTGCTGCCGACCTGGCTAATTGGAAATCTTGTATCTCGACAAGCAAGAGACTCCTACAGTGTTTTAAAGTGTTTGTGTGTAGGGTGGGGGGGGGGTGAAGCTGGTGTGGACTGTCTTGCTGCAGACACCTTCTGTTAAAAGATGATGCGGTTTCCTTTCCCCCAAAATGCAGGTATTGGAGGGCGGCCACATTTCTATACCCCATCTCACAGTTGAAGGCTTGGCTTGGCGGGCAGAGTTCAAATGCACTGTTTTCTCACACTTGAAAAAGCCCTCCCACCTGTCCTGAGTATCTTACCAGTGCTTGGTGCATTCCCAACATGAACTGGTGATGTTGTCGGCACCAGTTACTTCCAGTGCTATGCAAGATAAAAGGGCACATGTGAAGTGGTACATTGTCTCAACAATGTTGAGAAACATGGGGCTAGAACATTGGAAAGTTGGGGGTGGGGGAGAGGCTGACATATCTGGTCAGGAGGGTTGGATAGCTTGAGGCAGCCCTGGAGCCATCCAGCAGTACTTCCACCCAGGATAGCAGGAAACAGACAAAGCTTGCAGATAGGTAGGAAACAATTATATAAAATAGGACCTTTCCATTGTTTCTTTGTATGATCCATCTGCTACTTCTAACATTGCTCCTGTATTGTCTGGAAATCATATTTCAGGGTGTGCCTTCTTCACCGCCAAATAAGGACCCTCAGAAGTAATTCCAACTTCCAAATTGCATGAAGGAGAGACAGATGCTGGAAATGAGCTAATTTCCCACAAAAGCGAGTCAATTTTTTTCAAAAAAAAAAAAAATCTTCCTAAAGGAGAAATAGGGTATCATGGGAATTTCCTTAAAACAAGCAGAGTTTGACCTCTTAGTTAAGGTGAGATATGGAGACATTGTGTTGGTATATCATTGGCCAACCCCCCTAAGAAACCGGAAAATGCATATATTATTCTAGGAGCAGGATAGGACACAAAATTCCTATGAACATTTGTCATCCTAATTTTGGACCCCTATAAACTCCATGTGCATAACCCAATATCTGTTTATGGAGGACATCCGTTCTTCTGAGGAAGGCATTCCAGTGTTAAGTGGCCCATTAATCATTTGCCATCTAGTGGAAAAACAGACCTCATGCTACTACTTCCCACTCCATGGGGATTTTGTAATGCAGAATTTCTCTGTAAACAGGCGGGAGAAAACAAAACTTATCTCTCATTCCGGCAAGCTCCTGGAACTGTCTTTGGCGCAGAAGAGCTGTGCTAGAGATAACAGGGTTCGTGCCACGCTGAATCCAAACTCAAGAGTGGATGACGTATTGATTAAATACAAACGAGAGTGCATTTTCCGTTTCTCATTTTGGCACACAGTTTTTTGGGAGATGGCCCAGGGCTTTTGCAAACTGATGAACTAAATGGGAAAGCAGTACAACAGCAGCACTAATCTTGGAAGCATGATCCTATGCATGTCTACTCAGTAAGAAGTCCCATTGTGTCCAAGGAGGTTTACTCCCAGGAAAATAATACCTAAAAACAGCCCTTATAGTGAAAATCTGGATAATGGGTACGAGTACATTAATTTCAATGGGAAAAAGTTTAACTCAGTCATTTCTAAACTATTCCACTCCAAAATCAATCTAAATGCCTACTACCATAAGGAAAAGACTTGTGTGGCATAATAGAATCACATTTAATGACAACATTATACAGCACCAATAAAGTGTTAATGTACATGAAAATGTTTCAGAAGTCCTAGCATCACCTAATAAGGCGCCTCAAGCTTTAGTTGCCAGCTAGCTCTTACGTTTTACTTGTTTTTCCATTTTCCCCATGATTTTACCCAATTGCAAAACTCTAGATATGGACAAAGCAGGATGGTCTTAATAAGAGCAGTATGAATAAGTAAAATCTGTACAGCGAAAGTACCTACAAAGAGAGAATAATGTATAGGATCGCAGCCTCAGCCTCTCCTCCTGGAAAGCAATGCTCCCCACCCCACACAAGCTAACTGAGCAACCAAGACATTTGTGTCTTTGGGAGGACCAGAAAGACCCAGGTTTGAATCCCTTTTGTACCATCAGGCTTGCTTGAACTTGGAACAGTCTTCCTCTCTCAAGAACATATGACATATAATATCTCAGGAACCTATAGGAACATCCAAAGCTGTCTTATGCTGAGTCAGACATTTGACACGTTTAACTCAGTATTGTTGACACCAACTCAACCAGCTCTCCAGGTTTCAGACAGGACTTTTCTTTCCCCTCCTGATCACAACAGAGATTGAAGCTGGGACTAGTGAACTGGGTGCTCTACAATTGAGGGCACAATCCAAGAGCGCCCTTGGGCTGATGCATGTTGTTTGTGTCAGCCCTCGGCTGTTGCAAATGTGCTGTAAGGCACATTTGTGCCTGCCTAGGACTCGCTGGGTTGGTGTGAATACTCATGCCAACCCAGTTGCGCAATGGGCGCCAGCAAACTTGGCCAGCACAGGGGCTTTTGAGGGTGGGGGAAAGGCAAGAGGGGAGCTGGGGGAGGCAGAATGGGGCAGAGGGAGGGTGGCCCTCTTGGGCGGGGTTGCCTCATAGGCAGGGTGGCCCAGCAAGGAGGAAGGATCCAGGATCCAAACCGGCTTTGCAGTGTCCCTTGTGCTGGCCAAACTTTGCTGGCCTAACTGCCAGCCTAACTCCAGGTTAGGATTGCACCCTCAATTCCAATTTGGGCTGAGACTGAAGGGGTACAGCAGATGCCTTCACCTTTACCTGGTGGTGCTCTAGTCCAGTGTTCTTCAACTTTGGGGTCAGGACTCCAATGGGGTTGTGAAGCCTTAGTTGTGGGGTTGCGGCAACTGATGGGAACAAAAATAGGTTGAAGAGCACTGATGTAGTTTGGTTTTTTGTCCCATCCATCACTGACAGCCTGTCCTTCAACAAGGCAACAAGACTAGATGTCTGCAATCGAAGGATGCAAAGTGCAGTCTGGTTGTTGTCTTCATGCCACAGTTCTGGATCTGATGCGGACAAGGGTCGTGGGTTTCCTGTGCTGGGGACGAGGAGTCCTGGCATTGGATCTCCAAAATTCCTCCAATTGTTGCTGCTGTTGGCATTTTCCTTACTCCTCTCCCCGGCCTTAGAACCCTTTGCCCTTCACTTGTGCCAGGCCTATATAAACCCATTGTTTCTGCAAATGGGATGAGGGTCTTGTTCATGGAAATGAGGAGTCTTTCCTTCCTGCTGGGGGAGGGGGTTAAGTCTGCCACTTAGCGCACTGAGGAAAAATGCTTAGTCTGTAAATTTCCTTGCAGCTCATTGTGGGGTTGTGTTGGTTCAGCCAGCATCTGTTGCTTTTTCCTCAATCACTTTTCATTCTAAGGTTAGAAATAAGGCAATACTTACTAGCCCTCATGTTCATGTATTTATATCTTGCCTTCTCTCCACAGATGGCATATAGGCCACCAGTACAGTGCCTTTTCCAGGGGCTGTTTGCTGGTGTTTCTTCTGCATCCATTTCGATTGTGAGACCATTGGAGACAGGGAACCATTTATTTAGCCTTCTCTATAAACCACCTTGTGCCCTTTTTGTTGGAATGAAAAGTAGTCATTAAGTATTATTGATAAAAGTAGTACCAAGGGTGTAGCTAAAGAAGTGCAGGGGGTGCAGTTGCACCAGGCAGCAAGCTTTAGGGGGGGCAACAAGCTGAGCTTGACACTAATGGCCAAAATTGTGAAAAACCTTAGTATGTAATAATACCATCATCATATCGTTGGAAAGATAATTTAATGCAGATTTAATTCTATCAAACGTTATGACCAAAAAACCAGAAAATGAAAATACAACTGCCATGTAAAAATCGTGGTTTGTTAAAATTGTAGTTTTGAGGAATAATACTGACATGCTATATACCATTTGATGAGGAATTTAATACAGAATGTAATGAAACAAGCCAGAGTGTAACGTTCTTTATCAAACATGGGTCTCCTCCATTCTGTGCCCACTCAAAGGGCCAGAACAAATGTACCAATTGTTCCCTTACCCTGCGGCAGCTTCCCAAGCAACATAGGATACAGCGGGAGGCATTTCAGCACCACTGTAACCCTGGGCGCTGGGAAACAGAGGATTGGGTTGCTAATTAAATTAAATTGTCCATGTTACAGTTTCAAAATAAATGAATCTTCTGCCGTTTCCCATCAACCTGTCAGGCCCTTTGGACAAAGGACAAATAAAAAATCACAGCAGCCTAGAAATGACTAGGGAAAGCCGCCTGAAAATGGGGCTTGAAAGTACCCTCAACAAGGAGTGTTCTAGTGGATCACCTCTGAAGAGTAACTACAGAGGGCATCATAATACCTATAGCAGGTGCAACAACATGCCATGTAAGCAGCCCATCCCACTCGCCGTTGGAGCCATTCTGGTACTGTGCCACCGCCTGTAGCTATGCTTCTAGGTCAACTCCTCCATGGGTAAGCCTCTTGAAGGGATTACATGGGCAGAACCACATAAGGTCATGCGTCTTTCAGCAGCTTTCTTCCTCACAGTGCCCCAGTGGAAGTGCCCCAAGGGAAGTGCCCCACAGTGGCAAAAAAAAAACTGCGGACAAAAAAGAAAGTGAAGTCCAATGTGCAGTGGAGTCCAAAGCACAGGCATCAGTCGTGGGCCACTTGTAGTTACTCAAAGATGCCACATTCTGCCGTCAGGTCTGAAGACAGAGATCTTGGCATCTTTCACATGCGGGTTTTTCTGTTCCCTGTTACAATAATACAGCAGAGCTGAACTAGCTTGAAAAGTCAGCCAGCGGCTGATTAATCTACTGATAAAGCCTGCATCCCTCGTGAATGCCCCGTCGACTTTCTGGAATCAGCAGATTTCTGACTCCAGCCTTCTACTGCCAATCAAGGCCAAAGGTCTGGGCAGTCAGTGGGTTGGCAAGCAGAATGATCTTTAAGCTGGGGGATTTTCTTCACAAAGATGTCTGATAGAGGTTTAGACAATAGAGTGAGGTTTTTTGGCACGGTTTTTTTGGCGTGTGTGCTGGAACACTTTCTATGGCCCACTTCTGTGTTCTAGCATAAAAGCCGTTGCTGGTAAAAGAGCTAATTTCCCCTCCAATTTTGGGATGAAGGCAGTGTGTGCCAGGGGTCAAAAGAGGAGCTTACAAAGAGATTGAAATGGGAAATACCAGGACTGGGCTTGGGTCATCCAGATGTCCGCATTTCATAAGATCCCATCTCAGAAATGGGTGTGCCCTCAAGTGGATCTCCTGCGGCATAACACTTAGGCCTCTTCTGCCTAGAGGCGGACCATTTCAAGAAAGTTTGAGGCACTGTGATAAAAGCGTCTTTGCGTGTACTCCATGGAGCGAAATATGCTCTCTATATCCCCCGATTGCTGTCTGCGGGCCCAATCTGGTATATTGGGCCTCTGGTATATAATATCATCAAATCAAATTAAATAGTATTTATATGGCGCTTTTCAACACAAAGTTCACAAAACGGTTTAAGGCAAATAGTAATAATAAAGTTAAATGGCTCCCTGTTCCAAAGGACTCCAATCTAAAAAAATGCAATATTGGAAGCCACTCATGTTATATATGTGGAGATTGCTCTGACATAGAGGTATATACCTCTGGTATATAACATGGGAAGCTGCCTTTTGTTTCAGCCCCTTGGGCCATCCAACCTCTGCACTGACTGACAGCGGAGCCTCAGACAGAGAAACATCTTCTGCAGCCCTCCCTGGAGATGGCAGTGATGGAAAGAAGTACCTTCTGCATGCAAAGCAAATACTCTGCCATGGAGCAGACCCAGAAAAATGGTGATTGGTCACAGAGTTATAGGGGGAGAACAGGCCATCAGGAGGAGAAAGCAAGGAAATGTATTCTGCACTAACTGGAAAAGTTAGTGCAGAAGACAGGTTAGTGCAGTAGTGACACTTAAAAAGGGGGGAGCAGGGAGCAGAGGCGGAGGAAGGGTATAGCCTGGGGTGGCGCGAGCCATGGGCGCCGGCAGCGGCGGGGCAGCAGGGCGCCATTGCATGGAGTGCAGACGAACCTGCGGCTGTGTGGCCCACCCGCCCTCCCTGGCGCTCTTTCTGCTCCAAAATGGAGCTATTCCGGGTGCTGGGAGGCATGGCTGGGTGACGCACGGGGGCGGGGCGACATGCTGGGGGCGTAGTTTCGTCGCCCTGCCATGGGCGCTCTCGGGGCTCCATTCATCCCTGAACTGGGGTGGTATGGGAGCAGGGAGGGAGTATAACAGGGCAAGGAGGGGCAGGATTGGTCCCAAGAGCGGGCAGGATTGGGCCCGGGAGGGGTAGGTTTGACATCACTGGCTACTGCCATAGCCTGTGCCCTTTCCCCTGCCTGATTTCCTAACACAGAGCTGTCCAGATTTGTGCCAATTATTTTGCTGGTGCAGGCCTGAGAGCTCCACAGCAGCTGCTAGGGCTTTTCCCGAAGCAAGGGGAAAATGTTCCCTTACCTTTGGAAGACTCCAGTGGCCTCTCATCCTACGCTAGATACAGCAGAAGCCATTCTAGCACTACAGCATTGCAGCGCAGAAAGTTAGTTAGGGCTAATGCTATATATAGTTCAGTCATTACTACTTGCAAAACAGGGATGTTAAAAATAACCCAGTTTCGATTTGTTTCTTTCAGAATAAAGTTGCTTGCATGCAACTCAGTAACATGAATGCCGTGATCATGATCCCGCTTGAGAAAAGCATTTCATTTTCTTTTTGCAATCAATTATTTTTGATTTTTTTTTTTAAAAAAAAAGGCTTTTCCAAACAAAATTCATGCAACATGATTAAAAAAAAAACAACAACAACAACCAGGAACATAGAATATGAACCATAGAATTGAAAGTAGGGGTGCCTGATTATTGGACCCTGTGCTGAACCAATTACTTATTTTTGCATTTAGGGATTCAATTCCAATTCACATTCAAGAGTAAGCTGCTCTCTCTCCCTTCCTCCCCCCTACAAAAAAATTAAGAATACTGTATGCTAATCCTGCTGTCCTTATTGGGATTTCAGGAGGAGGCGGGGATTGTATTGTTTTTCTCTTCCAAGTGCGGTGGGGGGGGGATTTCCCAGTTAAGATTTAAAAAGTGTCAGCACAAGTTGATTGGGGTTAGAAGGAGAATTGGCACTGGTCAAGATAAGCTTGCAGCCTCTGGAAGGAAGGAAGGAAAGAGCTAAATTAAAAGTGGACCGATCCTGGCTAAGACAACGGTTGTGTGCACATATATTGGTGCTACATTCTGCAGTGAAAGTAATGGAGACAGTTTATTTTGGGCTCCTGTTCAGCTTGATTTGGAACAGCTCTGGTAAGTTGGACCATCCCCAAAAAGGAATGAATTACTTTTAAGAAAATCAGTCAATCCAAAAACTGATTTGGGTTTCTGCCTCTTCTTGTAGCAGGTCGGTCTTTTGTGCCTTATAACAGCCTAAGGTAGCCCAGCACTGTTGATAGAGTGAGGTAGTAGAGTGAGGACAGACAAAAGACACAACTTCATGATACGTAATGAACCCGTGGAACTCCTTGTCATGAGATGTGTGTGGTCCATAAGTACAAAGAGCTTTCCAAAAAAAATTGGATGCTTTTGTGGCAGGAAGGTCTATTGACAGCTAAATTGAACCTCTATGTTAAGAGGCAGTGTGCCTCTGAACTGGTACTGGTGACAAACAGTAGGGAAGTGTTCTTGCCTTGGTGCCATGATAGCTGGTACCCTGCTGTCTGCATTAGGAAACAGGATTAGATGGACCCTTGGTCTAATCCACCAAGACTCTTCTGCTTTTCTTATGGAGGACAGATGGATCCATAGCTATCAGGAGAGCAAAATGGAATCTGCAACTACAAGGGCATCTCCCCTTTGCTTCCCAACAGTAGAGTGGCTTTGAAAACTCTTCTTTAAAAACTCCATAATATACAGTATTTATCATCAGTTTTATTAGCACTCTTTAAATCTTCTTTCATGCAGAGCGTACAGTATACTGCTATATTCTTACATGTTAATATTTTGGCTGGTTCTAATTCTTGTTTGATGATGGACTTCATTCTACCTTCAGCTTGAAAGCTGCCATCGGAAAATGTTGTTTGTCAATGTGGAAGTGTAAACACAAGGAGATGTTCTCAGATCTTATCAGATAGTGGGCTTGGATTCTGTTTCCAAGTGGCCAGGGGACTGTAGCGCCATGCAGAGGATCCTGTTCAATGCTCTTTAGACTTCATTGTCTGCTCCATCAGTGAACGCACCTCAATTCATTCAGGCTGACATTCCAAACAAGACTAATTGATGTGCTCTTTGTTCTGGGGCTCACTCAGGATTCAGGATCCCATACGCTTCCCATGCATATCCTTTAGAAGGGCTTTTTAATCTAATCTGTTTCTTTGGCCATTTGTCCACTTCTGCATGTGAAGCAGGTTGTCTCCCTTTGAGCTGCAGTCCTACCCTATAGGGTTGTTGTTGCTGTTAATTAGCTCCTCCTGCCTAAATATAAAAGGCACCATACAGGCATGAGCTATAGCCTGACAAACAGCACAACAAAGGCCTGGAAACAGACAATCTTGGCGTTCCCAGGAACTCAAAGAGAATTCTTTGATCAATCCCCAGCACTCTATCAACATGTTAAAGTTAGTCCCTACTTTCATTTGCCACATGTTGACAAGTACATCACAGTTCTTGCTAACATCATATTATAGGGGCAATGGGAAACTGGAGCCTGCCTTTGGCCACCTACAGTGCAGACTTATTCAAATGTAAATGTTGTTTGGTCCAATGAGGCTTGTCCTGATCAGTGTGTAGACAATGGCAGACTTCATGAATTCATGGCAGTGGCAGCGTGTGACATGAGGGGAATTCCCCCATTACAGGAAGGGCTATCAAGTCTCCCTGTTTGCCTGGGAAATGATAGTGTTGATTGAGCAGCACCTGCTCTGTTCTTCTAGCCAAATGTTTCCCTGAAGGAAAACCTCTGCATAAGGTTCAACAGGAAAAGGGCTTTCCTGTGACACTTGGAAATCAGTGCCATTGCAGAAAACTGGCACACTTAAGCAAACAGGTCATTTTATGTAGTTCTTTTCACCTGGGTCCTGAATGCATCTAGCAGAGAGCTAGGCCGGCATGCCCCCTTGATGCTGCTGCTCTGCTGATGCCATCCACTAGGACTGGCATGCACCAGCTAATTGGGCAATCAGGCGCACCCACCTGACCAGGTTAAAGGAGAAGTGGGGATGCCCAGGTGGTTGTAAAACATCCAGGCAGATGAAGCAATGGCATATGTTGCATAGGGTCAAGGCCAAGGATGCGAGTGTGTGCATGTTCTGATCGAGCTCTCAACATGAATGGCCGGTTCCACCCGCTTCACTGGGGGATGAGGGGTTTGTATGTGTTGAGCATCATTCATTAGCGCCAGCCCAGTATTCCATTCTATCAAGGTCCTCCTCAGTGTTTCTACTGTGCAGTGTTAGCTTTAGCTGAGGCAGAAATCTCAGACCTAAATGAAGAGATTTGATGCCAATTTAAAGTAAAGGTTTCCCCACAACCAAATGGTCTAGTCATGACTGACTGTAGGGGGCGGTGCTCATCTCCATTTCTAAGCCTGTAGAGCCAGCATTTGTCCAAGGACAAGCTTCCGTGGTCATGTGGCCAGCATGACTATATGCTGTAGCGCACAGAATGCCTTCCCACTGAAGTGGTCCCTATTTATCTATTTGCATTTTTATGTGCTTTCGAACTGCTAGGTTGGCAGGAATTTTAAAGTATAATGTTCTGTAATTTATTCCCAGAGTAACATTACACAAGAGACACTACCTAACCAATGAGATGGACAGCAAAGTCTGAGACAAACAGGATGGGTACATAGTCTTATATTTTAAGCTCAGCTTGATATAGAGATTGGTTTATTATGACATTTAACAAAGTAATATACAGTACTTTGTTAAATGTACTGATGCTGATTGGTTCTGATGTACTGATTGGTTCTGATGCTTTCCTGCATGGTTTTTAATTGGTTAATATAATCAATTAAAAACCATACAGGAAAGCATCAGAACCAATCAACTACCTTAGTTTTGTCACACTCTATTCTTTCCAGTTTACTAGCATTTACAAATGCGATACGAAATCCTTTTACCCCTTCATCTATGGCAGTGGTCAGGGAACAGGGGTAAATTACCCCAAATGGGGTAAAAATGAAATTCCTGGGGGTAATGGACAGATAGGAGTATGCCCTGCCCCCTTTTCCCTCATCCTTCCTTCATGACCAACGTTCTCTCTTCTGACCAATGGGAAGTTCCTCTCAAGCTTGATGGATTTCCCTTGCTTCCAATAGGCGATTAGAAGCGGCAAGGTACTTGGCCCCCAATAGGCAGCGTTCCCCTCCCTTCCCAGGCAGCGAAGAAGGCCGTGGTTTTATCGATTCCGCTGCTGGTAGAGGGAGAAGGAAGCAACAGCAGAGAAAATGGCGGCCTTAGCTGCAACTGCAGCGGTGCCGGGTGATTGGGGAGCCAGCGAGGCCAAGCCTATTCCGTGCAGCGAGGCTGGCGCAGACCTGCTCCCGGTTGGCACTCAGGTAGCCATGGAGTCGGCAGCGCTCAACGCCAGGGAAGAGCCCGAACCAGCTCCGGGTTGGGAGGCCGAGGAGCTGCCGCCGTCGCCGCCACCCAGGAGCCCGGCAGGGACGCGAGACGTGCAGGCGTGGGGGAGGCTCTGGTGAGTGGCTGAGGTGTGTGTGTGCATGTGCCCGCAGGCACGAACGTGTGTGTGTTTGTGTGTTGAGAGGACTTCTGTGGACGTGCCTCTTTGCTTGTGAGCACCTAGGGCTCTCCCTGGGTTTGTCTTGTCTTGCTGTCCCAAGGAGTGGGGTGGGCGGGCGGGCGAGCGGGGGGGTGGGCTGGGGTGCCTGCGCCTGTGCAAGGAGTCAGGGACACAAAGAGAGGCGGGAGGCAACGAGACAAGATGAACAGCAGAAAACAAAAACAAAATCAGAACTGCTGTTGCTGGCCTCTCTCTCTCTCTCTCTCTCTCTCTCTCTCTCTCTCTCTCTCTCTC